>VXBP01004446.1:0-417677 GCA_013400115.1 Rhinopomastus cyanomelas
GAGTGCGGGATCCCGCAGTTAGCGCTGCAGACGCGCGGGGCCGCGCGGGCGGGGCGCGTTCCCGGCGGGCTCGGCGCGGGGGGCGGGGCGTAGAGGGCGCGCTGGCGGCGGCGGCGGCGGCTCTCCCAAGGTGACCGGGGCCGGTGACACCCGCAGGTCCGTCCCGGCCGGTGCTGGTGGGTGCCGGCAGGCAGTCGCTTCGCCGCCCGTCCGTGCTTGGGGCGTCCGGGTGGAGCCCCGCTGTGTGCGGGGGGTCCTGGCGTTTGGGGCGGGCAGAGGCCGCCGGCGCTGCTGCCGCCGCTGCCGCTGATAAGTCCCTCCTTCTGCTTTAAACCCAACAGAACCTGAGTTTCCCCGCCTGTCCGCCTTCGTTTCTGGCTTAAAGCTTCTCTCCTCACAAACACTAGCAGGTGTTTATTGCTTCTAACATCCTTGCAGCCAAAGTGAGGCAGTGTGGACTGGACGATTGGGTAGTGAGGTGGATCGTGAACTGGCTGCAGGATAGAAGCCCTAATCATTGTGTGATTCTTTACCCACGAGCGCTGTGTAGGGAGCTGACTACTGTGCTCATGTTCCAGCACTTTCTAGGTAAAACATCACCGTCAGGATGATTCTGCAGCAGATTCTGCGGCTCTCCTCCCTTTTCCGCTCAGCAGTCTCCGTTCACCTGCGGAGGAACATTGGGCTTTCAGCTGTTGCCTTTAACAAGGCAAAAGAGCTCGATCCGGTGCAGAAGCTCTTCTTGGACAAGATAAGGGAGTACAACACAAAGAGCAGGTGAGGGGAGGAAGCGGCTGTGAGGCTGGTGGCAGCAGGGCCTGAGGGGAAGTGTTGATTTCGAGACATGCTGGAATGCTCTGAAGGAGCTCTTCTTGTAGCCAAGAAGGCCAAGGGCATCCTGGGGTGGATCAGAAAGGGGGTGGTTAGTAGATTGACGGAGGTTCTCCTCCCTCTCTATTCTGTCCTGGGGAAACCACATCTAAAATCTCATGTCCAGTTCTGGGCCCCTCAGTTCCAGAAGGACACAGAACTGCTGGAGAGAGCCCAGCGCAGAGCCACAGAGATGATGGAGTGGAGCATCTCTGCAATGAGGAAATGCTGAGGGAGCTGGAGCTCTTGAGCTGGGAAAAAAGGACCCTGAGGGGTAACCCCATGAATATTGATCAGTATGTGAAGGGTCAGTGTCAGGAGGATGGAGCCAGGCTCTGCTGAGTGTTATCTAATGATAGGACATGGGGCAGTGGGTGTGAGCTGGAACAGAGGAGGTTCCATATCAATGTAAGAAGGATCCCCTGGAAGGGGCTGCCCAGAGGTGTTTTGGAGTCTCTTTCTCTGGAGAAGTTTCAAACCCACCTGTCCACGTTCCTGTGTGACTGGATCTAAGGGATCCTGCTGTGGTGGGGGGATTGGACTGGCTGATCTTTCGAGGTCCCTTGCCACCCCTAATGTTCTGTGAAAGGCTACCTCTGTGACTTGGCTTTTCATTGCTCTTTACCCTGAGAGCCTTGTTTATCTGCAAGGTAAGTAGGGATAAAAGTGTTTCAGCTTGTGGAACGCTTTTAAATGGTTGTCAGAAGGGATTTTAAGTCCTAAATAGCCATGAAGATACAGAACTTCCACAAGTCAGTTTGGAACTGAGCTGTTAATGAGGCTGTTTAATGTTTTCAGGCAGGCTGGGGGTCCTGTTGATGCAGGCCCTGAGTTTCAGAAGGACTTGAATGAATCCCTTGCTAGACTCCAACGGGCCTACGGTGAGGGAGACTTGACCAAGTTTCCAGACTTTAAGTTTGAGGGTGAGTAAACTTGCTGTTGAGTTTGTAACTGTGAGCAAGAACATGTTGACTGACCTGTCTTCTTAATTAATTCCCACTTAGTTTTCCTTTGGACCATGAATTTATTGTAATGATCAGAGATATGGAGCATCTCTTATATGAGAACAGGCTGAGAGAGTTGGGGCTGTTCAGCCTGGAGAAGAGAAGGCTCCAGGGGGACCTTCCTTTGACCTTCCACTACCTGTATGGACAGGACAAGGAGCAGTGGTCAGGCACTGGGATGGGCTGCCCAGGGTGGGGGTTGAGTCCCCAACCCTAGATGTGTTTAATAGTCACTTAGATGTAGTGTTGGAGGATCTGGTTTAGGGGTGAACTTGTAGGGTAGGGTTGATAGTTGGACTTGATGATCCCCAGGGTCTTTTCCAACCTGAGTGATTCTGTGATTCCACGAATAACAAATGAATCACAGTGTGCAAGGCTGGAATAAAGAGACTAATATGATCTTTCTCTCTTCTTTAGAGCCCAAGTTTGAGGAGGCTCCAAAGTAACGTCTGCAGGTTGTATGCTGAGCAGCAGTGTGTATGAATGGAGTTGCTGAACACGGCACCAGCTGTAACTTAATAAAGGCAATGTTCCAGTTTGATTTCGAGGCTGTGACTAAGTTCTTAATGCTGCGGTGAGCGCAGCTATCTACGATGGTCCACTCTTTAAGTGACTCAGGCATCTGACTAGTGTTTCTCAACGTGAACTGCAGAACACGCTGCACACGTTAGTGCTGAGAGGACACAGCCCCCACAATGAAGCACCACGAAAGATCTGTTTGTTTTTCTGAGTGTGTCATTCAGAAAGTTGCTGCAGAAAAACCCCCTGTGAACTACAAGCCTGTAGCAAAGCCTTGTGGTGGTGATGGTCCTGCCCAGCCAAAAGAACAGGCACAACACACCAACTGTGCACTGCAGCAGTGAACTCACAAGCGATCAAGTGTTGCTCTGACAGACACAACTGGTTGTGAGGTGCACATTTCAGTATCTGAACTACTGACACGGACACTTCAGGTTCTGGGGAGCTGTTTATTTGTGACAATTCGACAGTCAGGGTCCAGGTGCTGCAGCTCACGTGCTGGCACGATTTCCTTCAGAACAAGACTGCAGCTGCACTCTAGGGAACGATGGGGATGTACTGCCTTGTGCAGATGGGCTTCACGACAGACAACAGCACCCTACGCGATCCTCAAATACACTACATTCGTCAGGACAGTGAGCTTCATGTCTGCACAGCTACCCACGCACTTACAAGGGGTTTTGGCAAAGGTAATGCAGTGTCAGGGTACTGCTAGGTCAGAGGTGTAGGAGGGTTGGAGCCCTTGACAACAGTGCACATAGAAGTAGTGGTAGCAAGATCACCTTTGGGTTGTTCTAAGCTGCAAGAAGGAGTCCTGTAGCGCTGTGTGCGCACCTAGAATGTGACGTAGGAAGGGGTCTCATGGACAACCTGGTCCAGCCTTTCTTGGGAAAGCCATGCTCTAGCCAAGATGGCCCAGCACGCTGTCCAGCCAAAGCTTGTGAGGAGCATCTGTTGTTGGGGAATCCACTGCTACCATGGGGTGATTATTCCCACAGCTGTTTGTTTTCATTGTGAAAAAGTTTCTCATTGTGCTCAGCTGGAATCTCTGCAGGAATAACTTCCACCCTTCACCATGCGACTCCTTGTCAAGTGGGAGTCTCCATCTCCTTTGTAGCCACATTTTTAACACTGGAACACAGTTGGAAAGTCTCCCCCAAGCTGCCTTTTCTCAGGGCTGAAGAAATCCACACCTCTCAGTCCTTTCAGCATCTCTGTGGCCCTTCTCCTGACCCTCTCCAGCTTGTCTACATCTTTTTTGTTCAGCAGGGATCACGGCGGAACTCAGTATTTGAGGTGTGGCCTGACAAGTGCCCAGAATAGCCGAGTAATGACTTCTTCATCTCTCTGCATCATTAATGCAACCCAGCATCCTGCTGCCTGTCGCTGTTGCTGCAGCAGGCTTCACTCCCACCGAGTTTGCTGTCCATGAACAAGTTGAGACGTCCACACAAATGGATCTGTAGATTCATTTTAGTTCTAGCTTTAGGGTTTCTTAAGAAGACGATCACAGGCAGGTTGACTAGAGCTAAAGAGGCAGCTTCTCATTTCAGCAGGTAGTATGTGGAAACCATTTACAGAGTAGAGGTCAAAAGATCCCTTCTTTGATTTTGTATAACAAGTAGTCATTTGATGTCCCTCACAGAGGCTGGATTCTTCTAAATCACAAAGGACTTGGTGTGCTTGAAATCCTACAGGAAGAAAACCAAGGGAGGTTATTTCCAAGTCATACTGGAAGAGGTTTTTAACCAGATTGATGTTTAGGGTCCATTTCACACTGATATTAAAAAGCTTGGAGCACTGGTACTTAATGTTTTCCCTCTCTGGAATTCGCACAGACTGTGCTGCTACATAGGTCACACGAGGATCAACCAGTGATAAGCATCTGATTCACAAACCCTAATAAACAGATACCATGGGTCTTTTCACAGTGTGCTCCTTCCACTCAGAGCAACCATGCAGTTGCCCTCGGCAAGTTCCTCACACGCACACTGGGTGAAGGAATAAGCTCAGGCTCTTTAGAAGTCCTGATTTGATTAAAGGAACAGGTGGTTTTCAGTGAGCTTTACGGTAGCTAATGGACCTTAAACCCTTCGTTTGAAACTAAAACAGTGAAAGCTCTTAGCTCAGGCTTTAGGTGGAGCTCCATTCTTTTTGCACCAATCTGAAACTTGATCTAGGAGATCCTGCTGTGGCAGGGGGATTGGACTGGATGATCTTTCGCCGTCCCTTCCAATCCCGAATGTTCTGTGATGCTGTGAGAGCAGAATACTTGCCTTTTCACTTGTGGACTGATAGCTGGTCTTTCTGTCAACAGAACACAAGTTCAATTGTAAAATGTTAGTTTTAACCCTTTGAGAATCTTGTTTTTGAATGAATTGTTCCAGAGTTCCAGCAATCCTCAGCATTTTACCCCTCTTAGTGAAAAGGTACCAATGAAATGCTTTTAGATAGATGTGGTTCTCTCACAAACCACTGTCAAATTACTTTCCCTAGCTTGTTGTTTCAAGCCTTCCAGTTAGGCTTTTTGTCTAGTTCATGCCCAGCACAAATCACATATGTTTACAAGTCATGTTTGTGCTTCTCTTTAGCAGATCACTTTTCTTTTAAAGCTGCTCTTATGTCGACATCCTATGATAAGCCCATTAATGTTGATAAATGTATGAAGGGTTGGTGTCAGGCTCCGCTCAGTGGCATCTAATGATAGGACAACGGGCAGTGAGTGTGAGCTGGAACAGAGGAGGTTCCACATCAATATGAGAAGGACCTTCTTCCCTGTGAGGGTGACAGAGCCCTGGAAGGGACTACCCAGGGGAGTCTCCTTCTCTAGAGGCATTTCAAACCCACCTGAGCATGTTCCTGTGCAACTGGATCTAGGTGATCCTGCTGTGACAGGGGGATGGGACTGGATTATCTTTGGAGGTCCCTTCCAATCCCTCATGTTCTCTGATTCTAATAGGGAAACCAGCTGGTGTGTAGGATAAGGCTCATTTCAGTGTTCAAAGAAGCCAGTGTTCTATAAGAATCATGTGCGAAGGGCCTTAAACAACCATCACGGTTACTAAATAATCAGCAATGTCAGTGAAGGCTGCAGTGATCTGTGCAGTGCTTGCACCAAGATACTCACTGGGAAGAGCTTTCCTCTGGAAAAGAAAAAAGAAAAATGAGAATTAGCACAAAGCAGTTCCCTTAACCGTTCAGCTCTTCAGTTCCTAGAAGGATGTTGTGAACAAAGCGTTTCTTTGGATTAGGGAGTTTAAACAGGCAAAGATGAGGCTGCTTCCAGTGGTAAATGAACTTCCAAGTGCACGCGAGCTCTAACAGCAGCTCCGTTAGCCTCTTCGTCTCAGGCAGAGGACCTTCCCGGCCCCCGACACTCGGCATCCCTTCCGGGCTGGGCTTCGCGGGCACTAGAGCAAACGCTACAGAGAGGGCTGCTGGCGCTCAGCAGCTGCTTCTGCTGCGACCCCTCCAAGTCAACGTCCTCCGCCTGCACTTCCGCCGGGAGCCACAAGGGGGAGACGGAGAGCCCCCCGCGCTCAGGCCGCGGGCACTGCCGGGCTCGGTGGTGCCTCTGCCTGCCCGTCCCTCTCAAAACCCGAGCAGAGCCGCTCCAGGAATCAGGGTTCGACTCACTGCTTTCCCTAGACTGCTGTCTGGTAGCCTTATGCGGCTCCACACATAGCTCTGTGTCATTCCAAAGTGTTTTTGCAGTAGAAGTTGGCAGAATAAAAATGTCTGTGCAAAATGCTGCTGCCCTAATGCTCTTCAGTTTTAGTGGCACGGAGTTAGAGCTTTGAGAAAAGGACCTTCCAGTACCTGAGAGGGGCCCCCAGCGCAAGAAGGATGCATTCAGACTGCAGCGCGTCCACAGGAGGGGCCACTGCAACGATCAGGGGATGGAGCATCTCTCATGTGAGGACAGGCTGAGAGACTTGGGGCTGTTCAGCCTGGAGACAAGAAGGTGCTGGGGGGACCTTCTTTTGAACGTCCAGTACCTGAAGGGGGCTACATGAATGCAGGGGAAGGTCTTTGCAAGAGGGTTTGTTCGGACAGGACAAGGAGCAGTGGGTTCCAGCTGGGAAAGCAGAGATTGAGGCTGGATCTTAGAAACGAGTTCTTCAGCGTGAGGGTGGTGGATGGCTGGAAGGGGCTGCCCGGGGAGGTGGCAGGGGCTGTGAGCAGCCTGACCTAGGTAGACTTATCCCTGTGTGAGGAAGTTGGACTGGATGACCTCTAGAGGTCCCTTCCAGCCTGGAACGCTCTAGGATTCTATGACAGTCAGCAGAAGTACGCACAGTGTTTTGACACAAGAAAGGGCTTGGTTTATGTTACTTACTTGCAAAGTATCCCTTCTTTTGGGCATAAAATACTCCAAGGCCACACAGTGCCATGACTAGAGCCACCAGTACCGCAGCAGCGATGATACCGCTTAGATTAAGGTCATCTGCAATTATAAAACATAAGTCCAATGTTGTAAGTTGTAAAAATTTCCACTGGCTGGAAGACTCCATCCCCTAATTGCTAGAGATGCCTTCTGTATCTACAGGTAGCCTCCTTGTGGAGTCTGCTTCTCTGGAGACGTTTCAAACCCACCTGGCCGTGTTCCTGTGCGACTGGATCTAGGGGATCCTGCTGTGGCAGGGGCACTGGACTGGATGGTCTCTTCCAAACCCTGATGTTCTGGGATTCTGTGAACGCATTATTCCTCCCCCGAAATGCCATAATCAAGCAACAAGAGATAATTCAATCTGGTCTTTGCTCCTCAGGTGCATCCTGCATACAGTGACTCCTATTGCCAGCCAGTTGTTCACCCCAACTGTCTCTGACACTTACCGACTCGCAATCGCTTCGCTGAGCACTTCTGAGGTAACCCAATCCCGTTGGAGGCTTCACAAAAGTACTCTCCAGTATCATTCCTTGTAACTGTGTTAAACAGCTGTTAAGAAAGAGCCCCAAATCACTGTCAGAATAGAAAAAAACCCAGCATTTCCTGTGGGATAGAAATGGTGACAGATCAGCAGGGTTTGCTTGTTTGAACAAACCCACAACCAAACAAACACAACCAACTGAACATCACAGTTCTCTTTCCTAGTCATATTCCCTGGTACTTAACTCTAGCTTCTGGTCTAGGAGGGTCTTCTTTGATCGCTGGAATGGGCTTTTTGGGGAGGTGGTGGGGGCCCCATCCCTGGGGTCATTTCAGGTCAGGCTTGATGAGGCTCTGAGCAGCCTGACCTGGGTAGAGTTGTTCCTGTGTAGGAAGGCTGGACTGGACGACCTCCAGAGGTCCCTTCCAGCCTTGAACACTCTACGATTCTATACAGACCTTTTAACTAGACGAAGCACATCTATGGGGAGATTGTTTTCCAGGGGATCAGTACTTTCTGAAGCTCTCCTTTCAAGCACCTGGATTTCAGGGTGATACCGATCTCTGACAAAGACCTGTGCAGTGCTGGATTAGACCCCCACGTACTGCACAGTGCATCTGGTGTGTCTGGTATCCAATGATGACAAAGGTGGAGGTTCCACTTACCAGAGTGCCAGACTTCTTATTCATGGTGTAAGTTATGTTTGCTGCTCTGGCGCTGCTCGTTCCCGTCTTTTCCAGTAAGGCAACACCGTTCTTGTACCATTGGTACTGGGATGGAGGAGAGCCCTCGGCCTCCTTGCAGCGCAGCTCCACTACCGTTCCTGTCATTGCGGAGCTGGGGACGTCACACACCGGGGCAGTTGGAGCCACTGCACAAAGAAATTGCACTTGTGCAGACCCTTTTCTCAGCACGCTCTGCAGGACGGATGCTTGACACCCACTGGTGAGGAGGCAGCACTTCTGCACACGCCTGCAACTACCGTGTTAGTGAAACGAGGGGCTGGAGAAGGAGCTGAGGGCAGAGCTCTGCTCCTGGAGAGCACAAGGAAATTTCTGAGTTGCTAAAAACAGAAGAAAGCAGCCTGCTTTCAGCCTCTCCCACCACATGCTGCATCATCCTGCCTCTGATCTACACGCTCCTATTCAACAGCAGGGAGCTGCTTTCACCTGATTTCTTCTACAGGGCCTCTTGCTCACAGACACAGCAGGGATAATCCAGGGAATGTGGAGCCCAGCAATTCCCTGCCTCCCTGCCCAAGTATTTAAAAACAGAAGAGAAGAAGAGGGGAAAAAGGTGCTTTCTGCATTACAAGAAGCCAACTGGCTCTTGAAAAATGATTGTCAGATGGAACTGCCCAGGCTGGTCATCACCACAACCAGTGCAGGTTGAGGACTGAAAACAACCGGCTCCTAACCTTTCATTTGCAATGAAAAAGCAAACGTTCACACACGCAGGTGCAGGAGAGCTGCTTCCTCCTCCTGCTGTGAAGATCAAGACCTCTCTTCCAATTTTTGTTATGTGAACAGGAAAAGAGGTGTTTTTGGTGTAAATGAAACGATGTAGAAGGAAGCCAAGGGTGAAGAGACCCAAGTGGAACAGTCCAAGCACAAGTGACCCTTAACAAGGATCCACAGCTTTCTCTTGTCTGTTTTTACAACAGGAAAAATACAGAGAAACAAATGGCACACTAACTGCTTCACATTCATTTTCCAAAGGCCCTCTAAGCCACATACACTGTTTTTTCTCTACACAGAGAACAGAAGGAAAATACCAGTTTCTGCCACTCAGCCACTGGAAAAGCACCAGGAACAGTGAAAAAAAAGTGCTCAGGATTCACTTTCCCCTCTTTCCCCAATAGGGAAAGAAAACACACGCAAGCCCCACCAAGAACAACTACCCCTGCAAGTCAACACCATCTCTCCTATAAATTATGTCCGCAGATCGCTCCCTCACCGGCTGGCACTGCCCTGACATTGCAGCAGTTTCTCCTTCCAAAAACAGGAGGAGACTGGAGCACCCTGGAGCGAAGTGCTGCTCAGAAATACTTGACAAGTGTTGACAGATGTGGACTGTCCAGCGCCAAACACCGTGATCAACTTGTGCAGCTTCTCAGCCACCGAATGGCTTTAGCAGAAGTTTTATCATCAGAGAAACTGCTAAGTTTTGAGAACTGAAATGTATCTCAATGAAACCCTTCTGTATCTCCTGTCTAAGCCAAGTGTGCCTTTTACAGAGCTCTGCTGTGAAGGACACTGTAGGATAAGCACACGGATGACTGCTTAAGCCCAGCCCAAAGATGACCCCAAATGCCAGCAGCCGCACCCCACAAGGCCAACACCCCCTGCCATGGTTCAGTTTCTCTAGAGAAGCTCAAGCCATAAAGTTTGTACCAAGTACTGTGAGAGTAATGGTTGCCTCTCCCAGGCGCTGCCCCTCTTCGCTTTTGGCACTGATTTCGCAGCGGTAGGTCCCAGAATCCCTTCTCGTCACGTTTCTGATGCGGATTCCTGTATTCAGCATCTCTGCTCGGCCTTGAAGGTCACCTTTAGGGAAGAATCACAGAACGTTAGGGATTGCGGGGGACCTCAAAAGATCTTCTAGTCCAGTCCCTCCACCACAGCAGGAGCCCTAGTGGCCAAGAAGGCTTGAAATGTCTCCAGAGAAGGAGACTCCATAGCCCTCCTGGGCAGCCCCTGCCAGGGCTCTGTCACCCTCACCATGAAGAAGGTCCTTCTCACACTGATGTGGAACCTCCTCAGTTCCAGCTGACACCCACTGCTCCTTGTCCTGTCATTGGATGACAGACAGAGAGATTTCCACTCTTTGCTTACAGTCAGTGTCTGTCTCACGGGCTGGTTCTGAAATCCTGCACCTACACTTTATGACCTACTGCTCATCTGTTCAATGGTAGTCACCTAGGAGGGAGGAGCAGTATGTAACTCCCCTCTGAGACAGTAAGAACCCTCCACAACTTGCCTGGTTAGTCACAAAAACTCCTTCCGTTCAAAAACCTACGTCTGTCACGTGTTTTCTGGTCAGAAGATGGACTGCCTTTGTGGTATTTCAGTGAACACCTACAGTGATGGGTGACCAAAAAGACACCACTTTCTACTGGAGCAATGGCAAGTGCTACCTTAATTACCTCAGAGCTGTGAGGTGGCAGCATAGTTGACATTTTACCTTGGCAAGAAAAACTGGAGGGAGCTAGCAGAGGTACTGCTGCCAGGCTTCTTACGCTGAGGGATGCTTTCAATCCTACAGCTTGTTATCAAATTACAGTTGAGGCTGTGTAGTTGGAGGAAGAGGAGGCTGAGGGGAGACCTCATCGCTCTCTACAGCTACCTGAAAGGACACTGTAGAGATGTTGGGGCTGGGCTCTTCTCACAGGTCAGTAGCGGCAGAAGCAGAGGGAAGGGCTTCAAGCTCCAACAGGGGTGGGTTAGACTGGACATCAGAAATTCTTCCCAGAGAGAGTGGTCAGGCCCTGGGATGGGCTGCCCAGGGTGGGTCGCTTAGATGTGGTGTTGGGGGATGTGGTTTAGGGGTGACCTTGTAGAGTAGGGTTGGTGGTTGGACTCTCTGATCCCAGGGGTCTTTTCCAACCTGAATGATTCTGTGGTTCTAGGTTCCAAGCAAGCTAGACATAGACATGTAACTGCAAGTTCCAGTGTCTCTAAACTACACACAGAACCCCCCCAAGTTCATCCACAAGATCAGCATATCCTGCAGTGTCTGCAAACCAACAACATTCCCCTGCCCTCTGATTTTATTTTACTTGTCAATCCTCATTTATTGTGGACAAGGTAGGAAAGACCCTATTTTCCTCGACACGTACAGTTGAGGCAAGTCCTTTTCAGAACATATAACCAGAAATTTCACTTACGAAGGGAATACAAATAATTTAAACTCCACAGCTGAGTTTATATTTTATGTATAGAAAACCTGCTGCATTATTCATACCTAAGCCTCCAGCTCTACAGGAGACTTCAACCTCTTTGTAGGACAGGAGCACCTAGCTTGCAGCTGTTTTGGGGGAATTTATACCTGAATTTCATGTAACTCTGGAAATGGGCAGGGAATGTGCAGTACCACTATCCTTAGGCCAAGTTTTACTAGGTTTAACTTGATTACAAAGCTAACCAAGCACTGATGACTTTAGTAAGAGATCCCCCTTTTTGTCCCCTTGGAGACCCATTTTCTTCCCCTTGGGGAAAGGTTCCTTTCCTCAGAAGGACAGCTGTTCAGCACAAAGACTTCAGAGCTTTCTCTTTGGGACATTTTGCACAGAGTCACAGAGCATTAGGGATTGGAAGGGACCTGGAAAGATCTTCTAGTCCAACTCCCCTGCCACAGCAGGATCCCCTAGATCCAGTCACACAGGAACATATCCAGGAGGGCTTGAAACGACTCCAGAGGAGGAGACTCCACAACCCACCCTGGGCAGTCCCTTCCAGTGCTCTGTCACCCTCACTGGGAAGAAGGTCTTTCTCACACTGATGTGGAACCTCCCCTGTTCCAGCTCACACCCACTGCCCCTTGTCCTATCACTAGATGCCCCTGAGCAGAGCCTGGCTCCATCCTCCTGACATCCACCCTTCACACATTTTCCTACGGTTACTCCCCAAGAAAGAGTCAGTATCTGTGCTAGAGAATTTAAAGCTAAACCACCAGTCTCCTGTGCCCACCTACTGGGACAGCACCTACCTGTAAATCCACCGTTGTAGTAGACAAATGAGACTCCTTGAGACTGGATTTTCTTCCATTCTATCCTTAAGGTCACTCCTTTGGAAAACTTGTGTCTGCAGCTGAGAATCGCCTCTAGAGAGGAAAATAAGAAAGCAAAGAGGAAAATTAAAGCCTTCAGCCTTGGCTTGCTACACAGACTGCATTAAATGAATATTTCCCCTTCAAAAACCTTTGAACAGTCAGCAAGGGGCAGACCTATGCGAAGGGATGCCGTTAGACACAGGGGGAAAACAGCAACCAGTGACTTTCCCATGCTTGACCGCCCCAGACATCAGATGCTGTGAGCTAGCTCTGCCCACTGTGGCTGGGCACAGATTCTGCGTGACTGCCCTCATTTGAGGCTTAAACATTGTCAGCAGCAAGAAGAGTCACCATTTGGAAAGGACTCTGACCCTCCTGTCAGTATTTTATGAACTACTGTTAGATGGTCAAATGTTCTCCTACGTAATCACAGAACCATCCAGGTTGGAAAAGACCCCTGGGACCAGCGAGTCCAACCATCAGCCCCACTCTACAAGGTCACCCCTAAACCACATCCCCCAACACCACATCCAAGTGACTTTTAAACTCATCCAGGGATGGGGACTCAACCCCCACCCTGGGCAGCCCATCCCAGGGCCTGAGCACTCCTTCTGGGAAGAATTTCTTCCTGATGGCCAGTCTAACCCTCTCCTGTTGGGGCTTGAAGCCTTGAACTGACCTTCTCTAGGTCACAACACCATCTGCCTGGTTCCAAATCAATTAATATCGTAAAATCCAGTACTACTGTTTCCTTCTGTAAAAGAAACTAGTAGAACACTGATCTGTCCACCTCTGGGCTGGTCATCCTCCAGTACAGGCCAGAGTACTAAGGATCAAAAGCCTTAACGCACTGTCAGACAAAGCGCTCCCACTGACACCTGCATTAACCAACAGCCCTCGTTTCCAGTCTCACTTCCCAGGTCTGTTCTCCAGAGTAACAAAAGGCTTCCAAGGGGCTAGACTGGTAGTCTTGGTGATGTCTCATGGGGGACAAAAAAGTCCAGACTTAAAAGAAACAAACAAAATGAAGCAGGAGGGCACTTCTCTGCAAGAAACACGTTACAGACGCGCTAGCCGCTTCGAAACACACACTGTGCACTCAGGAAGCCCGAGGTTCCTGACTTCAGGTTGAGTGGATGGGTGGAGGCTTCCTGAATCTTAAGATTTGCTCAAGTTTCCTTTACATTTTGTTTTTTTATCCTTCCAACAAAGAAAAACCATCATTCAAGCTCAGCTTGTTCTTGCGCCTGCCCTTGTGACAGTTGGCTGATCTCCGGAGCTGGTCTGCGCTAGCTGACATAGGGAGAGCTCAGCTGAAATGTGCTCAGCTGAAGAAGGACTTTCTTCATGGTGAGGGCGATGGAGCCCTGGCAGGGGCTGCCCAGGGGGTTGTGGAGTCTCCTTCTCTGGAGACATTTCAAACCCTCCTGGATGTGTTCCTGTGCAACTGGACCTAGGGGATCCTGCTGTGGCAGGGGGATTGGACTGGATGGTCTTTCGAGGTCCCTTCCAACCCCTAAGGTTCTGTCACTCTGTGATGACATGACATAGAGTCAACGAGCGAGCAGGAGCAGGACCCCTCAGGAAGGAGGCAGCCGACGCTGAGAGCTGCACACCTCTCTGCCAGCACTCTGCACAGACCAAGAACAACCCCAGCAACGCCCAAGCCGTACCTTGAAACTCCTCTGCTTTCACGTTTTTGTTGTCTGTTTCAATGGAAATTCCAAACACTTTTCGATCTGCAGAGGAAAAGACAAACCCTTGTGATTTCACAGGTGCTTCATCAGCCACAAGCAGTATTCTTCAGACATCCTTGCACAGGGAGGGGAAGATTAGGTGTTGTCTACCACAGAGAGCAGGCGACTGAGTGAGACCAGGGCTCATGGGGTGGCCTCGCACACTTCATCTTCTCCTGTTCCATGCCCTGGAGCCCGTGAGGAACAGTAGTGTTTCTCTTTCACTGTGGCATGACAACAGTTCCGTGTGGGAAGTTCCACATAAACTGCAGGCATTTTTGATACCAGAGTAATCTCAGTCTGTTTCTAACTGACTTGGACTGATCCGTCTTCAAGAATGGACCCCAAAGAGGGGTTTTTCCTCTCTTCGATCTACAACTATAGAAATGTTGACTAATATTGGGAGAAGAGCCCAGCACCAGCATCCCTGCAGTGTCCTTTCTGACGGCTGCAGAGAGCGACAAGGTCTCCCCTCAGCCTCCTCTTCCTCAGACTAACCAGCCCCAACTCTCTCCATCTCTCAGTCTCCTCAGATTGATTCTCCAGGCCCTTCCTCAACTTCACTGATGTTCTCTTCACTTGCTCCAGCCTCTCAATATCTCCCTTGTCCTGAGGTGCCCCAAACTGCACCCAGTCCTCAAGGTGTGGCCTCCCCATTGCTGAGTTCAGGTGCTGAGCCAAATACAAAGATCAACAGTGAAAAAAAAGACTTCTTACTGCAGCAAAAAACTTCTTGTTCTGCAAACGCGTTCACAGACACTGGAAAAAGTCCAACCCTCCTCTTTGCGTGTCAGTAACTTCACTTGTTTAGCAATAAAGCCCCAAAATCACCCACTTTCCATTCGGTGATCAGTCACACAGCTGTAAGCTGGTACTGCTGGCCGAAGGAATCAAGGAAAAGCATATTAGTCAAAGCAAAGAAAAGGAAGCTGTGTGCCTGGAGGAAATTACACGAGAACGGAACGAAAACAATAAGCACCAGAGAGAAAGCAGACTGAGCTGTTTGCTTTGCCAAGGTCTAAATAGCAGGTGGTCTAGAGCAGAGCATAACAAAGGATTCCAGAGGATACTGTAAGTTTAGGAAGCTCTGATGTCCCAAGAATAAAGCAACAAATAATGAGCCAGTTGCCTTTCTGAAGAACCTGAAAGAGAATAGGAAACCGGCCACGTGTTTGGTGTTAGCCTCCTTCAGGCGCGGGACCGCCTCGGATAAGCCAACAGCTTAGCTGCTGATGGAGACATGGCACCTATGGAACTGTCTCCCATGAGGTATTCATACCTCACCGAGATGTTTAGTCGCATCATTCAAACACTCTGTTGCGACATAGTCCACAGATTGCACAGCCCATAACTGGAGAAGGTGGGGAGGAGCTACCTACCTCTGGACAGGATTAGCTGTGATTCATCCTAAAAGAAAACCAACCAAACCTACTCCCACTCATCTTCCTGGTCTAAGACGCACTTGCGTGCAGTGCCTGACCACCCTTTCTGTGAAAACAATTTTCCTCGTGGCCAGTCTAGCCCTCTCCTGTTGGAGCTTGAAGCCCTTCCCCCTGCTTCTGTCACTAATTGCTTGTGAGAAGAGACCGGAACCAACCTGTCCACAATGTCCTTTCAGATAGTTGTAGAGAGCGATGAGGTCTCCTCTCAGCCTCCTCCTCCTTTATTCTTAACTTTCAAATTAAGACAAAAAAGTCTGGATATTGTAATAATAAGAGCAATAAGACTAGTAAGAGACTAAAGTTTTCAGAGACAACTATCTAGTTATCAGTAGCAGTCCTAAGAGTTCCAGATCACGATGATGATTCATGTCAGAGCAGAGCCCCCAGGACAGATGGTCCTGGAAACGCAAAACTGAAGTGCTTGTAGAGGACGAAGTAGGGAGTAAAAATCAAGTGCCACGGGACAAGAAAGGAAGAGATTATTTAGGGCAGCCTTTCTGAAGAAACTCAACACTAAAGCACATCAATTCCAGATAAACTGAACAGCCTCCTAAGTGCTTCCAGCAGTCCCAACACTGAAAGGTCAGTGTGCGGATGGTGAAAGACATTCTGTGGAAAAATAAACTTCTTACTCTTTTTAACACAATTAATAACACAAAGATCAAATTCCATTCCCTTCAAAGGTGGGGGGTTTGGCTCCTACTCTTCCACTCACGCAGCAAAGAGGAAAGGTTTGGATTCACCTCTTGGAAAGGCTCAGTGCAGCTCAGAGCTGACTCCAACAGAGACAATCCAGAGAGAACAGGCTATTAACCAAATAAATATTTATAGAAGGCACTTTTACAAGACTCGAAACTTCGCTCCTCTGCTTGTCTCCACTGCAATTCAGAGAGGGCTCCTGGAAAGAGGAGGATGGAGTTTTAAAGCAGTCCTGCTCTCACAAAGAAGCCTCTTTTCCAGTCCTCTCCTGGACCTGCTCAAGTTTGGTTTCCACAGCAACTCAGCGCCGGCACAAAGGCAGCTGGTGAATGCAGTGCAAGTCTGTGGCTGCTTCAGCTGCTCGTTTCAAGATGCATCAGGACGCTGATGACCTGCATCCAGGACAGTCCTGTTTCAAGAGACCATGGGAATGGGGAGCAGAGGCCCCTTGCCAAGCCCACATCACACAGCACAGCAGCAAACTGAAAGAACTGATTTCCAGCTGCGTTGCAGCTCAGCAATGCACCTGCCTGTGCAAACACCTCAAGACACTGTCATACAACAAGCCTTAAGCTCACAAAACCAAGCGAGGCACCCAGTGCAAAGGGGCAGGTTCCCCTGAAATCAGCAGTGGACCACTGACTTGCCCTGGCAGGGGAACTGGACTGGGTGATCTTTCGAGGTGCCTTCCAATCCCTAATGTTCTGGGATTTCCTCCCAAGTACAACAAGCAGCGCCAAGTCAGCACTGCCACTTCGTGTAACAGGAACTACGGATGCTCCCTCTGAAGCAAATATTAACCTACAACATACTTCTAGAAAAATGCGTCCTGGGGGCCAGAATAACTCCTGGTGGTGAGTTTTCCAGAAGGGCTTTACACAGGGTCTCTCCCCTTCAATCTCTGCTGATGCTGCGACACCCTGTGACTTTATTCCAGCTAGCAGGTCTGTTAACAAAACCAGGCTGAAGTCTTTCCAAAAAGCAGTAGGATGGTCTTTGAATACAAAGACTCAGCAAGAGCCCTGTGTGAGGCTTTGTGAGCCTCGGGTTTCTGAGGAGCTGTTTCAAATAACTGGGGGTGGTGACCGGGTTCTCACTTGAGCAAATTTCACTAGAAGCATGAATTTCAGGGCTGCATCCCACCATTTGTTTCGAGATAAACAGCTTTGGGCTCAGCTTTGTAAGGGCTTTTTACACCAGACCACAACGCATATTCTCTGCCAACACGAGCGAGAACATGATGACCACATCTCTCCTGGCCACAAGAATTTGGTGAACCTTTGCTAATAATCCAAGTGCAACTGCCAAATTAGCTCATCCCGTTTTCATTCACACATGATCTCTGACACTGCCAAGTTTGCTCAACCGGCTCTTTCGGCCAGATGCAGCTAACAGTCACAATTGGTGACTATTACTTTCAATCAGCATCTACTTTACAGTAGGGATGGACATCTTTAGCCTCAATTGTATAGGCCTTTAAGAAATAATAGAGTCCTTTCACATCGAGCTGTATAGAAGCATCTTCCAGCAACTTTGAACCAGACTGAAGTAACTCTTTCAGTCCACAGAATCACAGAGCATCAGGGATTGAAGAGACTTCGAAAGACCATCCAGTCCCATTCCCCTGACACAGCAGGGTCCCCTAGATCTCGTCGCACAGGAACACATCCAGGCGGGTTTTAAATGTCTCCAGAGAAGGAGACTCCACAAAACCCCCTGGGCAGCCCCTGCCAGGGCTCTGTCACCCTCACCATGAAGAAGGTCCTTCTCACACTGATGGGGAACCTCCTCTGTTCCAGCTCACACCCACTGCCCTTTGTCCTATCACTGGGTGCCCCTGAGCAGAGCCTGGCTCCATCCTCCTGACACCTACCCTTCACCTATTCATCAACATTCATGGGGTCACCCCTCAGGCTCATTTCTCCCAGCTCAAGAGCCCCAGCTCCCTCAGCCTGTCCTCACCAGGGAGATGCTCCCCTCCCTTCATCATCCCTCTGGCTCTGCACTGGACTCTCTCCAGCAGCTCTGTGTCCTTCTGGGACTGAGGGGCCCAGAACTGGACACAACATTCCCCCTTCAGTTAAGGCTGATCTGTATCAAAAGCAGCCAGAACAAAGAGAAGATGTTTTCCCTGCTTAAAGAAGAAGGATGATTAGAAGAAATCCTCCGGAAGGCAGCGCTGGGAACAATAGGTCACGGTGGAATAGGTGCCAAATTCTCCTTAAAGAGGATAAAAAAGAGAAAACCACAAATCAACAAAAAACCTCCGGGACAATCTTCACTTCATTAAAAGCTACACAAAGAGAACAACATGTGGGAGTTCAGATTAGAAAACATTAGGAGATCAACACTGGAAAGTTACTCAGGAAGCAAGAATAAACACAGAGTAGTGGTTCTTGCTGGCTTTATTTCTAACCCAAGCATTAATGTCAGCTCAGTGATTACCACGGCTCCTCAACAGGAGAGATGTGCTAGGAGCCACATCCTTTAGCATACTTGATAGGCTTCCTTAGTGAAATGCTCCACTGCCTTGCGTCAGGAGACGGGAAAGCTTGGTATGGGAGCCAAGCTCACAGTTCACGGGGCTGCTGCTTCACGTAACAGGATTCGATTGCCTTGTCTTCGGGTACTTTAACCAGGAAAGCACAAGCCGTTCCACCCTCACAGAAACAAAACAAAACAGTTCTGCGATCACAGGAGACCCACACACAAAGCAAGGTCTTCAGAACTCAGCTCTAAACTCAGAGAGGAGTACAGAACCCGTGCACAGTGCCGTGTTTACTCCCACCACTGCTGCAGGGCTGCTGCACCGAGCCTGGATGGCACCGAGCATCAGCAGAGCTGTGAGTGGCCAAGAAGCCAAGAAAAGGAACAAGACGGCTTGTTGAATAATAGATTGGTACCAGCACTTCTTCTCTACAAGAGGAACCCATCACCAACTAAGAAGTCGTCCAACAATTCTGCTGGAAGCATCTTTGTGAATAAACCTAGGCACTTGTACGGTTTACGCTTACGAGTGACAGGCATTGATTTGGGGCAGGTAAAGAACAGGCTCCTTATGAGAAATAAAATGCCTACATTTCTTGCAGGAGAGAGCATCCTCTTCACAGCTCAGAGGCACAACTCTTCACAGTCAGGCCCTGGGATGGGCTGCCCAGGATGGTGGTCGAGTCCCATCCCTGGATGAGTTTAAAAGTCGCTCAGATGTGGTGCTGGGGGATCTGGTTTAAGGGTGACCTTGTAGAGCAGGGTTGGTGGTTGGACTCAATGATCCCAGGGGTCTTTTCCAACCTGAACGATTCTGTGTGATAATAGTACCTGGTTGTGCCAAGCCCCCCTCTCCTTTACATTTTCAGATGCTGCAGTGCCCTACACCAACACTTAATCCCAGTGTTCTTTCAGGAGACTCTCGAACGATCGTTGTACTCCTGTGTGTCAGTCAATCACATTACACCAGGGAGGACCATTCTGCTAGTGAACAGAATTCACATTACACCAGGGAGGACCATTCTACTGGTGAACAGAGGGCATCAGGAAGCAAGACACAACGAATACACAAATGCTGACTAAAAATAAAACCTCTACCTTTCACATAAAAACATTGACTGAGCTGGAAAGCTACCGAGTCTTCGTAGTGGATAAAGACCTTTTCTGTACAAATCCTTCTGGCATCTCAGCACTGCTATTAATTTTAAACTGAATTTTCTGTGGACATTAGGAGACAAAGAAACAAAACAGTCGCACTGCCCTTCCCCAGCTCCCAAGGAAAGCTCAGTAGTGTGCCTCCGTTCTTTAACGAAGAGAACCAGGCATGGCACCTACAAACCAGGAGCTCTGGAGGGAAGCGCTGCCTACACACTCAAGTGCTAAACTGCTCTCGAACTCACAGCCCACACATTCACACTCGGGTGTTCTCCATATTGTCTCCCCTATGTTTTCAAATAGGCCAAACACAAACACTTCTCCAACTCTGAGCCAGCTCAAGCCAATGTACACAAGTCGTTAACGCACCACCCCCAAAAGGTCTCCCGATTCGTACTGGGCACTTTCTTCAGACTGTAAATAATGATTTTGGTTTGTTTATGATTTTAGCCTGGGCACAAGTAACGTCTCAAGAATTCACGTTCCGTCGCTACACCATACTATGAGAGCAGTTTGTGAACCGCAAATGCAGCCCCTATTGTTAACACTATGTGGTACCAAAACAACCCCGTAATTCACCACTTTCCAGCCAGACAACAATGAGTCTTGTTTCCCTTTGACGCTGGATAGACTGGAGAGCACGTTCAGCCCTTAAGAAATTAATCCAAACAAGAGCTCTGTGAAGAGATCTATCGAAAATTCGTGTCTGTAGGGTCTATTGTTTCCAGTTCCAGTCTGAGAAAAGATCACTGGTTTTTCTAAGGATCCACAATCAGGCTGTAGCTCTTCCAATGCAACTTTCATCTTCCATCTCTCACTGAAAATTTCTAAGTTTTCAATTTGTAGAAAGCAGAGAGGTCTGTGACAACATCTGTCTGTCATGTTTTCCCCTGCAAACAGTCTTTCAGAGACATTGGATATCTCTCCTTTTAACAGGAATTAATAAAATAAAATTTATTTACATTTCCATTCAATAGGATTTGAATAGGATATTTAATTTCTATTCACCTAGTTCAGACTTCCTAGTGGGTCAACAACCACCTCTGCTGCACTAATAGCTTTTGTTCAGAAATAGCTGTCTTCCCTTTCCTCCTCCTCCTCCAAAAAGCTGCTTCATCTCCTGCTGTATGTTAGAAACTGACAAGTGAACAGGACCAGATGTTCAGCTGCCCAGCTCACCTTCTGCCTGGTTTCAGAAGTTTTACATAAGCACTCAAGGGCTCGGTGATACACTGCGCAGAGACAGAACTCATCGGAGCCCTGCAGAGTAAACAAGTGGCTCTGGAAATGCAGGTGAGCAAGCACTGGCAGCCACCCAGATGCTCCTCCAGCCTCATCTGCTGTCTCACTCTTGAAATACATATTCAGTGTCTTAAAGACCCAGCATTCAGATGAAGGAAGGAAACAACTTGTCTCGATCGCAAGGCACCATAATATTTGCTTTACGTCATGGGTAAGGCTTTGAAGAAGCCTCCAACAGCCTTTTCTGCAGAAAACTAAGTTGAGAAGGACTTGGGATGGGAAGGGACAGGCCAGAAAGTGGCAACACCTTGCTGTGGGGAGGGGATTGGACTGGAAGATCTTTCAAGGTCCCTTCCCATCCCTAATGTTCTGTGATACTCAAGGAAAGGACTTCTGTATTATGACCACCAGCACCTACGAAGCTAAAGCACTTTTGGGACTCCTTTGAGGAAGGGTAACAAGGGCAAGTGTGGAGTCTTGCATCTGGGCAAGAACAACCCCAGTTACCAGTATAGGCTGGGCATTGACCTGTTGGAGAGTAGTGTAGGGGAAAGGGACTTGGGGGTCTTGGTGGCCAGCAGGATGACCAGGAGCCAGCAGTGTGCTCTTGTGGCCAAGAGGGCCAACAGCATCCTGGGGTGGATCAGAAGAGGGGTGGTTAGCAGACTGAGAGATGTTCTTCTTCCCCTCTACTCTGCCCTGGGGCAACCACATCTGGAGTATTGGGTCCAGTTGTGGGCCCCTCAGTTGAAGAGGGATGTGGAGCTGCTGGAGAGGGTCCCGTGTAGAGCAACGAGGATGATGAAGGAGGTGGAGCACCTCCCTTATGAGGAGAGGCTGAGGGAGCTGGGTCTCTTTAGCTTGGAGAAGAGGAAACTCAGGGGTGACCTCAATAATGTCTATAAATATTTGAAGAGTGGGAGTCAGGAGGATGGAGCCAGGCTCTTTTCAGGGGCATCCAGTGATAGGATGAGGGGCAGTGGGTGTGAGCTGGAACACAGGAGGTTCCACTAAGTGTGAGAAGGAACTTCTTCCCAGTGAGGGTGATAGAGCACTGGAACAGGCTGCCCAGGAAGCTGTGGAATCTCCTTCACTGGAAATGTTTAAAAGCTGCCTGGATATGTTCCTGTGTGACTTGGTCTAAGGGATCTTGCTGTGGTACGGGGATTGGACTAGATGATCTTTCGAGGTCCCTTCTGATCCCTAATGATTCTATGATTCTTTCACACGTTTAGCTGTCTTCTTTAAAAACAAGTCTGCACACAACCCTCGTGTAACATTTAGATGCAAAAAGATTTAGTAGCTCTAGGGCACAAAAAATGATCCTACATATTTTGCTAAGTCAGTCAGCTGAGGTGTCAGCTAAAGGTGAATTCAAAGTTCAAGCCCTTGTGAGTTCTTACCTCATCATTTGTGATACACCTCTCTGTTTCTGCAGCAGAACCTGGCAGCTACCACGCTGCTGCCAAAGCATTCCGCAGTAGGAAAGAGAGGTACAATACAGGAAACAATCACCAAACATATCTCCACGTAATTCAGTTAAATGGCCAACCAGAAGACCTCATCCAGGCTAAATTACATCTGCTAATCAAAGCAGCAGCTTTAACTCTCATTATTAATGCCAGATGCCCTACAGCATTCAGAATTACAATAAATACACATCCTATGACATGACCAAAGAGCTGCTGCAATATTAAAGCCAAGAAAACAAGAGTTCAGAAGCCCGGGAGCACCAAAAGCAAGCCCTCTACTTCTATACATCCACCTTAAACAGAATAAAGCAAGAGAAATTGTGACTTAGTGTGACATCTCCAGGTCCATCTCCTGTCTCCTGTGTAAGGGGTATGTGGGGTGGTTTTGACCATCCGATAGCAGGCTGTGCACTAAGGATACCAGAGGGCCAGCCAACGATCAGTTCATAGAATCATTGAATCATAGAATCATCAGGGATTGGAAGGGACCTCGAAAGACCATCCAGTCCAATCCCCCTGCTATAGCAGAATCACCTAGACCAGTTGTCTTTGTGTCTTTCCTGCTGAAGAGAGATTGATGAGAGAGACAAAGCCATAATCACAGTGCACAGCTTTGCTTCTGGCTGAGGCCTCGCAAAAAAGCCTGTTCTGAATTGTCTGCCTAGTTTCAAGGGAAACAGCATGATGTGCTCAGATGCCGCAAAGCCCACGACTCCTGAGAGATGTGCCAATATGCCACTGCCAAGGTTTCTTCTGAACCCTGAGGATGGATGGTGAAATTGTGAAGCTACAGAGAGGAACATGAACATGTCTCCCTTTAAAAAACAGAAAGGTCTTTCAATGCAGTCTTCAATTTTTATCTGCTTTAGAAAAATCCTCCTGGACATGTTACTGTGTGACTGGATGGTTCCAGGGATGGGGCTTCTCGCACTTCTTGGTCCAGGGTCTCACCACCCTCAGAATCAACAATTTCCTCCTTCTCTCTAGTCTGAATCCCCTTCTTGTAGTTTAAAACTGTCACCCCTGCTGAAAAGTAACCCCTTATCTTTCTTATCAGCCCCATTAAGCCCTGAAAGGCCACACGAAGATCTCCCTGGAGCTTCTCTTCTCTAGCTGAACAACCTGTTTAACACCAGGTGACCAGTTAACAACTTCTTGGGTGCTGCTCCAGACCTAACACTGGTGGTTTAAAGTCTCTCCCTGAAAGGACCCGTCTCCTCTGCACAGAGCAGCAGTTTCCAACCACACGGCGCGAAAGGCAAAGCACCGCACGCAGCCAGCATCAGCACTGTGGATGTTCCGCACCCACAGCGGGCTGAGCACCTGTCCCAGCCCGGTGCCAGGTGGTCACTTCACTGCAGGACTGCGCTGCACAGCTCTGCTCGGAACATCATCTCCTTGCACAGCCTCTTGCCCTAAACACCAGCGAAGACACAAGAGGCAGACAGCAGGGGCACAGTGAGACGTGATCCGAAAGCCACAACGTTCTCACAAGACTGTCTCTCGCCTCATTCCCTGTTTCGCCTCGTATTTCCAAGCGCTTTCTGGCGGAGCCGCTTTCCCAACTCATTTTAACGCTCCCTCCGTCCCCGCAGCGTGCTGCTGAGGAGGCAGACTCCAAGACCACGAAATCCTGGACACGGGAGCGAGCTCCGGAGCTGCATCATCCCGCGCTGGCACCACCAAAACCTGCTCCCGGGTGGGAGATCGTCCCTGCTCCATGCTGGGGAAGTTGGCACTAGCTGAACTTTCAGGCCCCTTCCAAGCCAAACCCTTCTATGCCTGTATAAGATCTTAAGCCGCCCCTCGCAACAAGCGACCCGGGCACCCCGCACCCTGAACTTCTCTCCTCTCTCCCGAGGGCCGCCGCCCCGCGCCGGACCCGGGGCACAGCGGTGCCCACAGAGACACACGGGCAGCACCAGCGACCACCCGCCGCCCCCTCTGCGAGCTGGGACAGGGCTTCTCTCTCCCGCAGCCCGCTCCACGCTCCCTCCCGGCCCCGCGGGGAACCGAGCCCCGAGCTTCGCGACAGCCACCCCCCTCCGCCGCCCCACGGGTACTTACAGCTCAGGACCCCCAGGTAGCCGAGCAGCAGCAGGCGGAGGCTGCGGTTCGCCATCTTCCCGCCCGCGGCAGCAGCCAAGAACCGCCGGGCAGGGGCGTGAGGCGCGGCCGCGGGGGCTGAGGCGGGAGGCGGCGGCGCAGCCCGGCCTCGCCCCGGCCCGCGGGAACGAGGCGGCGCCTGTGGGATCGAGACGGGGGGAGGCGGCCGGGGGCAGGTGTGGGGCTGCAGCTCTCCGCCGCCCCGGGCTCTTTTCCTCTCTGAACTACGAGACCTCCTCAAGGACGTTTGTTGAGACAAACTTTGGATAACGAGAAGCTTCAAACTTCACGCAGGAGGCTGTGGCCGCTGTCAGGACACTCACAGGATCACGGAGGGGTTTAGGGAGAAGGGGCCTCAGAGATCAACATGGGCACCTCTCACTGCACCCATCAAACCTGGCCTGGAAGGCTTCCAGAGAGGGCAGGGGCATCCACAACCTCCCTGGGCAACCTGTGCCAGTGCCTCACCACCCCATGGGGGAGAAATTCTTCCTAAAAGCTTCCCTGCCATCACTCACCCCATGAGGAAGAAGGAATAACAGGGTGAAACCAAGGAACAAAAATATTCCCTATGGAAAGAGCAGTGTGGGGTGAGGAGATGCTGGATGAAGGTCGCCGGCTGTACCCAAAGTGCCAGGGACAAGTCACAGACTCACAGAACCACAGAACATCAGGGATTGGATCATCCAGTCCAACCCCCTGCCACAGCAGGATCCCCTAGATCCAGTCACACAGGAACATGGCCAGGTGGGTTTAAAATGTCTCCATAGAAGGAGACTCCACAACCCCACTGGGCAGCCCCTTCCAGTGCAACCCACCCACTGTGGGGCAGATCCATCAGCCAGCAGAACTTGGACGACGCAGTGACTACCATGATTTTTCTACACGGGCAATGGCTAGTTTCAGCTTGGGGAGAAAGAGTGGTAGACTGACCATGGCTGTGTGCCAGGTGCCCGCTGAGGCTACTCCATCAATCCCCTCCCTCAGCTGGATAAGGGAGAGAAAATATAATGAAAGACTCATGGGTCAAGTTGACTCATAGAATCATTTAGGTTGGAAAAGACCTTAAGGATCATTAAATCCAACCCTTAACTCACCTGTCCCAGGCCTATTGCTAAACCCTGTCCCCAAGCTCCACATCTACACAACCTGTGACTAGGTCCAGCGATGGTGATCCAGCCCCTCCCTGGGCAGCCTGTTCCAGCGCCTGCTGTCCCAACTTTTAGCCTTGTTTTTCTGCATCAAACAGAATGTTGATGCTGCAGCCCCAAGGCTGTCTACCTGGGAGCATCACTACAAAAGGACTGGGTATACTGGGTATACTGGATACTGGACTGGACACACACCTTTGACATACTGGATGTACTGGACACAGCTCAGGGCACCCGAAAGCTGCGGTTTCGGGGTGGTTTCACTCCCCGGGCTACCAAGGCCCGCTGAGTCGCGGCTGAGCTGCAGGACACGCGTTTCCGCACTCCGGGCCTCCGAGCCGCGTTCAAACCTGCAGCGGGAGGCTGCCGCAGCCCCGAACCCCTCAGGTCGCCCGGGGCTGCAGCCCGAGACCGGCCCTGGGCACCGGCGCCGCCTGGCGGCTGCGGGCAGAGCATCGGCCGGAACCGCTGTTCAGCAGCTGCTGTTTCCGGCGGAGCCGGGGACAGTGGCACCGGGACGGACGATGGCGGCGCGCTGCGCGGCATGGTGCCTGCGGGATCCCGGTCGGGCCGGGCCCAGTGAGTGGGGCGGGAGAGGCTGAGCCGGGCCGGACCAGGCCAGGCGCAGCGGGGCTGGGGTGGTCTCGGGCCCGTCCTTCTCCGGTGCTCGGAGGGACCTGGCGTGGGGCGGGCTGGGGAGGTGTCCGCTGACGGGAAGCGTCGGCGGCCCGCAGAGGCCTGTCCGAGGGAAGGGGCTGCAGAGCTCCGAGCGCTGTTGCCGTGCAGGGACGGGCCGTGAGAGCTGCCGAAGCGCTCGCCTGGCGCCTGTTGAGAGTGTCCCGTGAGTCGGCAGCTCAGGGGCACGGCTGCCTTGCCTTGGCTTTGGAAGCTCCTCTTGGCTTACTTCGGGTCGTTCCTTTTGCTAGGGTTCTCCGCACGAGCTCTGTCTCGATTGACGTCCGAAGAAGTGATCCAGATGCGCGATGAGCTCTTCACCAAGGAGAAAGAGAGACAGCAGTCTCTCCATCCGCGAATTGAGAAGATCGAAGTGAAATACACCGGGAAGTCGCACCCTGGCAGTGTGTTTGTAATGAACAAAGCCTTGTCTACTCCCTACAACTGTGCCATGCGTAAGTGAACGGGCTCGTAAACTGAGGTTGTGCCACTGATGATGGGAACCGTGCTGCCAGTTGAAGTACTTGTCAGTGATATTTCAAATTGAGAAGACATTGTAGTGTGATACAGACATTTTGATGACCGGGGTAACTGGCCTTCACTCAGACTAGTAGTGTTTGGTGACTTTGAAATACATTTGTGCTAAAATACGTCAGCAAGACCAGCAGGTCTTTGGAGATTCTGTCAACAAGTCATCCTTCCAAGGAATTTATAAAAGAGAAACTTCTTGCTGACTCTGAGGAATGGATTAGTAACTGTAAATTTTGGTTGTTTTACTTTCTTTAGACTTAAGTGAATGGCACTGCAAAAAGTCTGTTCTAGCTCTTGTGGATGGTGAAGTCTGGGACATGTACAGACCCCTGACCAAATCCTGTGAAATTCAGTTCCTTACTTTCAAAGATGAAGATCCAGAGGAAGTAAATAAGGTAGGTCAGTTATCTTATCCTCTTGTAGGTGAGTGTGGCCACTTCATGCGGTGGGCCCTGTTCTCTTCTGTTCTGTCTGCCTCCTTGGGAGAGTTCAGACATTTGTAGTGGTTGGTTGTTGTCTCATGGACTAGAGAGTGGGCTAGGTGGTGCGTGGGCATGCTTTTCAACTTCTGTTGTTGTGTTGTTCTGTGATTTCAGATTTAAATATCCATGGGGAATCGCATGGCTTGTCTTTTAAGTGTAGTTTTAATTGTTTTTAAAAATTAAACCATGTCCAAATATAAGTTTAAATCCTAAAGAACAGAATGCTTGAGTTGGCAGCTGTTAACAGCATTCAGTTAAGCGTGGATAGTTTTTGGAGTAAACAGCTGGTGTTCACATGCTTCTGGGTAACACAGTTGTTTTCGACGTTTTCTCTCTAGGCCTACTGGCGTTCCTGTGCCATGATCATGGCGTGTGTGTTGAAGCGGGCGTTCAAAGATGAGTACTCGGTCACCCTAGTTAGAGCTCCAGAAGTGCCAGGTGATAAAAGTGGTCTTCATTGATTATCTTGTCTATTGCTGTTCCTTTAGTGTGTAGTAGTGTTCCTAAAAAACCAGAGGCTCCTTTTCCAGTGGTGGCAGGTTCTTACCGTTGATAGGTGTGTTATGTGCTGTAGTTGTAGCCTTTAATTTACACTGATCACACTGAACGTGTGTTAGAACTGAACAACGCTGAAGTGTTGTTATCAAAGTACAGACAGGTGGTCTGTGTGGCAACCAGGGTTCAGGCTACTTAGGATTTCATAAGTTAGTAAGAACTGAACCTTTTCATTGTGAAGTAACACGAACAAGGTGTTTAGATGTCAAGTGTTTCCTTGAAGTTTGCTCTAATAATGATATAACCTAATGAACACTAGAATCAGTAAAAATTACAGTGTGTGCATCAAGTTCACAGAATCACAGAGTCATTCAGGTTGGAGAAGACCCCTGGGATCAGCGAGTCCAACCAGCAACCCTGCTCTACAAGGTCACCCCTAAACCAGATCCCCCAACGCCACATCTAAGTGACTTTTAAACACATCCAGGGATGGGGACTCAACCCCCACCCTGGGCAGCCCATCCCAGGGTCTGACCACTCTCTCTGGGAAGAATTTCTGATGTCCAGTCTAGCCCACCCCTGTTGGAGCTTGAAGCCCTTCCCTCTGTTTCTGTCGGTGATGACCTGTGAGAAGAGACCAGCACCAGCATCTCTACAGGGTCCTTTCAGATAGTTGTGGAGAGTGATGAGGTCTCCCCTCAGCCTCCTCTTCCTCAGACTAAACAGCCCTAACTCCCTCCATCTCTCAGTCTCATCAGACTGATTCTACAGGCCCTTCCCCAGCTTCTAGCCCCTCGATGTCTCCCTTGTCCTGAGGTGCCCAACACAGTTCTTAAAGTGTGGCCTCCCCAGGGCTGAGTGCAGGGAGACAGTCACCTCCCTACTCGTGCTGGACACACAGTTTCTAATGCAGGCCAGGATACCATTGGCCTTCTTGGCCACCTGGGAACTGTGCTTAGATTCAGCTGCATGCCAGTGTCAGTTAGAACCCCTGGGTTTTATTTAAAAGTATTCTGAAATTATTTTCTCATACAGTGAAGGAAATGAAAATGGTGCAGGTTTAGTTATTATTGGACTGGGTAATCACAGCTGAAAATGTATGTTTTGTGTTGGTTTTGCTGAGTTCATTTTGGTTTTCTTCTGATTAGTTTTGATGCAGTTCTAAGAAAATACAATGACAAAGAACTAGGTGGTTTGTTCCACGCGTGAGTGTCTTTCCCTTTGAAATTGCAGTGATCTCTGGAGCTTTCTGTTACGATGTAATGTTGGACGACAGGCTGAACGACTGGAAACCGACAAACGTAAGCGTTTGTTTGAGCATCAAATCAGTCTGTTTAAGCAGTGATCACTGAAAGTCTTGGATTGGCAAACACCCTCAGGGTAGTAAAGTGCAACCCTCGTCCCAGCACTGCGAGGTGATCTGCAGCAATCTGTAACTGATAAATAAGTCCTACAGCTGTACTCTGCTTAGGGTTTGTAGTAGATAGTCCTTGTTTTGTCTGATACTTAGTGGTGTGTCTGTTCACTACAGCTGTGAAACAGTGTTGACAATCTCATGCGTGTGAACTGTTTCTTAGGAGAACTTGCGCTCCCTTTCGAGGGATGCCCACATCCTCATTCATAAAGACCTGCCATTCGAAACACTGCATGTTGAAGCTAAAGTAGCCCGTGAAATGTTTCAGCATAACAGGTAGGTGTCTGCATTTGCTTTTCGTTTACGAAGGCAGTTGTAAGTCTGTTTAAATCTTGGTTTGGTTCTGTAAATCTGAAATACAGCAGGTGAAATGGTCCTTCTCAGCCACACTGAGTGAACAGGCCTTCTTTCTCTTTGCCACACTGCCTTGCTTTGCTTTTGGTGTTGTCTGCGGAGGCTGACACCAGGCACCTCCACTACCTGTAGCTTTGGGACAAATGGGAAGGCTCTAGACCCCATAGTTTGTGAGCGTCTGGCCCCCTCAGTTCAAGACGAACACAGAGCTGCTGGAGAGAACCCAGCGCAGAGCCACAGAGATGATGAAGGGAGGGGAGCATCTCCCTGCTGAGGAAAGGTGAGGGAGCTGGAGCTCTGGACCTGGGAAAGAAGGAGCCTGAGGGGTGACCCCGTGAATGTTGATCTGTATGTGAAGGGTGGGTGTCAGGAGGATGGAGCCAGGCTCTGCTCAGGGGCACCCAGTGACAGGACAAGGGGCAGTGGGTGTGAGATGGGACAGAGGAGGTTCCACATCAGTGTGAGAAGGAACTTCTTCATGGTGATGGTGACAGAGCACTGGAAGGGGCTGCCCAGGGGGATTGTGGAGTCTCCTCCTCTGGAGAAATTTGTGTGAATGGATCTAGGGGGTCCTGCTGTAGCAGGGGGATTGGACTGGATGATCTTACGAGGTCCCTTCCAGTCGCTAATGTTCTGTGACTCTGTGACTTTCCCTTTGCAAAGCTGTGCTGGCTGTGCTCATGTTTGCCTGATCACTGTTAAATGCCTTTCAGTAGTACTCAGTGTAATCTCTATGCTTTATGAGGCATCTCCTTGCATGTTGTAGTAGGGAGTTAGGAGAATAAACCTGTTTCAGACCTCACGTAAGTACAGGCATGATTGTTGCGAAGGCTCTTTAAATCAATCTCTTCAGTTATTCTTGTAAGAGCTGGGTGTTAAAAGTGAGGATTTGTTTAAATCTTCTTTTTTTGGTCTTGTTCAGATACAAAATGGAGATGATAGAACAAAAAGCTGCTCAGAACGTAGAAGGACTTGTGCAGTTACACAGGTGAGCAGAAGTGAACTCGCACTCTGTAACGATTCACTGAAAGATAGTGTTATTGTGCAAGTACTCCCTGCAAGTGAGAAGAGTAACTTACTTCTTGTGGTTTTTGTCCTGGTTTAGAACGAGACTGGGGGCAGAGACCCTTGGCTCAGAGTTTCCTTCCCCCTGCTTCAACTTCCTTGGCTTACTGAGAGGGAGTGGGGCAACAAACAAGCCATGAAAGCATCCGGACGCAAGTGAAAGAAATAACCCATGTTTGCCCTGTTTTGTTTGTTCTCCTGTCAGGCTTGGTGACTTTGTGGATGTTAGCAAAGGCCCTCACATTCCACGGACAAGTTTCTGTTTCCAGTATGAGATAACGGCAGCCCATAATCTTGAGACCAACCAATCTGAACTGATAAGGAGGTTCCAGGGTTTGTCCCTGCCGGTCCATTTGAAGGTAACGAATCAATTTTGTACAGGTTTTCCCTCTTCAAATGAGAGCATTGGGCTGGCTTTCTCATCTTCATAGAGCCTTAGAATCATTCAGGTTGGAAAAGACCCCCAGGATCATCGATTCCAACCATCAACCCTACTCTACAAGTTCACTCCTAAACCAATCCTCCAACACCACATCTAAGGAACTTTTTAAACTCATCCAGGGATGGGGACTCAACCACCACCCTGGGCAGAGGTGAGAAGAGTAGGAGAAAGGGAGGGCCTGTGATGATGGCTGTGTTGGATGCTTGGGGATACTTTACCTGGAGCTGTTGTGGATGTGAAATAGGAACTACCGAAGTTTGTATCAGAGGGCCCTCGGTGTTACTTTTCAGTCCTGGTTGTGCAGTTTCCACGTGGATATTTAATTCATCTTCCCTTACGTAGCTGTGCATCCCAGTTTTCAGTGGACGTGAGGGCACCACGTTCTTGACCTCATCTCCTTAACCTCAGCGTAACGTTTGCCGGTTTCTGCCCATTACTCTCACAACAGATGATCAGCAGATACTGAAAATCCCCAAAAGGATAATGGGCAAATGTGACTCTGAAATCATAAGCTGCGATGGCTGAATTAGGGATTGTTGTGGCTTATGCTGTCACTTCTATCCACTCATTAGACTGTTCTGTGAGATTTTTGCTTGGTGACCTCCAGTAACATCATTTATGATGCTGTTTATACAGGCTCACCACTCTGTGTGGCACAAGTTGTTGGAAAGATCGAAGAGGCTGGTAAGTCTCATCAGTGGTGAAGTACAGCTTAACAAATATAAAGATATTATAGAATCATAGAGTGTTCCAGGCTGGAAGGGGCCTCTAGAGGTCATGCAGTCCAACTTCCTCACACAGGGACAACTCTGCCTAGGTCAGGCTGCTCACAGCCTCATCAAGCCTGACCTGAAATGACTCCAGGGATGGGGCCCTCACCACCTCCCCGGGCAGCCCCTTCCAGCCATCAACCACCCTCATAGTGAAGAACTTGTTTCTAAGATCCAGCCTCAATGTCTCTTTTCCCAGCTGGAACCCACTGCTCCTTGTGTCCGTACAAACCCTCTTGGAAGACCTTCCCCTGCCTTCATGCAGGGCTCCCTCAGGTACTGGAAGGTCAAAAGAAGGTCACCCCAGAGCCTTTTCTTCAGGCTCAACAGCCCCGAGACACTCAGCCTGTCCTCACACAAGAGATGCTCCATCCCCTGATCGTTGCAGTGGCCCCGCTCTGGACACACTCCAGTCTGTCTGCACCCTGCTTGTGCCGGGGGGCTCCAGAACTGCCATTCAGATTGTTCAAAATGAAAGGCAGTGATTGTCTCTGTAGCCTGTCCTTTGTTGTTATAGTTGTACTGAGGAGAAGACTTGTGATCAAGAAGAATCAGATCATGTTTACAGAGATGTCAGGGTTGTTATGTTTCTGCAGGTCACCGAAGAGCGATATTTGGAAGCAGCAGCAGAATGTCCTGAGGCAAAAGTTGGAAGTGGAGAAGGAAAGACAGTATCAGTTTAAATCAAGTGTAATCTCTAAGTGTACATAATAAAATGAGTGTTTGACTTGTTCATGCTGCATGTAAAAATGTCTTGGGTAATTGGTTTGAATTCTGTGGACTTAATCATGGATAGATGTGGATACCAGATATGTAGATAGAGGTGTGCTGGGCATGTCAGTCCCGTTGAAAGGCATGTTAATAAAACAAGGGTGGAACAAAGGCAATACTTGACCTATGGTAAAACATCTTGCAGTTTACCCCCGTCCTTACCCAAAGTGGAGTTGTTGCACTCTGCAGTTGGTGCTGTTTGGCCTGCAGACTGCTGTTGAACTCACAGCTGCCAGCTGGAAAGGCCATCCTTTTCCTCTTGATAGAATTACAAGACCCCTGGTATGGTCTTCTGAGAAGGAAGTATTTATTTCTGGCCCCTTGTGTTTGTTTCTTGCTGGAACTTCTTGATGAGAATCACAGAACATTAGGGATTGGAAGGGACCTCAAAAGATCACCCAGTCCACTTCCCCTGCCACAGCAGGATCCCCTAGATCCAGTTGCACAGGAACAGGAGCAAGTGGGTTTGAAATGTCTCCAGAGAAGGAGACTCCACAACGCCCTGGGCAGCTCCTTCCAGTGCAGCCCACCCACTGTGGGGCACATCCATTAGCCAGCAGAACTTGGATTTCACAGTGATCTTTCTTTATTTTTCTAGTTTTTTCCAGACTAAGAGGTTCTTGATAAATATACAGGAGGTGTAATGGGTTAATCCTTTTTGCTTCCTAAATAACATGAAGAAATGAAGTAGTTTTTGTGGGTCGTAAAGTCCAAAGAGCTGAAAAGTTAAGAAGCAAGATAAACCCCAGGTGATTGTGCTCAGAAATGTTCCTCATTCTACATCTGTGAGGATGACACAGTCCCACAAGGAATTTTGTCTTAACAGCATCCCAGTGAGGACTTCCTGAGACAGACAGCTGCTTGCTTTCTGGTTTTTCCAGTGCCTCTGAACCTAGCAAACCCTCTAGCCAGCCTGCCCGTGTGAAGGACAGCTCGTCCTTTCACACACAGAGCGGAGGTTTTCCCAGCACAGCAGTGAGTGATTCGTGCCTTCTGCTCTCCTCCCCGGCAGCAGTGTGTTCCGTGTGCATTCTGGTGAGAGGCAGGGTACAGTGTTAATGCTAACATGCAGGAGTCAGCCAGAGGTAAAACCCCTATCACGATTAGCATTAACATCGTACAGCCTGCAGGAGACGGCGGAGCGCGGCTGACAGAACTGAAACCGCTGGGTTTTCCCCCTGGGCCGGCCTGAAACAAGGAGAGACACAAATGCTCGTGAAGAACCGTGTCGGAGGAAGGACAGACAGCGGAGCAGAAAAGAGCCCTGGCTGGTTAACTGCGGAACCCGTCTGCTGTGCGCTGAAGTCACCGAGTCAGTCCTGCCCTGGTTACTTTTAGAAAGGAGCCGGGGTATGTTCAGTGCTTTTCTCTCAGGGACTGCCATCCTCCTGTGTGTTGCTGGTCTGTGCTCTGTCACTGTACGTGCACTGCTCAGAGGGAGCACAGACTGCAGCACAGCTTTACAGAGTCACAGAGCATGAGGGGTTGGAAGGGACCTCGAAAGATCAGCCAGTCCAGTCCCCGCAGCACAGCTGGCTCCCCTAGATCCAGTCGCACAGGAACATGGCCAGGTGGGTTTGAAACGTCTCTGGAGAAGGAGACTCCACAGCCCCCGGGGCAGCCTGTAGAATTAGGTTAATGATTATAATATAGATCTTAATAATTTTAATAACATTTTAATGATATTATAATGATTTTAATAATGTACATTATACTCCATACATTTTATAATTAAGAACTAATATGATAATCTTCACAATATTTTATATAAAGTATTGTTTACAACAATAGTTTATATGTAATCAACATATGTCATGTTATTATTAATTAATGTTATTAGAATCATTATAATAAATTATATACCTGTGTTGAACAGTATATTCCTTGCTAATTTCTTTTTAATATTAACTAGTCATTTATGTTTTGGCCACAGAGCTGAATTTTTTTACCAAAGTTGAACGTTGGTACTTCTTTCAGCCTTTCAGATCTCCATCCTGAAAACTAACAAGGAAAAGCAGGTTTAGAAATCAGTGATTCTAGAAGATGCTTCAGAAGTCTATAAAGCAGTGACAGAACAAATTAGAAATGCACTCAGGAGAAGGAATGTGAGAGAATCCTCGTTATATAGCACTACATCCTGTGCGGCTCCGTCTGGATGATCTTTCGAGGTCCCTTCCAATCCCTAATGATTCTATGATTATATTTTTGTATATATATAAATATATATAAAATCACACACATTTACATAGAATTCCATATTTCTAGATAAAACATGTAGTTTTATTTCATACATATTTTGTAAAAATATATATATTACATATGTATATAAGCCCATTGTTGTCTAACTTTTCGCACTATTCAGTTACTTACATCAGTAGTGAGGATGGAAGAGCTGTGGCAGTCCTTCGAAGCAGGTTTGAAAAGGCCTGAGTGATGGCCAGTTAGTTCTCTGCGAACTAGATCTTGACGGAAACACATTTCTGCCCCCTTGTACAATCAAGTCTTTGCTCCTGGGCAGAAAGGGCTGGCTGCTGTTTGCCTTCTGCTTTGTCTCGCAGTAACCACCCCCATGTTGCTTCAGAAGGAGCAGCTCTGGAGATTGGTTTTGTACGTAAATTTACATCGACTCACGTCCCTACTGCTACATAATATTTCCCTACCCTTACTACCACATGTCTTAAGAGGAAGTTAAAATGTCATAGTAAGAGTGTGATCTAATTTAGAGATTTTAGGGAAATCACCTTTCACTTTGGGCCACTGTAACTGAAACCAGCCAAGTTCATGGTTGTGATTTTGTTAAAGCAGTGAAGAAAAAATTCCCACATGAGTGTGAGGTTCTGGGCGGCAGAAAAAGTGGTTTGAAAATTTCCAAGCCTCAAATTAAAGTGATGATTCAGACCTTTGTTGAGTGTTCAGGCTTAAACTTCTATCGAAGTCAGACACTGAGACCTGTGGTGTAACCTTTGCAATCGTGGGCAACGAGGGAACGGTTTCTTACACCCATGCAGCAGTGCACGGTGTGTGTGAGGAGGGTGACGGGTGCAGCTCAGGGGAGGAGATCAGAGATGCAAGTTCAGGCATTAGTTTAATTTAGTTTTCAGAAAGCACAGAGTTCTGTCAGTAAAAAGCTGCAGTCTTCTGTGCATTTATTGTGGATTGAACATGGTTTAAGCAAGGATGAGAGTGGGGTATCTCCCTGATGCGGAAAGGCTGAGGGAGCTCTGGGTCTCTTGAGCTGGGAGAAAAGGAGCCTGATGAGTGACCCCATTCATGTTGATCAATATGGAAAGGGCGGATGTCAGGAGGCCAGAGCCAGGCTCTGCTCAGTGGCATCTACTGATAGGACAAGGGGCAATGGGTGTGAGCTAGGACAGAGGAGGTTCCATATCAATCTGAGAAGGACCTTCTTCCCAGTGAGGGTGACAGAGCCCTGGCAGGGGCTGTCCAGGGGGGCTGTGGAGTCTCTTTCTCTAGAGACATTTCAAACCCACCTGGCCATGTTCCTGTGTGACTGGATCTAAGGGATCCTGCTGTGGCAGGGGGATTGGGCTGTGTGGTCTTTCAAGGTTGCACAGGAACGTGGCCAGACGGGTTTGAAACGTGTCCAGAAAAGCCCTTCTAGGCAAATGTGGGTAAGTGGGCAGCTGTCAGGACAGACAGGCTTTTGTTTTCAGTGCTTTTCTACTCCCATTTGTGTAAGGGAATGGTTTTGCCTAGGCTGCACCCTAGCCTTTTTGTTTGGGGTTTAAAAGCTGCACAGCGCCTTGAGCACAGCGATCTGTTTTGCTTCTGTGTGCTAAAGGCAGAGAAAAAGGCTGATGCTTTATCAGGAAGTGGTGAGAAGTGACAAGTGTTTCCTCCTGCTGAACCTTTGTAACAGCCTTTGATACAGCTGTCAGGTTTCCATTACATAAACAAAAACATCTACTGCTGCCTATCTTCTCACACTGCGTTAAAAGCGTGGCCTTGCCGTCCGGGGATCTGATGACTGTACAGTCCTGGTTAAATTTGATAAAATAAGATCCCCTATAATTTCCCCTGCAGCATTAAGAAAGAAAAAGCTCCTAAGATCAGGTGCAATTTCCCTCTTCCTCTTTTCATTGCTCTCTTCTTTCAGTCACTAACATCAGCATAACACATTTACACTTCCTATCTTATCAGCTGGTCTCTGGTTAGCAGGTTTCTTCCACTCATCTACTTTTCTGTTCTGTTTCCTTCTCTGGAGACATTTAAAACCCACCTGGATGTGTTCCTGTGCAACAGGATCTAGGGGATCCAATCCCCCTGCCACAGCAGGATCCCCTAGATCCAGTCGCAGAGGAACATGCCCAGGTGGGTTTGAAACATCTCCAGAGAAGGAGACTGCACAGCCCCCCTGGACAGCCCCTCTGGACAGCCCCTTCCAGGGCTCTGTCACCCTCACTGGGAAGAAGGTCCTTCTCAGATTGATGTGGAACCTCCTCTGTTCCAGCTCACGCTTGTTGCCCCGTGTCCTATCATTGGGTGCCCCTGAGTGCTGAGCATAGAGCTCCTGCTTTATCAGTGTGGTCTTATATTTTGAGAGAGTTACATCAGCTTGTTAAATGGTTATTTTAACCATTTAACCATGAAATAATTTACATTTTAAAATTATAAATAATTAAATGTTAAAATAAAAATTAAATGAAAAGTTTATAAGTAATTAAAATAAATGTTAGAATCAAAATCAAATTTAAAAATAGAAATAATTAGAAGAAATGTTAAAATTAATTAATATTACATTTAAAACTTTATAAATAATTAAAACAAAAACCTGAATGATGCAGCCTGATGGGATGCCCTAAAGAAGGGATTTCTCTCTTGCTTATTTATGAAATGAGAACCTAGAACTTGCAGCATGTGCCACACTGGTGTGGTCTGAGCAGAACTGACGTTCCTCTATGGTGCCTTTTCCCCGCCTCAAAACGTCTGGCATGGAGCAGGCAAGAGAATAACTGCAGGTTGACTGTGACCCTCTTCCTCGTGGGTAACAGGACCTCTATCGGAATTACACTCCGTATCGCATGGTCTTGTAAAAGCGGTTCATCTCAAAACAAGTCAGGGAGGGGTGCAGGAGCTGCAAGGCAGCAGTGCATTCCCCATGTGCTCTCACTCTTCTGCAGACACCTTTCTCAAGCTGACATCCCACCAGTGAGGTCCTCTATGAAAGCGAACGCACGGACGGCAAGCAGACTGGGTTTGTGTCCCCCCATCCTGGCTGCCGGTGTGTGATGCAGGATGGCTGCAGGCACGAGTGCCTGCCTGAATAGTTCTTCACGTCCACAAGTACTGAACGTTTAGCCTCTCTGACTCTTGAGGCTTCTCAGCCCTGCCCTAGGGCCCCTTCCCTTGGCCTGCTCCCATCTCCTGTCACATACGAGCTTCTCATTTACAAACCCCAGAGCGCATACAAAAATCAACCAAGAACCAGAGGGAAAAACCTACCTGCTCTGAGGCAGTTTCTTTACGCAGGGATGCAAGTAAAAGCAGTGCAGCAAGAAGGCCGCAGACTTCCTTCGTTCCATCTCGCAGGTTAACCCTGATCACAGAGCTTTGCTTGTGTTTGGGTTTTGTTTCTTCTAAGGAGAGAGAGAGAGAGAGAAACAAGGCAAATGAGAAACAAAAACCAAGCAGCGAGGCAGGAGCAGCTGCCACAGAGGTCTGTTGGTCTGGCTGGTCGCCTGATATCCCTGAAGCACTAGGTTAGGTGAAGAAAGCCCGCTCCAAACAACCCGAGACCCTTTATAAGTCATGAAGGTGACTCATAGCCAACCGCCTTGCCTTGCCTTGAGTAAATCCCCTGCTTTCCTTTTCTCAGAACAGCACTTCAGAAAAAACCAAACACACCAAAAAAATCAAAAACTCCAGGAAAACAGAAAACTCAATCAACTGAGGGCTTTGTAAAAATACACCCTGTACTTTCCTTTCCTCAGACAGCCTGGCATCACCCTGTGAATTGAGTAGTGCTAATAATAAATGCAAATGATTGTGTCGTGGTGACTGCAGGCTTGGAACAAGTTAGGGGGATGTCGCGTGAGAGACAGTTCCTGCCAGTGTCTTCAGAGATCTACCTGGAGAGAGGCTTCGCTGCCGTGAGCTGTTTCTTACTTCTCTCTGTGCTACTTTTCCACTCAGAGCTGTCCTGCACGGGCTTTTTCTGTCATGATTAACCCTGGCAGAAAAAGGCAAACACAAATAAAACAATCATCAGATGTGGGTAAAATTCTTCCTGTCCTCAAGGAGCCTGGAATGGGTTGCCCAGGAAGGTGGTGGAGGCCCCATCCTTGGAGGGCCAGGCTGGATGAGGCTCTGGCCAGCCTGATCTAGGGTGGGGTGTCCCTGCCCATGGCAGGGGAGTTGGAACTGGATGATCCTGTGGTCCCTTCTAACCCTGACTGACTGTACGACTTGGTCTAGGTGACCCTGCTGTGGCAGGGGGATTGCACTGGATGGTTTTTCGAGGTCCCTTCCAATCCCTAATGATTCTATGAATGTGCAGAGACACACGACAGCTGGAGATGCAGCAGATGATCTTTCGAAGTCCCTTCCGATCCCTAGTGTTCTGAGATTCTGAGATGCAAATGTCTAACACCAGGGACAAGTCCTAGTCAAAGCCGGGTCTGCATGGGATCCCGTAAACCACTGGATTGTGGAAGCCTGTTATTAAAATCATACAGCATTTTTAACGTTCTTAAATCTTCGCCCATTTTTCAACCGCTGGCCTCTGCAGTACCCACCAGTGTTGGCATTAAGGGCGCTCTGGGAAGGAAATCTTCATCAGTGCCAAAAAGGAGCACAAAGTCCCGTGTACTTCACAGAAGGAAAGATCACTGCTTGAAGAGCAGCTTCTTTAGAAATCTCTGAACTTGTGAGTCGCCTGCAGAAATTCCCCACCCACAGCACTGTCTCCGAAGCGCCTTGGCGTGGAGCCGCTCCTGCTATTTCTTGTCATACAGCCGTCAGCTGGGCGTTTCATGCTGTGATGCAGCTCTCTGTGGCACAGGAAATCCACCTAAGTGTTTTCCTGTGAGTATTAAAGAAGCAGATCAAATCCATTAACCCTTTTGATCCAGGTATGTTTATAGAATCGGAACCTTCCAGGTATTACAACAAAATAAAATAGTCTCAGTGGGACTCACCTGCCCTTCACACATTGATTAACGTTCATGGGGTCACCTCTCAGGCTTCTTTGCTCCAAATTCAAGAGCCCCAGCTCCCTCAGCCTTTCCTCAGCAGGGAGATGTCCCCTCCCTTGATCATCTCTGTGGCTTTCTATCTATAAACATACCTACATTTCTGTCGTTCATCTTCCTTCCCGTGGGGCATATCTACACTCCAGTGTAAGATGAAAACTGTCACCTACCAAATCCTCCCCATTTCTTGGGAAACTAGTCCTTTGAAAGCAGTCCCCAATCCAACAACAAAAGATGTAGGCAGTATTTTCCTGCCGGCCACGTAGGTCTTGTAGCCTCTTTTCCCAGGATGTGGCTCCGTGAGCAAGCCCGTGAATGCCCGGAGCGAGCCGTGAAATGCATGCAGGCTCCGTCTGGGCTTCCTCCACCTGCTCCGCAGAGGGCTGCCAAACCGCCGGGCGGTAGGAAGCATTCCTGCTTCCTTTCTTAGAAGTTGGTGCTGTTCCCCTTTCTACTGAAGGCTGTTGTTAGGGTCACATACCAAGAGCGAGCCATGTAACACAGGTTGACACGGGCCTTACTCGGGGTGCTTGCACCTAGCCGTAGACTCACCCACTCCTGCTTGGTTTAGTTTTCTTGCGTTCCCAGCCAGTGCCGTGTCTGCCTTTACCTGCTGGAACAGCAGTTACCCTGTTGCACAGCATGTTGTGTGCAGAATCCACACACAACCACAGACCATCAGGGACTGGAAGGGACCTCCAGAGATCATCCAGTCCAATCCTCCTGCCGCAGCAGGATCCCCTAGGTTGGTCGCAGTGTCCTGCAGTCATTTGAAGACTAAAGTGTCATTAAACACACTGCAGCGGGGTAGCACTTGGGAGTGTTACGAGGGAAATCCAGAACTTCGCTGACTTTTACACCTTTCATCCTGAAACTTCATGCGCTCACATGGAATTACTCAGTGTCCTTGGCAATCGCAGGACAAAGTGACTCTTCTCCTCCGTTCTTGCTGGGGCTGTTGACCTTCACTACTGCAATGTGGTGTCTTCACAGAACCACACGACATCAGGGACTGGAAGGGACCTTGAAATGTCATCCAGTCCAGTCCCCCTGACACAGCAGGGTCCCCTAGATCCAGTCACACAGGACCATCTCCAGGCAGGTTTGAAATGTCTCCAGAGAAGGAGACTCCACAACCCCCCTGGGCAGCCCCTGCCAGGGCTCTGGCACCCTCACTGGGAAGAAGGTCCTTCTCAGATTGATGTGGAACCTCCTCTATTCCAGCTGACACCCACTGTCCCTTGTCCTGTCATTAGATGCCCCTGAGCAGAGCCTGGCTCCATCCTCCTGACACCCACCCTTCACATATTGATCAACATGAATGAGGTCTTCCACTGTGCACCACATGAATCCTGTGGAAATTTAAGCTTGGGATTGGTCTGGATGATCTTTGGAGGTCCCTTCCCATCTCTAATTCTCTGTGCAGACAGTGAATTAATTTTTTAATCCTTTGTGTAACACAAAATGACAATCATTTGCCACCAGATTCCAGGCAGCAATTTAAAGTCATTAAGAGTGTGGCATGTTTTTATAAATGAGTGTCATTCCCTTTGCCTTCACTGCAGTCTTGGAGCTCTAGTGAAACCACTCGGCTGACGCAGAGGGGATTTCTAATTAAAGTGCTACAGGAATAGCTCCAAACGAAGTGCTGGGACTTGAAAAGCACCATGTTTTTCAGCGACCGTACGCCCAAGTTGCCTGGAAGCCGATGTCTCTGGTGCTGGCCAGGGCCGCCTGTGCCCCTGCCGTGATTCATCCCGGCAATTCTCAGTTGATTTCGTACGTTGAGTGGGGATTCCCACCGACGAGAGGCAGTTCTGACAGAGTGCTCACACGCGAGTTTCTGCCCCTCAGCCCATTTCTGAGCACAGCCCGCTCGTGGTATGTGCGTTGCCCCCCCGGTTTCCATGGTTCTGTGATAGATCCTTTCATACGGGAGTCAGAAGTTGCTGTCTGTAGAAGTACTAGTCTTGAATTCAAGAAGTGTCTTTTGTGCTGCCTGTGAGTGTCTCTTCAGCCAGAAATGGCTGCGGTTCTGTCTTGTGCTACTTAGGGACAGTCGTGCCAGTCTTTACCTCCTACACACTACCCGTAAACCCGAGGTCCCGTAGTCTGGCACAGCTGTTTTCACTCTGCTCCCACTATCAGGGCCAGGAGTTCACTATTGAACCATGAAGACCCTGACCAGCCTCACCTGGAGTGCCCACCTGCTCCTCTTCTTGCAGGAGCTCTATATAAGCTCAGCCTCAGGATTTCAGACTCTTTGTGAACCATGAGGTCATGCACAGCCTTGCCTAGGTTGGGCTTCAACTGGCCCAATGTGGACTTGTCCAGCAGTCATAAAGCTTCCTCCTGGCTTGTGGGTTTACTTCCCACTGTGATTCTAGGCCTGCTTCATCACCATGGTGTTGCTTTATGGGCTGGCTTCTATGTGGAATCTGGCCACCACCTCTGTCTCCGTCTCGCTTGGGTGAGGATGACCCAGACCCTGCAAGGTATGAGAACAGATCTTGCTAAGAGACCTTAGGCTGGATCTTAGAAACAAGCTCTTCACTGTGAGGGTGGTTAATGGCTGGAAGGGGCTGCCCAGGGAGGTGGTGGGGGCCCCATCCCTGGAGTCATTTCAGGTCAGGCTTGATGAGGCTGTGAGCAGCCTGACTGAGGTAGAGTTGTCCCTGTGTAGGGAGGTTGGGCTGGATGACGTCCCGAGGTCCCTTCCAGCCTGGAACATTCTATAATGACTCTCTCAAGTGCTGTTTGTGTGTCTCAATTGGATAATGTTTGATAATGCTTTTTGGATCTTTCATTTATGCTGGAGCATCAGAGTCCTGAAGTATCTCGCAGAATGGGAGGGGCAAGCGGTGGCAAAGGGAGTAGTCTGGTTGACCAACCATTTGCAGAGGCTGTAGTTCAGATTATAGATTTCCCACTTGTGTCGGGTGTGTTTTTGTTCTACAAATTACATCAGCTGGGAAATAACCTCTAACTTCTTTGGATAGAAGAACACACTTCTGATAGCGGTATTAATCAGGCTTCTCACTTCTGTTATGCCTACCTTTGGCAGCACAGATGGAGTGAAAAGCTTCAAGATACAAGATGAAACAGATCTTTTGAGGTTGCTTCCAATCCCCAGTGTGCTGTGGTTGCTTATATGAGGAAGAATCTCAAGTTCTCCTTGGACACCCCATCTATCTCATGTCTGAGTGAAGGCAGAAAACCAGCAGATGACAAACTCAGCCGTGTGGCCCTATGGTGACTGTTACTGTAGGAATTTCCAAGGCCCTTTAACAGGGAAATAGATGCCTGGTAGTCTTTGAGCTCCAAGTAAAACAGTGCGTCCTGGCATCCCTGGATGCGTTTCAAAGTGGCTTAGATGTAGTGTCGGGGGAAATGGTTTGGGGTTGACCTTGTAGAGTGGGGTTGCTGGTTGGACTTGATGATCCTGGGGGTCTTCTCCAACCTGAGTGATTCTGTGAGATCACCTTGATTGCTGAGGAACAGCAATAGGCCAATGGAGACACGAAGCGCGGTGCTGGTTTTGCCGTGCGTGGCTGTCTGACAGAGGCAGCTGGTTGTGCTGAGCAAGGGCTATTTAACCTGATAGGCTAATGTGGAGTTTTTCTGTGACTAATAGAGCAAGTCAGGTCCTAGTGCTTGTTGATTCAGTTTTACTTTCTTCCCGACCTATTTTAAGATGGAATTAATTACTGTCTGGGTTTGACTGTCACTGTTAGCTGTAGCAGTCTAGATGACCACTTTAGTCTAGGACTACAGTCCTAGGCTTTCTTGGCTGTGAAGTTTCTCGATAGGGCTAATGAGCAGACATGTTCTGAATTACTTTCTGCAGAAGACACAATTAGGTTCTGGTTTGATTTACTCCCTAAAAATGGTTCTTGGGGGTTCTGGACAGCTCTCACTGAATAATTTTTCATGTGCAGCACTTTCCTCATATTTTAAGAGGCTGAAATAGGAACTTGGACCAAGTGGCACTTTCCGTCTGGCAGCGTGAACAGGAAGGTGAGCCCTGCTGGGCTTCTGGCAGCGGGATCACACAGACAACAGCCAGGCTTCTTCAGCAGCAGTTTGCTGAAGGAGGTGCAGCAAGGTACTTCTGCAAACTGAACTCTCAGTGCTTCTGCTGGGGATTTCCCAGTGCTTTCATGTCCTATCTCGTGGTGTGAGCATGTGGTGATGCTGAAGCTGGCAACTGAGAGCACTCGTTGAATGTCAGCAAAGTTCCTACTTGATAGTGGAAGATTTGAGCTCCTTCCTAACCTTTTTTTACCTCTGTCACTGTGGTACAAGCTCTTACAGCGATCTCTGCGAAGTTATACCAAGTTGTTTCCCTTTCACTCAATATGCAACAAAGATGGTGAAGGGAGGGGAGCATCTCCCTTATGAGGACAGGCTGAGGGAGCTGGGTCTCTTGACCTTGGAGAAAAGGAGTCTGAGGGGTGACCCCATGAATGTTAATCAGTATGTGAAGGGTCGATGTCAGGGGGATGGGGCCAGGCTCTGCTCAGGGGCATCTCATGACAGGACAAGGGGCAGTGGGTGTCAGCTGGAGCAGAGGAGGTTCCACATCAATCTGAGAAGGACCTTCTTCCCGGTGAGGGTGCCAGAGCCCTGGCAGGGGCTGCCCAGGGGGGTTGTGGAGTCTCCTTCTCTGGAGACGTCTAAAACACACCTGGGCATATTCCTGTGTGACTGGATCTGGGGGATCCTGCTGCGGTGTGGGGCTGGGACTGGATGGTCTTTCAAGGTCCCTCGCAATCCCTCGGGTTCTGAGAGCCTGTGAACGAATCCACCCGTGTTGGTACCTCCACGAGAGGGCAGGAGCACCCCACAGCAGGCTCTCCACCGCGGCTACAGCCCGTGTTTAATGCGTGTTGTACAGCGATTTACGCGGTTTTGATGGCTTCAAAAGCTGCATCAGCTCAACAAGAAGTTGCTTGAAAGGTTTTAGGTCTCTCATTACGTGTGCTGCAATCCAGAGTAAATGCAGCCGCAGCACTAAAGGCTGAAGTCTGCTGCTGGTGGAAGTAAGAACCACTTTCAACATCCGATTCCACAACAGTTTGCTTATTTAGAAAATAAATTGCCTCTCCATCATATTTGCAATTGTTCAAGAAATTCGTGTTTCGTTTCTCGATTGAGTTTATGATGTTGAGGTACTAATGGGCTGGCAAAGCTCTTCCAATTTATTCCCGACATCATAATTCTGAAATAAGTAAATGAATTGAAACAGCTCCTCAAAGCAAGTTGGTGAGAGGGTCCAGTAACTTTGCTGCTGTGGAAGGGATCTGTGCCAGGAGCAGTGCTCTCAGGGCTCACCCAGAGGTAGTGCAGGTGCAGAATGTTGCCTGCACCCTGAGGATCTTTTCCAGCCCAAATGATTCTATGATATTTGGCACTGGAATGGGCTGCCCAGGGTGGGGGTTGAGTCTCCATCCCTGGGTGACTTTAAAAGATGCTTAGCTGTAGTGTTGGGGGATGTGGTTTAGGAGTCTACATGTAGAGTAGGGCTGATGGTTGGACTTGCTGATCCTGGGGGTCTTGTCTGGTCTGTATGAATCTGTGAAGATGAGAAAGCCAGCCCAATGCTCTAATTTGAAGAGGGAAAACCTGTTCAAAATTAATTTGTTCCCTTCAGGTGGACCAGCAGGGGCACACCCTGGAACCTCCTTATCAATTCAGCTTGGCAGGTCTGAAGTGTACGGGCTGCACTGCAAACAGAAACTTGTCTGTGGGTCTGTGATAGTTTGAATTCTTCATCAAAGCAAAATGAGTTTTAGTCACCCCAATCTTAAAAATGTGAAGCGGCTAATTCGGAAGCACCTCTGCCTTATCTGTGCTTTGAAGAAATGCTGAAGCTTGGAAGAGGATCACTTGGGATCAGCACCAGGAAATATGACCCTCCGACTAGCCTAGAGGCTTTTCAATTCACAAGCACTTAGCAGAACCCTCGTAATTGTCAGTTTAATTATTTGGTGAGTCTTCTTGCCTCAGGCTGCCTTAACTCTGCACAGATCTTCCCTCTGCACACGGCTGCAAACAGCACCCCACAGAGTGATTTGTGCAGAAGCCCTCCTGCGCTCCATGGACTGAGCACAACCTTCCCCGCGGTTGCGGATGCTCCCTGTTCCTCCGCTCTGCGTGAGAGCAAAGTCCTGTGGAGAGCCAGCATGTGCCTGGAATGTCATTTGAGACTCCACGGGGAGACTACTGAGCTGAGAAGAATGAAAACCCAAGTGGAGGGAAGCAGGCTCACATGAAATCAGTTCCCATCCCTGGATGTCCAAAAGCCACTTGGATGTGGTGCTGGGGGGTCTGGTTTTGGGGGTGAACTTGCAGAGTAGGGTTGATGGTTGGACTTGATGATCCCAGGGGTCTTTTCTAGTCTGAATGATTCTGTGAAAACCTCCCCGTGCGCACCGAACAGAGAGATAAGTCAGAGTGATTCCCCCTCCACGTGTGTGGGCAGGGTCTGCACCTGAGGACTGTCCCTTCTCATTTTAAGATCCTGTTTTCAGCTTCTTAGGTTTCACAGCTTAAAACATTCTCACTGGAGATGCCCATGTTGGGTGTTTATTTCTGCAAGACTTCCAGCTACAGGGTTCGTTCACTTCCCAGAATGGGAGGAGCAGTGAAGCACATCTGCCCTTTCCAAAGATCTGAAATGTCTCCCTAAGAAGAGACAGAACTTCCCTGCTGGGAAGCCAGACCCCAGAGTCGCATGGCTTTAAATCGGAGCATTGCCTTGGGAGAAGGGGATGATTTCCATCACGGAGCAGGAGAACGTGGGAGGCATCGTTCCCAAGGCCCTTCCCTCTGGAGGCTTCATCACGTCAGGCTTTGACAGGGCGCCAGGTCTCTCGTGTGTCTTCCTCTTTGGTGTGCAGAGAATTTAAGGTACTTTGTTGGAGTTTAGTGTTCTGAGAGATACCCATCTTCTTGTGACACTTGACAGAGTGGGAAAAGAAATACCAAGAGGCAGGATAACGGCTCCTCTCCGCACAGCTGTAGGCACCGGACAGGCAGGCTGGTGTCTAGGCTCATCGGAGGCCATGCGGAAGACAAGAGGCCTTCTAGCACCTCTGCCTGTGAAACCAGAGAAAAAGGAGATTCCCAGTAAGATGAAATTCAGGCATCTTATGGGGCTTGAAAAGGGCAGAGCCAGTCCCGCAGTGTCTCACTGTAGAGGACAGGTCCAGAAGACAGTAGAGCCATCTGTACTCTGGATGGATGGGTGGATGGAGGGATGCATAGCTAGCTAGGCTTTATGAATCCTAGGTGACTGTTGTGCTAGGTGTTTACTTGCCAGTGGTGGTCCTCCTGGTATTGGCTGTAACCTGTAATAGAGTAGCGTAGAAAAAGCCTCGGTGAGCTCGTGCATAATGAAATCCTATGAACCTGTGACCGCAGCCTCTGTGCGCCCAGAGAGCGGGGAACCCTCTGGGGGGTGATGAAAGGCCATTTGTTAGCTGATCTGATCTGCTAGAGCATTTCAAGCCGTTCAACAAGACAACTCTGTCAGGTGGGCACCGGCCCTGGTTTGCACTTGCTATCAGATTTGGATTTGACATTTCACATTGTCAGTTTCCGTTTGCTCGCTCCAGACCTTTGCTGAAAGGAGACATCTAGCCAGATCCGTCCAAACGTGAAGTGGCTAAACCCTGCGCGTGGATGGCAGGAGAATCGGGATTTCTGCTCACAGAAGGGCAGAGGAGCCAGAGCTGCTGGAGCTCAGTTTGAAGGTGGTTAGGAGGAAGCGGGTTTCTCCCACAGCCAGCCCAGCCAGCCCGCTGAGGACCGTGGAAACGCCCGTCAAACTGCTCGCACGGGGCAGTCAGTCCTCTCCCGGACTGCGCTTGCTCCTTCCTGCTTGCGGCCGCTGCCCTCAGTCAGTTGCAATGAGGGGCACATCTCGAGTCCCGTGTGAGAGGAAGTGATGCTGTGCTCAGCCTCAGGTTTTATCTCCCGTTCCAGGAGCCTGGCTCCTTCTGAGGGGCTGTGCACACAGCCCAGTGGAATAAAGGCTCTTCGGGGTGGCCACATCAGGCAGGAAGCAGATAACTCGTCTTCTAAGAACTAATTCTGTCCAATCCACAGGAATCTGAAAATTAGCCTCTGAAGTAAGTGGCCTGCGAGGCTGTTGAGGCAACATTTCCTTTACAGCATCATTGTCTTGTCTCCCAGTGAGCAGAAATTACAGACACCAAAACAAAAATGAAAGCCGGTGGCGCGTCTGGGAGGATTTTATCGCGCCGCATTACCAGCCATCCCTTCCATTTAGCATTTTTCATTTGAATTGTTAATATTGATTTTTTAATGCACAATCCAGTGCAGCAGTCACTTGTGGACGGTTTTGTTCATAATTGCAGTGGCTCCTGCATTGTGCTGGAGATGATGAATATTGATGCCCGCGCATCCGGAATTCATAATGCAGTGAACCCCCGTGCCGCACGGCCCAGAGCTGTTGCTGTGCACCGGCCCAGCTCAGCACGGCCACGGCATCCTCGCCCCAGGAAGGGACAGCTCTGCTGGGGCAGCATCAGTCTGCAGCCACGCAGGGGCTTTTCCTTGTGTTGCAGCTGAACTGGGGCAGCCTGTTTCAGCAGCCAGTAGGTGACGTTAGTTGGTCTTTTCCACCTGTAGTAGCCAATGGATGGTCATTTCCAAACAAGTCTGTTCTTTCCAGACTGTTTCCCACGTGTTCAGGTGATAACTGGCCGTTGCAGTCCCTTGTTTTCGCACTGTTTGGTAGTGGCTGAAGGTGTCTGTGGTTCCCAGGTGCCGTGGCTGCACCTCAGGGAGGCCAGCTGTGCCGCTGAAGGATGTTTGTAGTCCCTAGGCTGCAGTTCCAGGCTTCCCTGTCAGTGGTTTTCAGTGAGCGTGTTCTTTTGTTCAGCTCTTCCCCTTTCACCAGACCCCCTTTACTGCTGCTCATACGACCTTCAGCAAAGAATATGGGCAAAATCCCTTCCTGCTGCATCTACAATCAGTTCAGTAACATCCTGCTGGAGATTAATTTTGTTCTGAGGCTGTTTGGCTGTGGCATTGCGAGTGTGAAGATGAAATATGATCAAAATCTCACGCTGATAAACACTCATGAATAGTGGCAATGGAGGGGATGTGCGACAGCAGCCTTGCGGACGGGTGCTTCTCACTGACTGTGGGGTGCTGATGTGGTGCAGTGCTGGGGTGGAGTGCCATGAATAAATACATGAGTGTGCTCTTGGCCTCAGAAGGCTCTAAAGCGTCCCTGAGCTCAGGAAGCAAATGGACCCGTCAGAGAGAAGACTGGCTGTTGTTACTTCTTTGTGAACTTCCTCATCTCATCTACGGAGGCATCGCGTGTGAATTATGGGCTCTGCTCGCTCCCGGACTTGGCTTTGCTTGTGGCTCCTCGGCGAGATGTCCTCGCAGCAGAGCCTCCCCTGCGCCGATGCGTCAGTCACCTCACGCACCTGAAGATGACTCTGAGAGTAGTGAACTTGTCTGACTTAAGGATCCTCCTGCTGCTGGAGACAAGGGCCCAGCGGTCCAGATTTCCAAAAAGCCCAGTGTCTTGTTGGAGATGTCCAGCGGAATGAATGAATGAAAGGCAGGGGAGTGGACTAGGTGATCTCTCGAGGTGCCTTCCAACCCCTGATGTTCTGTGGAAGCTTTGGTTCTTGGCTCTGATCCTGCACAGTCTGCACAGGGCCCTCTCCTCAACGTAAAGGGGTTGCTCTTAGGTCAGCGGTGACAAATGCTGCTGCTGTTGGGAAGATGCCCCGTGCTAATTAAGGCTGAAGTAGCATAATTAGCTGATTTGCTTATTTTGGGAACCTTTTGTACTTTGCTTATTGATTTCCTACACGCAGAGATGGCTCAGACACAGGCAATGAATCAGAGGGGCTTTGTTTTGCAAAGACCTTCCCCCGAACCCTGCGATGAGCTGTAGCACAACTGGGAGGGATCCAAACCAGCAGTGCCTTCACAGGACTTTTTCTTCTGCTGTTGGTTGGTTTCAAGACCATTTTTAAGGGATTGTTTGTTTCCTGGGCAACTGGATCCTGCTGCATCAGGGGGCTTGGGCTGGGTGATCTTCCGAGGTCCCTTCCAATCCCTATAGGGCCATGTGATTCTGTGATTAAAAGGTCTCTTTCAGGACTATCATTTAACAAACTAAACCAGTCCAAGATGATGTTTTCTTGTTGATCAGGTGCTTATCAGAAGTGAGTCTGTTTTTGAGTCTTCATGGACAGTGACAGCCTGTTGAACCTGTTTTGGCCTCCTTTGTTAGTATCAGGTTTTGGGGTTTATTGGAGAAAACTCTTTGTAAGACTGAAGGAGAAAGTTAATGGAGTCTTTTCCAGTCTGGGTATAAAAGACTGAGGGCCGGGAAGTTTCAGAAATGGAGGTTTCTTGTTGATGAGTCTGCTAGATGCTTCCGAGACAGATGTTTATACACCAAACCTAAAATCCTGTTCGGTTTTCAGTTGCTCAGGTTCCGGTGTTCTCGGAGCTGTAATTTACTAGAATGAGTTGTTCTTCAATCATCGCAGAGGTCTCCAGGCAAAAACAAAACAAACAACAAAAAGCCAGTAGCCATGAAGAAAAGATTTGATATTTTTAACCCCTGCTCCCCCAGCATCACAACCTCCCTTCCTACACCCCCGCCAGGCTTTGATTACAGAACCCACTGGAGCAGAACCTAGTGTAACTACTTCCCAAAGAGCCTTTTTATCACACTCCCATTTCTCATCCTCTGTTCTTCTGAGGCAGGGTGCATTCGAATCCTTCAGATGTCTTGGATGATGTGGTTGATGCTTTAAGCAAAAGGAGGGTATTTCCAGTTCAGTGTGATGTGCTCCTGTCCTGTACATCCAGTGCCTAGTCTGGACTTGGCATGGAAGCACTGAAACGATACCTCTCTGCACTGCACCATCCATCTGTAGATCTATCTGGGAGGTAACCCGGCCCTGGATGCGTGCAAAAGATGCTGAGATGTGCAGCTGGGGGATCTGGTTTAGGGGTGACCTTGTAGAGTAGGGCTGCTGGTTGGGCTTCATGATCCCAGGGGTCTTCTCTGTCCTGAATGATTCTGTGATTCATATGAGAAGGTCCATCTTGGGCTGATGTGGAACCTTCTCTGTCCCAGCTCACACTCGCTGCCCCTTGTCCTGTCACTGGGTGCCCCTGAGCAGAGCCTGGCTCCATCCTCCTGACACAGACCCTTCACATGTTGGTCAACACTCAGGGGTCACCGCTCAGGCTCCTTCTTTCCCAGCTCCCTCAGCCTTTCCTCAGCAAGGAGATGCTTCAAAGCCTTATTTTTCCTAACCCCCAAGAGAAGCCTTGAAAGTGATGAGGCAGACCGACAGCAGAGGCCAGATAAACTGTGTGTGTACAGGCCAGCTCCAAAGGACAAAACAAGTTAACTGGGAGCAGTGATGTGTGACCAAGTGCGTGTTAGAGCTGCAAAGCTGATGCAGGGAGTAGGACACCTCCCTGATGAGGAAAGGCTGAGCTCTTCCAGAGCAGCAGTTCTGTTGTGAGTCAGCAAATGTTTTCTTCCCTGTATCACAGTTCTGCTGTCCCCTTCCCCGCTGTCTTTGGAGCACAGGGGAAATGGTTTCTGCCCGTGTGGCTGTAACTCACCACAGACATGTTTATTCCCCATGGCTTAGATAAGAAAATGCCCTGCTTTCTTTGTTTAATCTTGAAATAAGCACATTTGCTCAGCAGCTGCCTCTAGCTTCTGCCAGACCAGCTGACTCCATTGATTTGTGCAGCGGGATGAGCTGGGAAATGTATTTTAATGTGAAATCCTGCGTTGTGCTGAATTCAGCAGGCATCAGGAAAGGACGATCGCATAGGCAGGCTGTCGAGTCGCCACACGCACGGATTGCGGGCAGTCCTGCCAGGGACTGCAGTGTGGCTGAATGCAGATAAGAGGCTTCGGGAAGGTTGTGGTTCAGTGTCCAGCGTGGTGGCTAATGCGACAGCTCAGTCCAGTAATTAGAGACAGAGGGTGCTCACGCCCTGGGATGGGCTGCCCACGGTGGGGGTTGAGTCCGTGTCCCTGGATGGGTTTAAAAGTCGCCTAGATGTGATGTTGGGGGATTAGGTTTAGAGATGACCTTGTGTAGAGCAGGGTTGATGGTTGGACCGGATGATCCCAGGGGTCTCTTCCAGCCTGAGTGATGCTGTGATTCAGTTGAGGGAATGGTTGGTTGAAAATGGCCAAAAGGGAAAACAAGGACTGAAGCAGCAGTAACCGAACAGCTCTGCTGTGGGCGAGCTGGTTCTGGAAAGCGTTTGCTGCTTTTCCTGCTGCTCTTTTTAACTGGGAAGCAATGGTAAGACTCCTCACTGGTTAGAGGACCTGACACGTGCAGAGTTGACTCTGATGCAGCGCTGAAGCTGGTGGAACAGGATGACCTATTTGTCAGTGGCTTCCTGCAAGTGTACAGTGTTGGTAGTTGGAATAAGTGGCCTTTGAACAGCCCAGCTGAGCTTTTCAGAGGGAGCTCTTCAGAAGACTATTAAAACCATAATTCCACACTAACACTAGAGCAGCAGAGAGCAGAAGTGCTGGTGGAGGAGAGCATCTGGAGTCCCATGGGCGAAGGCAAAACAAAACCTGAGTGAACGGAGCTGAAGCCAAACAAAAGGAAACCTAGACAGCAAGGAAGTCAACAGCTACCTGAGCAGAAGTTCTCTGGCCACATGCCTTCACAGTTCCAGAATATTTAGTTTAGCCTTCTGTGGCTAAATAGCCATCCCCACTGTCTACCTGAGAAAAGGAAATGTGATGTGGAGCCGCTGGAATCTTCCTGTTTGACTTGACGTTTCTCCCATTTGCTGCATTACTGGTGTGGATGCAGATTTCTTGTTGAGTTGTCCTTAGAACAATCCGAACTCTAAATAGACTCAGCTGAAGCATTTGAAGAGCGCTGTCGTCCTCCCCTAATTCATTCTGATTGTTGCTGCAGTCTGTGTAGAACAGGCGTCCTCCCTGAATACAGTCCATCTAGAGCGAGCATCCTCCTTGGGTAAATGAGCAAGGACCTCTAGAGCGAGCATCCTCCTTGGGTAAATGAGCGAGCATCCTCCTTGGGTGAATGAGCCAGGACCTCTAGAGCGAGCATCCTCCTTGGGTGAATGAGCCAGGACCTCTAGAGCGAGCATCCTCCTTGGGTGAATGAGCCAGGACCTCTAGAGCGAGCATCCTCCTTGGGTAAATGAACAAGGGTGGTGTCTTCTCAGAATTCACACAGAGAAAAGAAACTCTGCACCCCAAGGACACCAGTTGGGAGGAGGAAGCTCTTCACTTGGCCCAGTCTTTCCAGGAGAGAATGTTGAGAGAGATGTAACCACACACTTGTAGTACACGAACAAGCAGCTGGTAATGATTTGAGGTTGAACTCGTGGGCATTGAAGACATCCTGGTGGGTGTTATGGGCAGACCAGGACCTTACTTCAGTCTTTTAAGGGTTGAGTAGGGTTGATGGTTGGACTCAATGATCTCAGGGGTCTTTTCCAACTGGAGCGATTCTGTGATTCTTTGTCTTAGATTGATGACCAAGTGTTTTGGGTCCTGAGCCAAGTGGGGTGGTGGCAGCCACTCGTTTAGGTAACACAGTACAGTCCCAAATACCTGCTACCTATGGACCCTTCCTTCCTTCCTTCCTTTCTTCCCCACCATTATTCCTCCTGCTGCTGTCCTCCTGAAAAGAACTGTAGCTCAGGTTGATGGTTCATACTGTAAATGGTCCTGCTTGTTAGGAGAGTGACCTGAAGAGAATTAATCGGCGACAAGAGCTCGCCTTGGCTGTGAGCAGTCTCCAGACAATTAGCACCTTATCTCGGTGATAAGGAAAACGCGTGGTTGGAAGAGGGTCGCTTGTTTTTAATGGCCTCTACCCGTGATGTCACAGAATGTAAAGTAATTCTTTCTGATGTTATAATAGAAGAGAAAAATAGCAGCTGTGAGTGTGGAGGTGTTTTTCCAAGCTGGTTGGTATCTCTGAGCCCAAATGACCAAACTGCTGATTAATCCTTGCAGCAATCCTGACAATGAAATAATGGTCTCTCTTGAGTGTAATCGAGGAGAACCAACAGGTGGTCAAACTTGCCCAGGCATTCGCACAGAGCTGCTGGAGAGAGCCCAGCACAGAGCAACACAGGTGATGAAGGGAAGGGAGCATCTCCCTCATGGGGAGAGGCTGAGGGAGCTGAGTCTCTTGAGCTGGGGAAGAAAGGAGACTGAGGGGTGACCCCATGAATGCAGATCAGTATGGAAAGGGAGGGTGTCAGGAGGATGGAGGCAGGCTCTGCTCAGGGGCATCTAACAATAGGAGAAGGGGTGTAAGGTGGAACACAGGAGGTTCCACATCCATATGAGAAGGACCCTCTTGTTGGTGAGGGTGCCAGAGCCCTGGAAGGGGCTGCCCAGGGGGGTTGTGGAGTCTCCTTCTCTGGAAACATTTCAAACCCACCTGGAGTGTGTTTGAACACATCCAGGTGGGTTTGAAATGTCTCCAGGAGAAGGAAACGGGCTTGCAGAATGTGTTGTGGAGATAAAAAGCCAGACAAAAGCTCCTTTTCTGCAGATCTGGGTCTGATGAGTGTGACCCAGCACAGACCAGCTCATTAGTGGCCAGATAATTTTCCTTTCTTTGGTCTGGGATGGAAAATGAGTGCTGAGCAGCTTTTACAAGCAGAACGGTTCAGGAAATGATGGCGAAGAACCGGGAGGGGGCATTAGCAGTCTGCAGGGAACGGAGCACTGCAGTTGCAGTAAATTATTTCACACATTTACTGTAGTGTGAGAGTTGAAGAAGCTGTAAACTGTCTGCATTTCCATCCTCCACACATCAGGGACTTGTCGGTTTTAACCCCAAAGATGTCGGTTCCCAGAGTCACAGAACACTGGGGATTGGAAGGGACCTCAAAAGACCATCCAGTCCAATCCCTTGACCACAGCAGGATCCCCTACATCCAGTGACCCCAGGCCCCCTCCATCAGGAACATATCCAGATGGGTTTTAAACGTCTCTTGAGGAGAAGCCTTGGGCTCATCTGCTGCTGCTGTGTCACAGGTGAGGGTGGGTCAAGTGCTCGACGGTCACCCGTCCTATGGTTCTGGTGATTCACATGGCCACAGAATGTTGGGGGTTGGAAGGGGCCTCGCAAGATCCCCTAATCCAATCCCCCACCTAGACCAGGTCTGTGCAGCCTCACAGACAGGGAAGAGTCACAGCTCCCGCTCTCCAGCTCGGAGCAGAGCAGGTCGTGGCTGCTGATTGCCCCGATCCGTTTAGGAGAAACAAACGAGCACGTGCTGGGGGTGATATTTCAGCTGACACTGCTCTGCCGTGGTCTGCAAATAGGATCATAACTTCCCCAGCCCTTCCCCTCTCCCTCACTCGGGACTTGTTGCTGTCAAACCCAGGAGATGTGAGTCGGGCTGATGCGCTAGAAAGCGCCATGAAAGGTACTGAAGCAGCACCAGAGCCTGTCAGATCCAGTGGCTCCTCTTTTCAATCACATGAGGTTCTGGGCCTGAAAAATAAGACTCCTGTGTGATTGCTGAGAGTTGATTTGAACCTCCTTTTTTTCCCTGCTGACTGCTGTCCTTGAGGACCTGCAAGGCTGGGACAGAAGATGTCTCGTCCGCCTGCGGGAGCCGGTGTCAGCTGTGACTGCACTATCCCTGCAGACACTTATCTACCTGGTCCTAGAAGCCTCTCATGAAGGTAAGTCTGCCACCTTTGATTTCAGTCAGACATTAGTTGTTGTGGAGGCCAAGTCTCCTGATGTGCACTAGGGTCACTAGCTGTGTGTCTGCTGCGCTCAGGAACGGCCTTCCTCCTTGTCTCTGGCCGCAGTCTCTTTGTGCATGTCATGGCCACGCTTCCTGACCCTTCTTTCTTTCAAACACCCACTTCGAGTCATTCTCTGTAGTTAGCTTAGCTGGGATGGAGTCAGTCCCCCCTGTGATGTCTCTTATGGTGGCTGTGGTGGTAGCTGGGGGCTGCTGAGCAGGGATTGCACATCACCGCGGCTGGGGCATCATCTTTCCTTCACGGAACTGCAGAACATGAGGGCTTGGAAGTGACCTCAACAGCACAGTCACAGCTGGAGGGGTCTGCCAGCTTCCTTTTGATACCAGACCCAGGCTAACGACCGTCGCTGGGCGATGCACTGCCTGGCTGTGGCGGTCAGTGTCTCCGCTGGCCGCAGCGCTCCGTGTGAACGCGTCAGCACTGCAGACCACCCTGTTGTAATTGGGCAGCGGCGAGGCCTGCAGTGGTGCACACGAGGAGCTGGCGCAGCAGGTCGGATGGGAAGCCGTCGGTGCTCTGCCATTGCACCTGTGCTTGCTGACTGACTGCTGCAGCGGAGGGGTGCCAGAACCCAAGGTCCCCTCATCTCCTTTAGAGGTCCTCTAAATGAAGGTTGGGTTTGTTTGCAGGTTTGTACGGTGACAGAGCTATGGCTCAGTCATGTCGTCGCTGTGAATACACCTGCTCTGCATCTGCTGTGCTTCCTCACGAGAGGTCACGTCTGTTTTCACTGCAGTGGCTGGGGTGCGGTGACTGTTCCGTGTGCTCCGGTGCTGGAGCTCTTGTGTCTCTGTACAGAACACCGCCGTTCACACACTTGGCCATCAGGGACTGGAAGGGACCTCAAAAGCTCATCTGGTCCCATCCCCGGCCACAGCAGGATCCCCGCGATCCAGTGGCACCGGAACGTGCCCAGGTGGGTTTTAGTCCTGAGGGCCCTTTCCAGCCTGAATGATTCTGTGATCTGCCTGTTCTCCTTGGCTTTTGGCAGAAGAGCCGTGATCTCTCTGAGCTGCAGCTAAGGCTGAAGATGTTTTCATTTTGAGCGCACTTGCTGTCTGGAAAAGGGGAGCCCGTTGAAGGCGGGGATCAGCGGGTTAGGTGAAGCCACCGGTCCTCATGTGTGCGGCCCCGTCTTTGAGGAAGCTTCCTTGAGTGACTCCCGGCAGCGGAGAGAACGGCTCTGCCGACTTGCTGCTGTTGCCCGTTCTGAGAGCTGCAGCTTCATTTCCTGCAGCTGTAATTTCAAGCCAGGTGGGAAATGCCTCCCATTACTCTTTCTTCCCGTTGGAAGATTGTTCCCAAATTGCAGCGTTTTCACATCATTAAAAAAGGAAAATCTACTCGGGAAGGCTTTTATTTTGCGCTCCACGTGCCCTTTCAGAGTATTTATGGGGCTGTTTCCCCTCGGGTGCACATGCAGCTCTCATTACCTGTAACAGGGTTGTAGTTGTGTGTGTGAAGAGAAAAGACAGAGCTACTGTGTTGGGAGGAAAGAGGTCCAGTCCCTCATTCAGCAGAGACTTCGTTAGGGCCTCAGGTGCTGGGTTTCAGAATTGGGGTGGTGCTCAGGGGTCTGCGGCTCATGGTGTGCCTGGGGCAAAAGGAGTGCTTCATCTGGTCCTTCTGGGTCTCCTTGCTGCCAGTGGGTTGAACAGGTCCATTTCACCTTCTGGGACCTGGGGAAAGGCCCTGGTCCACTGCTGGCTTTCTTCCTGCTACCATCATGACTTGGTCTGGGTGATCCTGCTGTGGCAGAGGGATTGGACTAGATGATCTCGAGGTCCCTTCCCATCCCTAATGACTCCATGATTCTGTAAGTGTGAGTGAGCAGCATCAGCCACAGCTGAGTGGCCCGCGGTTCTGACTGGAGCTCTGGGCAGATGCCACGTGAGTTACGTTTGTCTTCAACAGCCACGGGCACGACTCGGGTTTGGTAACAGGGCACCTTGCCAAACTCTCCTGGTTTTCTCAAAGCACAGGATCGCAGAGCACTGGGGATTGGAAGGGACCTCGGAAGATTGTCCAGTCCAATCCCCTGTCTCTGAGTCAGGGTCTCCCTGAGCACTGGAGTGAGCACTTGCTTCACCCTCACGGCGAGACGGAGAGCTCTGCTCCAGCGTCTGCAGAGCTCTGGACTAGTATCTTTCCCAGAAATTCTGGTCAAGTACCTGAGGGTTTGTGTTGATGGTCCTGGCCGGGCTCCAAGACTGGGCTTGATGGATGGCGTGAATCTGCACAGAAAGCATCTGCTTGGACCCTGGGAGGCCGTCGCTGAGCGCAGAGGTTGTGCGCTGCAGACCTGTCTGCACAGCACATGATGCTTTGTCCTTTGGCACCTGCCATGTGTGCTAGCCATAGTTTCTGTCAGCTTGCCCACCCTCTTGCCAACACAAATCACACCTCTCCAAGCTCTTTCTGGTGCTGACCGCAGCCAGGCTCTGGGAACACGCAAAGAGAGAAAGGAACAGTTTTTATGACTGTCAGCGGTTCATCGGTTGATCAAGTCTGGGACTGAGACTAACTAATTGATTTAGTTAATGTGCTAATGAGCCACAATAACAACAAAATGACAAGGGAGGGTTCAAAGCCTCTCACACGGTTGCATGCAAAAAAGAAAGACTGAGGGGCCTCGAAAGACCATCCAGTCCAACCCCCTGCCACAGCAGGATCCCCTGGATCTAGTTGCACAGGAACAGGGCCAGGAGGGGTTTAAATGTCTCCAGAGGAGGCTCCACAAACCCCCTGGGCAGCCCCTGCCAGGGCTCTGTCACCCTCACTGGGAAGGTCCTTCTCACACTGATGTGGAACCTCCTGTGTTCCAGCTCACACCTGCTGCCCCTTGTCCTATTTTTAGGTGCCCCTGAGCAGAGCCTGGCTCCATCCTCCTGACACCCACTCTTTCCATATTTATTAAAGTTCATGGGGTTGGCCCTCTTTCTTCTTTTCTCCAAGATAAAGAGACCCAGCTCCCTCAGCCTTTCCTTATAATGTTGATAATTATCTAGTATATGGTGTTATTAATCTGTCCATCCATCCATCTGTTTACCTACCTATCTACCTGTCTGTCTGTGCATCTGTCACACCTGTACTAGAGAATGCTGCTTGAGTTGTGTTGGAGCATCTTTAGTTCTGCCCAAGTTTGCTGTTCCTTTAGCAGGAAATGAAAGGGACAAACAGAAAAGAACCCAGCAGCAGCTCAGCAGGGGGCTGCTTGAGGATTGCCTGCTTTCAGGAGCAGGCTGCTATTCTGAGCACCCCAATCACACAGGGGGTGCAGTGCCCTCCTGAGCTCGCTGGCTGCCTCTCCTGCATTTAGAGAGAGCCTGTCTGAAGAATAAGAAATGGGAAACTGATGGCTGTTTCTGCAATAAATATTGAAAGGGTTTCCAGCTTAAACTAATAATATGGAAGAGAAACACCTCTGGCTTAAGTTTTCTCATAAATATTTCAGGCTTATCCCTCACTGGTGGCGGTTTCTTGAGGCACAGAGCTCCTTCTCGCATGCTAAATGTAGTGACTGGTAGGTCTCTTTCAGAAAAGATCCCCTCCAGGGAGCGCGAGGAATTAAATCCTCACCACGGCTGCAGAGCTCGGGGGAAGAAGTGCTTGTGTAACGTGATCAAGGTGGAGACCTCACAACCAATCTCTGGGATGTTTTCAAGACGGGGCTTTTCATCCGTGGATGGATATTGGAAGGTAATAGGGGTGTTGCTTCTGTTGTTCGTGCTCTTAAATGAAAGCTGCTGCAGCTGATTCCCTGGCATGTTCAAGGCGTCTGCTCCTAGCGTCTGTTCAGCTTTTACCTCTGTCTCATGGACCCCATGGATGTTGATCAATATGGGAAGGGCGGGTGTCAGGAGGATGGAGCCAGGCTCTGCTCAGGGGCACCTAATAATAGGACAAGGGGACAGCGGGTGTGAGTTGGAACACAGGAGGTTCCACATCAGTGTGAGAAGGACCTTCTTCCCGGTGAGGGTGACAGAGCCCTGGCAGGGGCTGCCCAGGGGGTTGTGGAGTCTCCTCTGGAGAGGTTTCAAACCCATCTGGCCATGTTCCTGTGCGACTGGATCCAGGGGATCCTGCTGTGGTGGGGGGATTGGACTGGCTGATCTCTCGAGGTCCCTTCCTGTCCCTAGTGACTGGATCCAGGGGATCTTGCTGTGGCAGAGGGACCGGACTGGGTGATCTCTTGAGGTCCCTTCCAATCCCTGATGCTCTGTGAATGTGAGGACTGCCCTTGGCAAACACAATGACTTTCTCCCCCCGAAAGACAGAGATTGTTCCACAGCAGCGCAGTAAATCACTGCTCGTTTGCCGAAGCTCAGTCACAGGTTTTCCCTTGTGATTTTGATTCAGTTGTGTGATCCCAGCAAGGGAAGTCCCTAGTAGAGGGCTCGGCCGCAGATTCACACGGATCTGTGCTGTCAGACAGCTCTCCTGCTCGCGTCTCTGTTGCTGGCGGGTTGGCGCCGAGTCGGAGGCGAGCCGTGGCTGTGCGGAGCTTCTTTCGGAGAGAGCACTTTAGGCACAGATGATTAATGCTTTAATGACATTAGCAAGTATTAAATGCAAATTTGCAAAGCTCCAAAGGGCTCTGTTAGGATGAGCAACGTTTTTATTGAGCTGCTCCTTTAATGAGAGTCTGGTGAAGCCAGTTGTGAAGCGAAGACCACCCCAGATGTTGTGCACTGCTTCATCAAGGAGCAGGCTGCTGGGTGCTCAGCTTGCCCTTCGCTTTCTTAGATTGAAGATGATGCTGTGACTGGACCTGGGGGATCCTGCGGTGGCAGGGGGATTGGACTGGATGATCGTTCGAGGTCTCTTCCAGTCCCTAATGCTCTGATGCTGTGAGATTCAAACTTCACAGAGTAGGAGAAGACTAAGTGTGCGCCTGGCGTCCCTGGTCCCTCCCCATAAGCGCCGGGTGCACTCTGTGGGATTGTGCTGGGCTGCAAGATGCTTCTTCCCACATTGAAATGAGCAGAATTTTTCATGGACCTACTGGCCCTCAGGCAGCCTCTACTCTGGGGATTTAAATAGCTGCTACATTCTTTAGAAAAACTAAACTGGGATCATTGGGACTGAAAAACACCCCCAAACCAGTATGAGCTGTGCAACACTCGCTCAAGAGCAGAACAGTCTCTATACCCTAAAATCTGCACAAAGCACTAATCAGGGAGGCAAAAACCCACTTGAATTATTTAAGCTAATTTATCTAGCAGGAAAAAATAACTCCAGTGCAGGACTTCCGTCTGTCTGCAGTGGTAAACAGCTACCACCTGCTTCTGTAAATGGTGGGATGAGATTATTACTCAGTAAATGTCACAATTTCCATTTCAAAACCCCTTGTCAGCTCTCTGTCTCTGCAGCAACAAACTAATAAATCACCTGTTACCTTGGCCAGAGCGAACCCCACGTCTCTGTAACAATGGCTGAGGGAAGGGGAGCCAGAATGTTCTGTTTGCTTGTTGCTTTCAGTTACATAGGATTGTACCTCGGTGGTGGTGGTGGTGGTGTGGAAAAGATCTAGTCCATTGCTTAGTCTGGCAAAGGAGACGGTGTCCTGCTGCATGGTCGTAGTGGGCAAAAGTGCCTTCTTCCTGTATGCGATGGCATCCATCAGGGATCTTGAAATCCATGCAAATCACAGAACATTAGGGACTGGAAGGGACCTTGAAGGATCATCCAGTCCAATCATAGAACCATTCAGGTTGGAAAAGACCCCTGGGATCAGCGAGTTCAACTGTCAACCCTGCTCTGCAAGGTCAGCTCTTAAACAGATCCCCCAACACTACATCTAAGCAACTCATAAACTCATCCAGGGATGGGGACTCCACAACCCTGCTGGGCAGCCCATCCCAGAGCCTGACCTCTCTCTCCAGGAAGGATCTCTTCCTGATGGCCAGTCTGACTCTCCTGTGTTGAAGCTTGAAGCCCTTCCCTCTGCTTCTGTTGCTAATGACCTGTGAGAAGAGCCCAGCACCAGCATCTCTGCAGGGTCCTTTCAGATAGTTGTGGAGAGCGATGAGGGCTCCCCTGAGGCTCCTCTTCCTCAGACTCAACAGCCCCAGCTCTCTCAATCGCCTCTGCTGAGATGCGAGGGAACGTGTTGGGAGCAGCGGCGATGTTTGGATGCAGAAGGGTTTCTCAGTCTGTTTTGGTTGCTGCCCTGTGCCGCACCAGGCGTCATTATCCAAGAGGTGCCTTGCCCGCTGCTCGCAGCAGCTGCAGTGCATTAGCCTAATGGGTTGGAATTCTAGGGCGCCGCAGGAACCGGCTGTGCTGTGCCAGCTCTGAATGGGAATCCCACTGCGGAGCGGGCTGGTGAACGTGGCAGAGTGTGATGGCTGTGGAAAGAAAACCCAGATTGAGAGGAGTGGTAGGGAAGAGTAATAGAGATTTGGCTGAAGGTCGCAAATATTAGGTGGCCTAATGAAGAAATGTGACCAAATAGAAATGGCATTTAGTGTTTTATGAAAGATGTGGCATTTCTTAAAAGACTTTTGACCCTTTGAATTAATATTCATAAGACAGCAAAGCAAAAAGTCAGCACTACCTGCTGGGAAAATATCACCATGCCTTTAAAGGGCACTAGACAGAACTATTTCTGAGGTCCCCCTCAGTCTCCTTTCTCCAAGCCGCAGAGCCCCAGCTCCCTCAGCCTTTCCTCAGCAGGGAGATGCTCCCCTCCCTCCATCACCCCTGTGGCTCTGCGCTGGGCTGTCTCCAGCAGCTCTGTGTCCTTCTGGGACTGAGGGGCCCAGAGCTGGGCACAAGATTCCAGCAGTGGTTTCACCAGGGCAGAGTAGAGGGGGAGGAGAACCTCTCCCCATCTGCCAACCACCCCCTTCTAATCCACTTCAGGCTGCTGTTGGTCTTGTTGGCCACAAGGGCCCATTGCTGGCTCCTGGCCACCCTGCTGGCCACCAGGACCCTCAGGTCCTTTTCTCCTACACTGCTCTCCAGCAGGTCAGTCTCCACCTTGTGCTGGTCCCTGGGGTTGCTCTTGCTCGGGTGCCAGACTCTATTGTTTATTCTGCCTTTGATGTCATTAAGGAAACTCTTAACCTGCTGCTGAACCAAATATAACTGATTAAATGAGCTGTGAGTTTGTGGCTCTGATTAGGTAACGTGTGTTGTGCATCCAGATCAGCTCACACTGCTGTGTTCTGTGGAGACCCTCAGTGTGGTGCATGAACCACGCAGCATCACAGAACACGAGGGGGTGGGAGGGACCTGGAAAAGTTGTCTGGTGCCGTCCCGCTGCCCCAGTGGGATCCCTGAGGCCCAGCCGCACGGGAACGCGGCCGTTGCTGTGCTGCAGTGCCTGGCCAGAGTGTTGCCTGGCCAACAGCACAGCTGAGCAAACAGTCTTAACCCCGCAGCTGCGACTCTGGCAACGTGATCGTTGCTGTGCCCTTCGCCTCGCTTTGCTCTGTGCAGCAGCTGTTTGAGGTGGCTGGGAGGTGGATGCTGTTCTGGCAGTCCAGCGCTGGCCGGGGCAGCTGATCCTGGAGAGGAACAAAAAACCATCTCCTGCAGCCCGGCGGAAAGGACAGAAGCGAGCACCTCTGAGAGGTGGCTACTGAACCAGGGGCAGCTGTGAGACAGGGGCAAAAGCATCTGAAGAGTAAGAATTAGGATGTTGGAGGGAAAGGCAGAGAGCAGGTACCGACCTGAGCAATTAGCGCAGCCAGATTTAATTCAGTTCTCACTGCCTCCCTCCTCAGGTAGTCTTCCTTTGCCATCTCCGTCGCAGCTCTTCCATTAACTGCCTTCACACTGCCCTTGGCTTCCAGCACCTGTCAGGTGCAGCCAGCAGCAAGTGTATGTTTCATTTCAGAGCCAGTCTGCATCGCAGTGGCTGTTGGTAACGTCCCGATCTCTACGAGTCCCGGCAGGGATGCGCTTCGTCACTTCCACGTGGGAAGTGAGGCAGCAGCAGGAATGTGAAAAGCCTGTGTTGACCCCACATAAACTTTCTCTACCATCTACAGGACAGTTTTCCCTCCCATCATCTTGTCACCTAGGGGACTGGGTGATCTTGCGAGGTCCCTTCCAGTCCCTGATGACTGGGTCTAGGGGATCCTGCTGTGGTAGGGGTATAGGACTGGGTGATCTTTCAAGGTCCCTTCCAGTCCCTGATGACTGGGTCTAGGGGATCCTGCCATGGTAGGGGTATGGGACTGGGTGCTCTTTCAAGGTCCCTTCCAGTCCGTGATGTTCTGTGAATCTGTCTCCATTCAAAAAATAGTTAATTCTGCACAAAGGTCTGGAGGCTCCTGGAAACTGTGCTCCTGTCTCCTGAATGTCTGCGCTACACATTCCAAGTGCATTTTGCAGTCAGCAGTGAAGCTTGACTTGCAGGAACGTTTTGATGGCCCATTCTAGGGCTTATTTTATGGCCCCTGTAAAGCGGGTGCCAGGGCAGTATAAACTCTGCGCAGCACCATCCATAAAACTAACAAGCATTTACATGGTGGGACAGCTTGGAGGACGGTTAATTTTAACCGGCTTTATAGTTACGGTCGAGAAATTGTAAAGAAGTGGGGCAAGGCAGAAACACCCTCAATACAGAGGGTTCCACGAAGTGAATGGGAAATGAATCTGCCGTGGTTGGGTTTCACACAATCACAGGACATCAGGGATTGGGAGGGACCTCGAAAGATCATCCAGCCCAGTCCCCGGCCACAGCAGGATCCCCTAGATCCAGTCGCACAGGAACAGCCCAGGTGGGTTTGAAACTTCTCCAGAGAAGGAGGCTCCACAGCCTCCCTGGCGTAATACATGGTGGATTCCACGTCCACCTGGCGCTGGCTGGGCCAGGTGGTAGCACTCGGGTTCCGATGCCGTGGCACAGCTGCGATGTCACGGTGCGTGTAAGCGCAGACCCTGCAGTGGCTGAGCTCTCCTCAGCTGAAGGTTTGACTGTGCTGCCCACGGAACAGTTGCAGGAGCTCTCATCCGGACCCAGTGGGTTCTCGTCTAACACTCGTTACGGTTTTGTCTTCTTGGTGCATGGATGGGAGGAAATGAAAGAAGAGCTTTGCTAAAGGTTAGTTAATTACAGATAATAAATGTTGTTTTGCAGATGGAGATTCCCAGGTGATTTAATTTTCCGATGGAGCGGACTGAGCCAGTAGATTACAGTTTACCTGTTATTCGTGGACTTAAATTTCCAGCCAAATTAGAAGTGACAGGACAAGAGAGAAGCCCTTTGTGTGCTTCATCTTACATGACAATTTACAACAGATCAGTAAAACTTGCCCCGTTTCACTCACTGCACAGCCATTTGAACGGCATTAAACAGGATTGGGAAGTAAATGGCTCTTAATTAGACAAGGTACTAAAATCAAAAGATCTAACATCTGCTTTTGCCTTGTCTGCAGTCTGCCGTAAGGCCTTGGGCTTGTTATTTACCTCTCTAGAGCTCTGTTGCCTCAACAGGTGAAGCTGGAATAGTGAGCATCTCGAGAAGGGCTGTAAGATCCAAAGATGGACACAGGCACCGTTGTTGGGCTTTAAAAGTTACACAGAATCACAGGACATCGGGGGTTGGAAGATCATCCAGTCCAATCCCACTGCCACAGCAGGATCCCCTGGATCCAGTCACACAGGAACATGGCCAGGTGGGTTTGAAGTGTCTCCAGAGAAGGAGATGCCACAACTCCCCTGGGCAGCCCCTTCTAGGGGTCTGGCACCCTCAGCATGAAGAAGTTACTTCTCACACTGATGTGGAAGCTCTTCTGCTCCAGCTGACACCCACTGCCCCTTCTCCTATCGTTAGATGCCCCTGAGCAGAGCCTGGCAACATCCTCCTGACACCCACCCTTCACATACTGATCAACATTCATGGGGTCACCCCTCAGGCTCCTGTTTTCCAAGCTCAAGAGCCCCAGCTCCCTCAGCCTTTCCTGAGCAGGGAGGTGCTCCCATCTCTCCATCAAACCTGTGGCTCTGCGCTGGCCTCTTCTCAGCAGCTCGGTGTCCTTCTGGGACTGAGGGGGTCCAGACCTCGACACAAGACTCCAGATGTGATCTCAGCACAGAGGGCACTCAGGGCAGAGTAGAGGGGCAGTATGACTTCTCTTGATAGAATACCTTTCAATACCCCTTCCAGGGGCTTCTGTCTGCTTGGTAAGGGCAGCCCCTGGGAGCCCAGGACAGTGTGGCTCGTGGGGCTGTGGCTGCCCCTAGCCTCTCAGGGTTGCCCAGCCATGGTAGGCACAAAGGGTGGGGTGGGTGTGTCTGTGGCAGGAGCGTAGGCTGGGATGAGCTGAGCTGGGACAGCTTCCCCCCCCCCGTTAGCTCACAGGTGCCGCTCGCTTTCTGAACGTCGCAGTGGTGTAAAGAGGGAAGTTGCCAGAGGGTAGGACCTTTTGTGCTGCATTTTCCATGGCTGGTAGAGTTGCCTTCTGCTCCTCCTGAGGACTGGCTGCCCATTTGTGCTGAGCCTCGCGTTCGCCCGGCTGCCTGGGAATCCGGGTGCTTTTCCTTTGCCTTGATGCTGCAGCGCGGCGGAAGCTAAGGCAGTGCGCGAGGTGAAGGGCTTGATCCAGGGGATCCTGCTCAGGTTGGGGTTTGGACTGGATGATCTTTCAAGGTCCCTTGCAGTCCCTGATGCTCTGTGATGATTCAGCATGGTCCCTGTTTCTCCCGTTCTTCCCATAAACCTCTGATACCAGTCTCTCTGGGGACGGCGCTCTGGAGATTGTGTCTGACCCAGAACCTCTTGTTTTCCTGCCTCTGCCTTTGAGCTGACTTTGTCTCCTGCGGCTCTTCTCAAGCCTCCTGAGCATTTCTAGCTTTAGGACTTCAAAGTGGGCTGCAGAGCTTTTCTGTTCCTTTAAGCTGTCTCCCCCAGTCTGTCCCTGAGGTTCTGAGACACAAATTGGTCTTTTATTGCTGCTTGACTTGAAACCCCTTCTCTGTTCTTGAGCTGGAAAAGCCGTCGTGAAGCTGGGGACCGTTTTGAACCGGCCGCCGCCATAGAGGAGCTTTCAAAAGTCTGTTACCCTGTGACACACGTCCGCCCAAGTTTAACTTGGGTTCTGGCTGCTGCAACTGCCTGTGAGTCCGTAGGGCAGACCTGAAGGATATAGGACACCTGGCTCAGTTGGCAGAGCACGGGACTTTGAATTCCTGGGGTCGTGGGCCTGAGCCCCATGTGGGACAGCAGATCTTGAGACAGCGCTGTAGGCTTGCCCTGCTCCAGCAGCGGGGTTGGACTTGGATGGTCTTTCAGGGTCCCTTCCAACTGCAGCATTCTGTGACTCTGTGATAGAGGACATAAAAGAAGGTAGACACTGTTAAAAAATACCTCTTCCCAAGAAGGAATTGCAGTGCTCTCTGACCTGCATGCGTGGAGCCCGCTTGTCGTTGTTCCCTTGAATTGTGTCAGTAGCATGAAGCAGGATTTAAAGGTTAAATTGAGAGTGGGTTTTCCTCCCGAGCGGGCTGGCAGTGGGCTGCGCGCGCTTGCTGCTCTCTGCTTTTTGCACAAGAGTAGGGGCATCTCCTGAGAGGACAGGGGGCAGTGGGTGTCAGCTGGAGCAGAGGAGCTTCCACATCAACCTGAGAAGGACCTTCTTCCCAGTGAGGGTGCCAGGGCCCTGGCAGGGGCTGCCCAGGGGGGTTGTGGAGTCTCCTTCTCTGGAGACGTTTCTAACCCACCTGGCCATGTTCCTGTGCGACTGGATCTGGGGGATCCTGCTGTGGCAGGGGGTTGGACTGGATGATCTTTCGAGGTCCCTTCCAATATGTGATTTTGTGAAAACAGTGTCTCCAGATGAAAGGGGTGATTGGTTTAGCTGCCAGATGCCTTCAGTTCCTCCAGGAAGGGACAGTTGCCCCTCCCTTGGTAGCATCCTTTTTGCAAAGAGAGAACGAAGCCCGAATGAAAAATCCTACATCAAGTGGCTGAAGCGTTCAAATGGAACCCGAAGGGTGTCGTCTTGCGCTCGTGAGAGGCAGCCATGGCCTGATAATTGTGCCCATCATTTCCCATCATGTCCCGTAATGACCAGCTGTCGCGCTGCGTGAACGGAGCGTTGGCTGACGAATGCGCAAGGAGGGCTGCTCTCGTTGTGGATTGTGAAGGCTGCTGGTGGTTCAGTTAGTTCGTGCAGCGGCTCCTCCCGCAGAACTGAAGATGCGAGTCGTCGTTCTGGTTTACACCCAGACGTTCTGGTCTCAGGCGAGGAAATAAGGGGCAGAGCAGAGCTGTGGTGTTTGGCCAGAGGGCTGCTGAGGCGGTCAAAGACTGTGAAAAATTAGTTGACCACATCTTGACTTGATCTTAATGAGGAAACTGCAGCTGGTCTTCTTGGTGATGGGAAATAGAAACCTAATCTACACGAAACCTGCTTCTCTTCTGTTAACAGGCTAATACAGACGATGGAGTCTCCTTCTCTGGGGACGTTTCAAACCCGCCTGGGCATGTTGCTGGACGAGTGGACCGGGGGGCCCTGCTGTGGCGGGGAATGGGACCGGATGATCTCTCGAGATCCCTCCCGATCCCTGATGCTCTGTGCTCCTGTGAGTCTTGAAGGACAGGGATGAGTAATCGGGGCAGCCTTCCTGCCGCTGCCGAGCCCGTACCGCTCTGGGGCAGGCGGGCGCGTCTCTCGGCAAGTAACTGCGATCGGTGCCTCAAGCGTGAGGTCGCCGAGCTCAGCCTTCGGGGCCGCCGAGCGCCCGCCGGACGGCTCGCGTCGCGCGTACAGCCGCAGGGGCCGTCACGGCCGACGGTGCAGCCCGAGCCGTCGGCTCTCGTCTGCGTCGGCGCTGCCTGTTCTCCCGCAGCGGCGCGGACAGCAGATGGCAGTGCCCGTTCGGCGTTTCCCCGGGAGGAGCCGTCTTCCTGCTCTCTCAAGGAAACGTGAATGATGGTGTCCCGGGAAAACAGGAGAGAAGATGGAGACCATCAGCTTTGGTTGCAAAGAAAAGGAGGCGAGAGGCTCCGGGTAGTAAATGCAATTGTCAGACACGGTGAGACGGGAGGTCGAGAGCTCTCAGCTCTCTGTTAGGGTCTGCGTGAGTTCCGTTGGGTTGCTCTGGTTCTGCAGTGCCGCTGCCTTTGCCGCCGGATTCCTCCGGCTCTCCGTGATTTGAAGGAAATGATTAGCGCCGCGACAAGTAGAGCTTGAAGGGAATTGTTTATGGATAATATGGTATGGGTTTTCGAGGTGTGAATACAATGGCTCCTGGAGTGACCGAAGGGGTCTTAATGCTCCTAGAATGATGGGGTTGATTTTAACTTTTCCTTCCTCTTGCCGAGACTGATAATGGGCCCTTTACCTGCGTTTTCCTGTGCGCCAAGCGCGGAGCAGACGTGCCCGGCCGCAGCTGTGGCAGACGGGTTACAGGGGGCGGTTGGCAGAGATCAGTGACTCTGCCGTTTGCAGAACGTTTCGTCCCTACGTGACCGCTGCCCGGAAGGGTCTGGGCCCTCCTGTCAGCCTCACACTGGCTGCATCTGGGACCGCTGCGCCGTGAGAGCCGTAGGGAACCCCCCCACCTCGGAGACAGTGTCTCTGCTCCCGCAAGTCACCGCCTCTGGCTCCTTATCCTCTGAAATGTGTTTTGTCATCGCTGCTGTGTGGAAGGAATCGCTGCGTGGGCGACCTCCACTGTGAGGATGAGGAGGGAGGAAGCCTGCAGGACGTGCTAATCCCACGTGGGTGTGCTCAGACGCACTGGAGGACCTGCCCCAAATCAGCCCAACCTGACCTCAATCCACCCAAATTTGACCCTAACCAGCCTATCCCCACCCCACCCAATGGCCAATGTCCCAGGACATGGAGCAGCAGGGGAGCACAAGAGCTGCCTGGCTGCCAGAACAGGCCACCCTCCCTCTGTCGGGATGATGCTGTGCATTGGCTGGTCTAAGGGATGGGTGCTGTCAGAATCCCCTTCTGCCTCCAGCTCGAGCCCCCCTGCTTTAAATAGGTCTTCATGTCTTGGAGCCTCCTGATGTTCCAGTGGCCGAGTGACGGCATCATCCGGGCCCTGAGAATGATGTCAGTTGTGGATCTTGTACCCAAAGCCGTTCTTTCCAGCCCCGCAGTCACCTGGTAGGTTAACCAGGGTTAAGGGGAAGGCAGGCATCCCAGGAGGGTTTGGCTGGTGACTCTATGTGGCCTCCCTGACAAGTCTAGTGGGTATCTTGGGGTGCCTATGAGGGATTTGGGGTGGACCCTGGGGATCATGGGGTGCCACAGGTGTCTCAGGTGCTTCTGGGGGGCTTCTGGAGGGTCACGGGATCCCTGTTGGGCTTCTTGGGAGACCACAGAGAGTCCCAGGGTTGACCTGGAGAGGGTTGTGTCATGCCAAGGGAGCTTGAGAGGGTCACTCACAGGACCCCAGTCGTTCCTCCAGGTCCATCAGCTGCTCCCCGAGAGCCTCCACTCGGTCCAGGTATTGCAGCCCCCCACCTAGTGCCTGCCCCACACACGGGGGTCAGCAGGTATGTGAATGAGTCCCTTCACACGCACCCAGCGCGATGGGGAGGTGGGAGCCCCGACAGCAGCCACTTAGGGGGCATCGAGGCTCCCCGAACGTGCCCCACCTGCTCCAGTGCCTCCATCCGCTCCCGCAGCGCCTGCAGCTCGGCTGAGAGCAGCTCCGCAGGAGGTGGTGCTGAGTGCAGAGGACCCCATGAGACCTGGGTGTCCAGGGCACCACTGCCCCCCAGCCTGAGCCCCAGGGAGCACGGCTGTCCCCGTTTGCCCACTCACCCCTTCCCACCCCTGCCCCCTCCCCTCCACGGACCCAGGAGTCAAGGGTTCCCTGCTTCGAGCCCAGCTCCCCCCGCGACTCACCCCGCTGGCAGACGATGCCCGGGCGCAGCACCTGCCGCTCCACCCGCCGCGATGCCACCCGGTACGTGGTGCTGTGGGCGCCGCCGTGGGGCGCGGGTGACCGAGACCACACTGAGGGGACCCGACCCCACTGCCCCCCGCAGCCCCTGGCAGCCGGAGCCCCACTTGCGGGAACCCAGGTGCCTCTGCTGGTGCCTCTGCTGCCTCCCAGGGGACCCACCCGCACTTCCCGATGGACCAGGGGCTCCCGCTCCCAACCCGGGGTTCCCGACCCCTCTCTCTTCGTGGGGACCCTATGTCCAGCACCTTCTCCTCGTGGGACCCAGGACCCAAATCTGCTGACCCCCGCCCCGCAGGGACCCTCCAAGGGGCTCCTACTCGCCCTTCCTCAGGTGTCCAGACCCCCATGCCCTCGTGGGGACACCCAAATGGGTTCGTACGCCTCTCATCCAGGGTCTCAGCACCACCACGGCCAGGGGATCCCCAAAGGAGCTGTTGCCTCCCTTCACACCCAGGTATCTGGACCACCCCCCGGGACCCCCGTTCCCACGCGCAGGTACCGGTAGGTGCTGCAGACGCGGCCCCCGCAGAGGGTCAGGTAGGGCTGGTGCTGCGCTTGGGCGAAGGTCTCGCTGCGGGGCCGGGGCACCCACTGCAGGCGGCGGACACAGCCCCCACCGCTGCCGGGGGCGGTCAGTGGGGCACCCCACGGGGGAGCCGTCCATGGGGGCCGATGGCGAGGGGATGCCCCAGTGGGGCTTTCTGGGACTCCTTTGCCCCTCAGGTACCACCCCTCCCCCGGGGATTCCCCGGCCCCGCAAAGCCCCGGAGGGATCCCCTTGACCCCAGAGTCCTCCCGAGGGGGCTCCTCACCTCTCCAGGCCCACCCCCGGCAGCGCGACCCCCAGGACAGCCCCCCAGAGCAGGGCGAGCAGCATCGCTCCCTCCAGCAGTGGGGACCCTGGTGAGCAGAGCCTCCGGAGCAGTCTCCAGGGACCCGGGTGTCTGCACAAAGCCCCCTCCCTCCCTCACCCGCTCCGTCCCCACCCACCCAGTGCCACAAAGGCCCCTTGTCCCCCACATGCGGGGGTGGCACAGAGACTGCTTTGTATCAGCCCCGGGGCTGAGGGGCCCCCCGGCTCCATGGGACACACAGGGACCCTGTGGCATTGCTGTGGGGCACTGGCAGACACAGGTCTGCGTGGGGCAAGGCTCTGTCTGTGGGGTTTGACCTTCCTGGAGCTGAAGTGACTGAGGCTGGGCAGGGATCGGATGGAACTGGGGTGTTCAGGCCAGAAGGTGCCCTTTGAGGCTCCTTTCTGCCAGCACACGAGAGCCTAATGCGAGCTGGCCGAAGCACCCATGCTGCATGCAGGGTCCCGGCCCAAGGTGAGGGGCTGGGTGTCTCCTGCACAACCCTCAGCCCTTTAACCGACTGTTGGAACCTGCATTGTCCTGGTTTTCTGCAGGTTTGTTTTGTCAGCAGGGCTGGGTCTGGCTCCAGGGCTTGGCCCTGGGACCTGGAGCTGCTCTGAAGGGGCCATCTGGCATCCCCCAGTGCTCTGGGACCCCCACCCCACCTCAGCATCCCCTGCCAGGGAGAAAAGGAGCCTGAGAGGTGACCCTATGGATGTTGATCAGTATGTGAAGGGTGGGTGTGAGGAGGATGGAGCCAGGCTCTGCTCAGGGGTACCCAGTGACAGGACAAGGGGCAGTGGATGTGAGCTGGAGCAGAGGAGTTTCCACATCAGTGTGAGAAGGACCTTCTTCATGGTGAGTGTGACAGAGCCCTGGCAGGGGCTGCCCAGGGGGCTGTGGAATCTCCTTCTCTGATGTTTCAAACCCTTCTGGGCATGTTCCTGTGTGACAGGATCTGGGGGATCCTGCTGTGGCAGGGGGTTGGAATGGGTGATTTTTGAGGTCCCTTCCAACCCCTGATGTTCTGTGGCTCTGTGCACACATGCTGCAGGTATGGAGATGTTTCCGTGTCCAAGCAGCGTGGAGGCCCCTCTGCAGCGTTCTCCCGCAGTCACCAGCGCAGGCAGTGGTTCTCCGTGCCGCGCTCCTTCAGCAAAGCAAATCCACTGGCTCTGCTCCTGTTTGCTGCATCCAGCGGTGCTGGAAAGACGGACCATCTTCAGTGCCCTGTTCCAGAACCGTGAGCTCGCCTGCTGTGAGCTAACTGCTGGAAAATGAGATGCTCAGACACAGGGAGGTGGGAGTGTGCCGTGCCCAGCCCTCATCCCGTGGTGAAACCAAGGCTGCACTGGCGACGCCCCGTCTGATGTAGGGAAGAGCCGATGTTCTGCTGCACACGTGATAATTCAAATCAGGTATTTACAGGTCAGCATCGGCACCGGGAGCTCGGCTGAGCCTCGCTGAGGATTCCTTCTGGTGTTTTTGGCTGGTCTCTTAGAAACGGGGCTGTTCTCTTCACCTCTGGCTTAATGAGGTCTGGCCCCTTGCAGACTGGTGTTGGATCAGACAGGGTCTGCACCCCCGCCTGATGAGGACTGGCAGGAGACGCGATGCCCTTTAATACTGCGGAATCTCTTAGTGGAGAGTCGACTTCCGTGACGGGGACGAAGGGTGGCGGAAGGGCACAGGAGGTGTCAGAGCTAAAGGGTGGTTTGACATCAAATGCTGTCAAGTGCCTTCATCTGCAAACCCCTTTCTAACAGGCAAATGCAGCCGTTCATCGGAGGGCGGTTCCTTCAGGAAGCCACATGACGTTTGCAGGGAGAAACAAGTTGCGGTGAGAAGTGTCTGTGTGCTGAGTCCCCAACCCTGGATGAGTTTAACAGTCTCTGAGATGTGCTGCTGGGGGATGTGGTTTAGGGGTGACCTTGCAGAGTAGGGCTGGTGGTTGGACTTGCTGATCCCAGGGGTCTCTTCCAACCCCAACGATTCTGTGAGAGCCTGTTTTTGTACTAAGTTCCAGGCTTCAGGAGCTGGTTCTTCCTTTGTTGCTTTTTATTGACTTGGTACTGCAGGGTTTTCACCTCCGAACCCATTTTAAGTGCTGGAACAACACGGAAGCCTTGCCAATGTCTTGAGGAGACTGCCTCCAGAAACCGGAGTGGCCTGAGCGCGCAGAATGGGGCACGTAGGAGTGTTTCTGCCGAGAGCTCGCCTGAGCGAGAGATCGAGGTCGTCGCGTTCTTCGCACGCTGGCTTTGCTCCTCGGCACCACCCTCCCGGGCTCCCGCCGAAGCTGGAAGCCAAGAGGAGTCTGAAACAGGGGATCTGCTTTAGACCTGTCCTGCAAACATTTGCAGAGCTCCTACAGGTGAACGATTTCCCCGACTTCAAAGCAGCGGGGCTCCCAGTGGAGGGTTGGCACTTGTGTGTTTTGACCGGCGTGCGGGTGGCATTAGCCACAGACGTACAGGAGCCAAGGGCTTGTGGGCTCAGAAGCCCTTCTGAGGAAACAGAATGTGTTTGGCTCGCGTCCAGCTGGTGTGACAGAGCCCTGGCAGGGGCTGCCCGGGGGGTTGTGGAGTCGCCTTCCCTGGAGATGCTTCAAACCCTCCTGGACGTGTTCCTGTGCCTTCACCGTGGGGGTAGTTGGTGGCTGGAAGGGGCTGCCCAGGGGGGTCGGGGGGGGGCCCCATCCCTGGAGTCCTTTCAGGTCAGGCTTGTGGAGGCTCTGAGCAGCCTGACCTGGGTGGAGCTGTCCCTGTGTAGGGAGGTCGGAGCAGATGACCTCCAGAGGTCCCTTCCAGCCCGGAACGTTCCGTGGCTCCGTGATACCACTTTCAGGACTGCATTAGCCGTGTGATGCAACAGCTCAGTCTCTGCATCTCCTGAAACTCTTGTTTACAGGGGCTCCGTGACTGACTGCTCATACTCCCGACGGAGAAGCAGGGCAGAGCTGGGGCGGCTGCGTCGCTATGACAACTCGGCGTTTCCCGACAACCTTGAGGCAGCATTAACGTGCCCGTGATCTGTGTCCTAAATAAAGACGTCCCTTGACATCGCCGTTTATGCCGCGTGTCGAGCTCTGCCGCTCCGTGTGCCTTAGCAAGTGGCTGTTGGATGTGTGAGAGGCTCCTTTACGCCGTCCATTTCACTTTTGGTTGTCCCTTCACACGTGGAACTGGGCACAAGCACCTGCAGAGGCAAAGATGCTGGTGGAGGACTGGAAGAGCCGGTCACAGTTGCCTCAGCACAGTCATCGTGGTCAAGTGTTGGAGTCAGGCACAACTGCCTCATTGTAGTTGGTCATCATGGACTCGGACACAAGGTTCAGAGCTAGATGCTGAGGTCCAGAACTGGACCCGTTGCAGCAGGGAGAGCCAGGAACACTGGTGGCCTGGTGCTGTCTTCCCCACTGCCTGGTCTGGAGCAAAGAGATGTCAAGGAAGAGTGATCATCAAGGGCCAGTCACACAGGAACATGTCCAGGTGGGTTTGAAATGTCTCCAGAGAAGGAGACGCCACAACCCCCCTGGGCAGCCCCTGCCAGGCTCTGTCACCCTCACTGGGAAGAAGGTCCTTCTCACATTGATGTGGAACCTCCTCTGCTCCAGCGGACACCCGCTGCCCCTTGTCCTGTCACTGGGTGCCCCTGAGCAGAGCCTGGCTCCATCCTCCTGACACCCACCCTTCACAAATTGATCAACATCCATGGGGTCACCTCTCAGGCTCCTTTTTTCCCAGCTCCCTCAGCCTTTCCCTGTAAGGGAGATGCTCCCCTCCCTCCATCATTCCCGTGGCTCTGCACTGGACCCCAGCAGCTCTGTGTCCTTGTGGACCTGAGGAGCCCAGAGCTGGCCATCCCTTGTGATTGTTGGTTTGTGTGAGGGACAGGCTTGCTGTGGTAACACCAGTAGTACTGGTGCTCTCTGGCTGAAGGTCTCAAGTTGTGTCCACAGGGTGTGTGCATCTCGTTACCCTGTTGTGTGTAGGGACTAAGGACTCTTTAGATCTGGACAATCACCTAGAGGTCGTTTGAGTGTTGCTCATTAGGATGATGAAGAGGAGCAGTGGGAGAATGGATAACGAATGTGTTTCTGTGGCAGAGTGAAATGGAACTTGTGTTAATGGGACTTGGAAAGACTCCCAGGATCGAAGAGACCTGAGGAGTTGGTAGTTCAAAGGTTTCTAGTTTAACAACTGGCTGGTGACCTTGGAGCTCTCTGCGACTTCCTTTGGACAGGCTGGCCCTTCAGCAAGGCCAAGTGCTGGGTCCTGCTCTTGGACCACAACCCCAGGCGATGCTACAGGCTCTGGGGAGAGCAGCTGGAAAGCTGCCTGGCAGAGAGACCTGGGAGCTCTGATTGCCCACTGGCTAAATGTGAGCCAACAGTGAGCTCCTGTGGCCAGGAAGGCCAATGGCATCCTGACACATGTGACTGGGAGGTGTGGGGGAGCAAGCATCCCCCTATACATGGGCTGGCGAGGTGGCACCTCAGATACCGTGTTTGGTGGTGGACCACTCACCCCAAGAAGGACATTAAGGAAGCCCAGGGGGTTGTGGAGTCTCCTCTGGAGACGTTTCCAACCCACCTGGCCATGTTCCTGTGGGACTGGATCTGGAGGATCCTGTTGTGGCAGGGGGATGGGACTGGACAGTCTTTCGAGGTCCCTTCCAACCCCTAACGCTCTGTGATTCTTCTGCTCAGGCTCCGGTTTCTTTGCAATGGATGATGTCTTGGTTCGTGCTGGGATGCAGCGCCACGGGACGGCAGTGCCTGCGGCGTGGCCGGTGGTGCCAGCAGAGCTTCGAGCCTCTTGTCTCGTTCACTCGGCCCCGCGAGCACACGCAGTTGAAGTCCTGCCGGTGGAGATGGTGACCTAGACAGGACCCACGAGCCTGCTCAGCAGCAGAACACGGGATGGGTGTTCGAGCAGAGTGTTCGATGGAGGGGCTCGCTGGGGGCTTGGGGTGCCCGTTCTGCCTGTTGGGTCTCTGAAGTGGAGACAGCAGGGAACTCTCCTCGTGACTAGTGTTTGCAGTGGTGCCTCTGCGGAAGGGCTGTAGGGAGCACAGGGAGGAGAAGTTGTGAAGGTCCGGCCACCAATACGATAGAAAGGAAGAGCGAGCCCTTCTTCATTGCTTCACAGCGAGACCCCCAGGGCTACAGTGAGGCACGAGCAGGCTTCTGCCTCTTGCCGCTCTCAAACCAATGCGTCTGAGCCGCCAAGGACGCAGCTCCTGTGCTGAGCCAAAAGGGGATGTTCAGGGTCAGCGTGATTCCGAGTCCTGACGGCTCCCTCACCCGCGAGAGGGGAGATGTGGCCCACAGTCTCCATCGGAAGTCTGCGCCGCATCAGGCAGCGTTTCGCTGAGCGAGAGGTGTCTGAAGGAAGCATTTCTGCCTTGATCAGATAATTACTGTTCTCCCCCTCAGCAGGAGAATTAGCCTTGATTTCGCTCCTGGCTGTGGGCTGAATGCTAACGAGACGAAGGAAGCTCTTCGGAGGCTGCCCCTCTGCCTCTGCATCGGGGATGGCAACAGGCACGTGCAGAGGTTCTTCAGGCTTCCTAAAGCACGTCTGCTGAGAGGATCCATCGAAGGAGTAAGGCTGCATTTCCACAGCCCTGGGCAACTGCTGGCACCGTTCAGGTCTCTCCATCGGGTCTTCACAGAACCACAGGACGTTAGAGATCAGGAGGGACCTCGAAAGATCACCCAGTCGCCTCCCCCAGCCACAGCAGGACCATCCCCTGAGATTTGCTCTTAGATTTTTGTCTGTGTTTTCTGTTAGTTTATTGGTGCAAGAAGCAGCGAATAGTTCAGTTCCAATGCAGTTGCGCTTATCTGCTCTGGCCGGGGGTCGGGCTGGATGGGCTTTCGAGGTCCCTTCCAATCCCCAGTGACTGGGTCGTGAGCACAGTGAAGTGAAAGGGTCCAGAGTGAAAAGGTCACAAATTCTTCCAACAAGCTGTGTTTTCCCATCACTAAGTCGCTTCCTGGTGTCTGCACAAATTGAAGGTAGGTGCCTTGTCCTGTGCTCCCTGCGTTCGGGAACGCTCAGCTCTTAGGTGCAGAATTACCCTGTTTATCATCAAAGTGGAAGAGGTGTTTGTTTTCCTACAGCAGAGCTGGAACCAGAGCTCTGTGGGTTGTTATCGTAGCCTCTGTGAAGAGCCAGGCTGACGAGCTCTTCTGAGCTGAAGTGGCAGAGTCATTAACATCCAGGGTTGTTCTGTCTGATTGCTTCCTCTCTGGAAACCATCTCGCCTTGTGTGCGCCCACGGAAGGGCGCAGGAGACCCAGGGGCATCACTTCCAGCACGGAGATCGCTGTCCTGGTCATGTCACACCATCACAGGACATTGGGGACTGGAAAGGGACCTTGAATGATCATTCAGTCCAATCCCCCGGCCACAGCAGGATCCCCGAGATCCAGTCACACAGGAACATGTCCAGGTGGGTTTGAAACGTCTCCATAAAAGGAGACTCCACAGCCCCCCTGAGCAGCCCCTGCCAGGGCTCTGGCACCCTCACTGGGAAGAGGACCGATTCCCAAGGGAGGTAGTAAGACCTTTGTAGAAAGACAATGTATTTAACCAATTTCTGCTCTCAGGGCAGGACAAGGGGCAGTGGGTGTGAGCTGGAGCAGAGGAGGTTCCTCATCAATCTGAGAAGGACCTTCTAGGACCATCTAGGGGATCCTGCTGTGTCAGGGGGTTGGACTGGATGATCTTCCAAGGTTCCTTCCAATCCCTGATGTTCTGGGAATCCGTGATTCCCTGAACATGAAACCATGAAACGTTGTCCGCATCCGTTGCCTGTCTGGACCACTGTTCAAAATGGGAGAATTTCCTGCAGGTGGAGAGCCCGAGTTTCATTGTCTTTGCCTGCAACGGATGCTAGTTCAGAGACATAATTGGCTCTTTATTCTTGTTGCTGAAAGGAGAAGTGACAAGGGCCTGTCACAGAAGAGCGGGACTGCGGCGCATCTCTGCAGATACCCCCACGTTACAGCAGCATCAGCCCTTCTTCTGAGGAACCTTGACAGGTCTGGTTTAAGTGGGGACTTTTTCTGTAAAGAGAACAGATCATTAGGAGGCAGAGAGACCTCATGTTCCTCTCGTCGGTTCTGTCTTTCAGAAAATCAAAACTGGGTTACGACAGAAAAACCAGAAGACTATGTTTAGCCGGGAAAAAGGGAGACTGAGGGGTGACCTCATTGGTACTGATCATTGTGGGAAGGGTGGGTGTCAGGAGGATGGAGCCAGGCTCTGCTCAGGGGCATCCAGTGACAGGACAAGGGGCAGCAGTTGTGAGCTGGAGCAGAGGAGGTTCCACATCAGTGTGAGAAGGACCACCTTCCCTGGGAGGGTGCCAGGGGCTGCCCAGGGTGGGTTGTGGAGTCTCCTTCTCTGGGGACATTTCAAACCCATCTGGCCATGTTCCTGTGTGACTGGATCTAGGGGACCCTGCTGTGGCAGGGGGACTGGACAGGATGATCTTTTGAGGTCCCTTCAAATTCTTAATGTTCTGGGATTCAGCACTTCAGCAAGTCGTGGGCTGTAGCCTACACCTAACTAGCAGGAGACCTCATCGTGTTCTTTGTGTGCAAGGCTTATGTCAACTAACTTCACTGAATCACAGAGCATTAGGTGTTGGAAGGGCTCTTGAAAGATCATCCAGTGCAATCCCACAGAAATTCAGGGATTGGAAGGGACCTCAGAAGATCATCCAGATGCAATCCCCCTGCCACAGCAGGATCCCCTGGATCCAGTCACACAGGAACATGTCCAGGAGGGTTTGAAACATCTCCAGAGAAGGACACTCCACAGCCCCCCTGGGCAGCCCCTGCCAGGGCTCCGTCGCCCTCACCGTGTATTTCTCACAGAGGTGTGTTTCTGTGTCAGAGCTGGAGCAGCACACTGCAGATAAAAGACCCTGGCTGGGCCACGGCGGTTTAGAGAACGGGACGGAGACGCGGCCGAGGGGGTTTGCAGCTGGAAGCAGCGCCCTGCGCCGGCGGCAAGCGGGGCACCAGTGACGCTGATGGCCCGTGGCAGGCAGGAGATGGCAGTCTTCACTCATCGGTGAGGTCGCTACCAGCTACTGCTGTGAGCACTGAGCGGTGAAGAGCAACAAGAATACGCATCCTGCTCTGTCTTTTCTGTTGTGAAATTTTAATTTCAAGAGCATCGTGATAGTGCACAAAGGGCAGCCGCCTTCTTTCCCCTCAGAAACCAGCGTGATCAGGGCCACCAGAACGCTCATCAATACCCCCTGATTGAAACAAGAGCAAAAACCACTTTCAGTGTAAGAAAAGTTCCCAAGGCTCCCTAAATAAAGGCAGGGGTGAGCATGCTGGACCGGATGATCTTTCGAGGTCCCTTCCAGCCCCCGATGTCCAAAGGAGCATCGGCAGAGGCTGCAGTGCAGCTGCGGGTGCCCCGGAGCAGCTCAGCCTCGGTGGGCGATGCAGTCCGCTTCTGTGCACGTCGGAGACCTCCTCGGGTGAACAGCAAAGGATTTAGTACCTTCTCAAGCTTCACCGGGAGCCTGGACTTAGAAGGAAGTGGTCAGCCTTCCCCAAAGGCTTGGTCCGGGGGTCAAAGCGCAGCGCGCCCGGTGAGCGCGGCGGCGGCTGCAGCAGCCCCAGCTGCCTGCTGTCACCTCCTGATGGCTGCGGAGCTGCGACGCCGGGGCAGCTGAGCTTCGCCTTCCCCGCCGCAGCGTTCTCCTCGGCGCCTAAGGCGCTCCATCATCAGGAAGAGCTTGTGCTCTGGGCTCTAGTGAGAGGCGAAACGTCTTCCTCTGGAGAATTTGGAGTTTTCTTACTTCAGGAAGTTCTCGTTGTAATGAAGCAAAGAACTGAACCGTAGGAGATACTTGCAGCAGCTTTTGGAATGTCAGGAGCCACCCTGCTGCCTGAGTAAGGACCCCTCCTTCTGACAGCTGCTGGCTTTCACCACTTTTCTTCTTCCTCCTTCTTTTATTTTGGCAGAAGTCTTGTCTGAGCTGTGATACTTCCTACTCCGTCCTATGGAAGACCTCATTTTCTTACCGCTAGCAGGTAGGTCAGACTGTGTGTGTGCAAGCAGAGGGTGTACACTCCCATTCTCGGGGCTGCATCCCTACCTAGCAGCCACGATATTCAAGTGTTTGTTTTAAAAAAAGGTTAGACCTTGTTGACTCAGGTTCCAGGAACGGAATCATTATTGGTTCTTTGGCTATTTATAGGCACCAAATGGTAGCTCTGTTTGTAATGTGTAATTCCTGTTCTTTAATGACTTGATCAGGAGCTCAGTTTGAAATACAGGAAGGCTTCCTAAATATTAAGTTCAATGGGCTAGATGAGCAGGGTCAGGTAAACAAGCCTCTTGTTGAGCCTAGAGGGCTGCTTGTTGAACTTCAGCTCCATTGGCTTCAGCAGAGACACGTTAATTTGAATCAGCAAAAAGTCCCAGCTGTTGTATGATCACAGAACATGAGGGATTGGAAGGGATCTCGAAAGTCACCCAGTCCAACCCCCTGCCACAGCAGGATCCCCTAGATCCAGTTGCACAGGAACATGGCCAGGTGGGTTTGAAACGTCTCCAGAGAAGGAGACTCCTCAATCTCCTTGGGGCCACAGCGACAGCTCCCGTTCAACTTCTGGTCCAACCTCACCCTCAAGTCCTTCTCCTCAGGGCTGTCCTCAATCCTTTCTCCTCCCAGTCTGTCCTGGTGCATGGGGTTGCCTCGACTCTGGTGCGGAGCCTTGCCCTTGTCTAACTCCATGCAGCTTGCTCTCTGCTCCAGCCTTAGTAGCCTAAAGAAAAGGCTACCCAGTGGAGAATCTGTGTTTATGTACATTTTAAACTTGTATTTATATGTCATCCTAGAAACAGAATTTTTTAATGAAAAAAGTGCTTCTGATTGATTTTAGTTACTAATGAGGTCAAATATTTATCAGTTCACTTGGGTCTCCTGAGGCTCCAGAAGACACCTTGGAGCGTGGAACTGTTTTGTCCTACAAAACGTTTCATTTTTTATTTCAAATCCATCCCTCTAATTTCTCCCTTTGGATTGATTTTTTCATAAACAGCTGTCTAAACAAAAATTCTCTTTCAACGGGAAGATTAGAAGTTGTTTTTAGACAATTTGAGGCTTGAAAAGCCTCCTGCTGTCCCTAAGAATAGCTGGTGCCGTGTCACGCCGGCTTCCCTTTGACGAGGCTCGGGCAGCAGCGCCCGTGTTAATGCAGCTGCCGGGCGTGGACAGAGCGGAGCAGGGCTGCGCCGGGAACGGCTGCTGCGGTGGCGGCTCTGCACCGGGGATCTCTAATGAGCTGCTCCCACAGCCCAGCTCTGGCGCACGGAGGTCAACACGCACCTGGCCCAGGAGGGCAGAGCTGTGACTCTCGTTCCTCCCAGGCCTGGCGGTGCCTGTGACCTCGAGGGATTGGCACCTTGTCCGTGTCTTTTGCTGGCCCCCAGCAGTGGCTGTGTCATGGCAGATGAGCTCGTAGCCTCACTGCCCTGCGGAGCCGAGTTGGCTGCTTTGCCGAGATAAAACATTCTCCCACCCGGGTTTCTTTTTCAGCTTTGAAGTCCAAGAGCACTGCTGACGTCGGGTAAGTTCCGTTAGCTTCTAACCTCCGCTTTCTGCCGGGGTCTTTTCCAGCCAGAGTGATTCTGTGATTCTGAATGGGTTCCAGCTGGGACAGGAGATGTTGAGGCTGGATCTTAGAACAGGGTCTTCACTGTGAGGGGGGTTGATGGCTGGAAGGGACTGCTCGGGGAGGTGGTGGGGGCCCCGGCCCTGGAGCCATTTCAGGTCAGGCTTGACGAGGCTCTGAGCGGCCTGACCTGGGTGCAGTTGTCCCCATGTAAGGAGGTTGGACCCAAACGCTCTTCTTTCCTAGCTGGACGCTGAGCCCAGCGATTTCCTGCCGACGACAGCTCAGTTGTGTCAGTGAGGTAAGCTCGCGTCTGCTTCGGCGGCTCCTGGACTCGGTTTGGCGATGAGCTCTCCCGAGAGACATTAACCGGTAATTGCGGTGGCTGTTTGCGTCCTGTCAAAACATTATGAAGTGAAAACACGCTTCACAGCTGACTTGATGAGTTCCTTTAACGTCTTCATTCTCTAATGAAGGGTTAGGTTCTCCTGCTTTGTGCACGTTACTTATTAAAAGCCACTAAAGATCTTCGTGTCGAATGGAGCTCGCTGAGCAAGTAACTAAGCAACATCCTGGGAAGGAGGCGTTTCAAACCCGCCTGGGCTGTTCCTGTGCGACTGGATCTGGGGGATCCAGCTGTGGCAGGGGGTTGGACTGGACGGCCTTGGGAGGCCCCTTCCAACCCCTAATGTTTCGATGATTCCAGGACTGGATCTGGGGGATCCTGCTGTGGCAGAGGTATTGTGCTGGATGATCTTTCAAGGATCCTGTTTCCCACAGGAACACAGCCAGGTGAGTTTGAAACATCCCCAGAGGAGGACACTCCACAACCCCCCTGGGCAGCCCCTGCCAGGGCTCTGGCACCCTCACTGGGAACAAGGTCCTTCTCACACTGATGTGGAACCTCCTCTGTTCCAGCTCACACCTGCTGCTCCTTGTCCTGTTACTGGGTGCCCCTGAGCAGAGCCTGGCTCCATCCTCCTGACACCCACCCTTCACATATTGATCAACATCCATGGGGTCACCCCTCAGACTTCTTCTTTCCCAGCTCCCTCAGCCTTTCCTCATCAGGGGGATGCTCTCCTCCATCATCCCTGTGGCTCTGCGCTGGGGTGTCTCCAGCAGCTCTGTGTCCTTGTGGAACTGTGGGGGCCCAGAACTGGACACAAGATTCCAGCTGTGGTCTCATCAGGGCAGAGTAGAGTAGAGGGGGAGAAGAACCTCTCTCCTGACCCACCTCAGGATGCTGTTGGCTGCCTTGGCCACAAGGACCCATTGCTGGCTCCTGACCATCCTGCTGGCCGCCAGCACCCCCCAGGTTTTAACTGGTTTAACACCTGCAAAATCCATCTGCCTCAGACCTTCTCCTGCTGCATTAGAGGATGAAAATTAAAGCGACTTAATGACCCACTAGCCATAAAATGATTTTCATTCTCTGCCTGACTTGCAGTCCGGTCACATCCAGGACAGCCTCGGCGTTTTGTGCTCCCGGTTCTGGATTTCAGCTAAATTAAAGCCTCCCCTTTAGTCAGAAACTGTGTGCGTATTAATCGGCAGGAGGACTCATTTGCAGAGCACAACACACTGCTGATAGCCTGGAACGCTCTGGTGCTTGGCCACTCCGCCTCGTGCCTGGCGAACGGAGATAAAAAGCTGCACCTGGCTTAGAGGGCTTTTTGAACTAATTTATGTGAGTGGGTCTTTGCTGCTTCTTTCCATTCCAGTTCCAGCCATTTTGAAGACTTTCTTGGTTATTACATTAGCAGCCTTTGGGAATCAACATGCAAATACGAAGTGAGGAGTTGGCTGTACTCAGGAGCAGACCAGAGTGAAAATGCATGGAGCCAGGCTCTGCTCAGGGGCACCCAGAGACAGGACAAGGGGCAGCTAGTGGGAGCTGGGACACAGGAGGCTCCACATCAGTGTGAGAAGGACCTTGTTCCCAGTGAGGGTGCCAGAGCCCTGGCAGGGGCTGCCCAGGGGGGTTGTGGAGTCTCCTTCTCTGGGGATGTTTCAAACTCACCTGGACGTGTTCCTGTGGGAAATGGTCCCGAGGCGCTTCTGTGCAAACCTGCCCGAGGTCTTTGTCGCTGGAGCGATGAGCTGGGTCCTGAGCTGAAGTGGACTCGGGCAGGGCCAAAGAGATGGCCGGGAGGAATTTGTGTCTCGATGCAGTTGCTCTGCTTCTTTAGAAGGAAGGTCGGGGTTTCTGTTCAAGCTGGGTTGCACGAAGCCCCCTTTCTGCAGCACCTTTGATTTCAAGTTGGTACCAGAAGAATCTCTATTTGCATTTTAATGAGGGTGGAACTTTTTGGCCGCAGAGGCTGCACTAACCCGCAGACAGTCGCGCTGCCGGCCCGTTGCCTACTCCTGGCCAGCGGATGCCCACAGGCTTTGCAGCACAGTGCTGTGTTGGTTCTACTGCTGAGAGGTTCGGCCCAAACAGCAGCTTAGAGACCGGAGCTCTGGGTCCAGCCACGTGCTAATAGAAGTCCAGTTAAGCCAGTAGTTTCTCGCTGGTGGTGCAGCGCTGGCTCCTCTGCCCGCCTGGCAGCAGGACGAGTCCACGTCGCGAGTGACGACGGAGTCCCGTGGAGCAGAGGGAAACCCTGAGCAGCTTTTGCAGAGATTAAAGCAGCCTTTCGAGGCGGCAGCGGGGTGTGCACAGCTGGCTGGGCATCCTCTGCCTCTTGTGCCACGAAATGACGCCCAAGCCCAGCGTTGTTTGAGGGGGCTCTTGGCGAACACAAACTCCGTGCCCACACGGCACAGCCTTGCAGAACAAGACCCTGCACAGTCCCAGCAAAACACCCATTGCTCAAGCAACCCTCCTACAGGGTCGGTTCCGTTGGACTGGCAGCTGACAAACACGTCGGAGCAGAGTGCCTAAAACCAGTCCAATGAGTTGGATTTCCAGGGTGCGGGCCAGCAAGTGCTGGGACAGTGTTCCCAGGCAAATCCGCTCACAAAGTCTTCCCCAACATCACTTTGAGACGTAGAAACTGGCAGAAGACTCTCAGACTCTAAAGGTGAAGCGGCACATTGTCAGGGCTTCTGCCACCCGGCAAGTTTAATTTGCATATTTATCACTTGATTTCAGAATCATTTTACAGATCAGTCCATTTTTTTGGTATCTGAACAGTCCCCCTTTCTAGGGGGATTTCTTTATAACCTTGTCTTGGGAATGACAGCGAACATGATATGTAGCTCAGAGTGGCTGGGAAGCTTCAGTGAGCACGCCTGAAGGGAAGAGTACGGTATCGCACATCTCCCTTCGAGCCACTCAAACCCTCCTCTCCAAAGTCATCCTGCTGCTTCCAGTCGCGTACGTTGTAAAAGCTCAATTTACGATGGCTCCGTATTTTACTGCTATGGAGAGAAGGTTAGATGTCCTGGCCAAGTGCTCCCTTGGTTGCAGTGTGGGCAAAGATGACCGAAAGCTCCTAAGGGTCTTGCTGAGTCCAACAAGTCATAACCCAAGGTGCTAGAAGTCACTGAATGGTCTCGAGGTGCCACTAGAACCAAGGGCAGGGACTGTGGCCGTTTCACTCTGCATTTCTACCCGGTACAGGTTAAGACTCGTGTCTGAAGTTGCCCGAGGCTCTCGCATTCACCCGTCTTCCCCCGCCAGGATTTCTCCTCGGTCTGCCCCAGCAGGATCCCCTAGATCCAGTAGCACAGGAACACGGCCAGGTGGGTCTGAAGCGTGTCCAGAGGAGGAGACTTCACAACCCCCCTGGACAGCCCCTTCCAGGGCTCTCTCACCCTCACTGAGAAGATGGACAGACAGGTGGGTGGACGGACAGGTTTTTTTCAAATGGTTTCTTTTGCCTCCTTTTGGGCAGAGTTTTTCCCCAGATGGATGCGAACAAGTCCTGTGACACGTTGGTTGCTGGGCAACAGCCCGGGAGCTATTAAGAGCCGAGCCAGTAAAGGGACGTTCTGCTAGGAGCCAAACCACATTTGCATATTGCATAGTTCTTTAAAAACCCGGTGTAATTATGCAAATCTGCCTCATTCTGCGAGTTAGAATGTTTGTCAACCAATCAGCGCCAACGCGGGGCAGAGGAAACATCCTCACGGCGCTTTGTTGAGCGATGGGCTCAGGGATCCCCCTTGTGCAGAGCTGCTCCAGCTCTGCCTGTGGCAGGGATGGCTGCTGCTGCCTGCCAGAGGGGAAGTCCTTCCCCAGCCTTGGCACCCTGCCATCCGGGGCCCAGCACAAGGCAGTCCTTGCAACCTGCTCTCCTCAGCAACACCTTGTAGTACTTACACCTTGTAGTACAAGCTGTAAGCTGCACCAGAGCTACCACCTCGTTTGACTTCATTGCTTGTGATCATCCAGCCCAACCCCCTGCCACAGCAGGATCCCCCAGATCCGGTCACACAGGAACGTGTCCAGGAGGGTTTGAAATGTCTCCACATAAGGAGACTCCACAAACCCCCTGGGCAGCCCCTGCCAGGGCTCTGGCACCCTCACCAGGAAGAAGGTCCTTCTTAGACTGATGTGGAACCTCCTCTGCTCCAGTTCAAACCTGCTGCCCATTGTCCTGTCACTAGATGCCCCTGAGCAGAGCCTGGCTCCATCGTCCTGACACCCGCCCTTGTATCTATCAACATTTCTGAGGACACTCCTCAGTCTCCTTTTTACCAAGCTCAAGAGACCCAGCTGTCCTCCCCCAGTACTGTCCCCTGGGGAGACCACACCTGGAGTGTGGGTTCTGGGCCCCCCAGCTGCAGAAGGACACGGAGCTGCTGGAGAGACCCACAGGGATGACGGAGGGAGGGGAGCATCTCCCTGTTGAGGGAGCAGTGTGACAAAGCAAGGAGGTGATATTGATTAAGGGCAATTAGTTCTGGTGGGAGAATCCATTAATAAATAACATTTTCAAAAGTTTGCTTTGAGCAAACAGTGGCTGGAGGGTGAGGAGAGAACATAATTACAGCAACGACGCTCAAATTTGATTTCCATCTGAGCTATTAATAAACCCTTTAGAATTAATTTCCTGTTGATTACATTCTCTTCTCTTTATAATCCAATTTGATGGCAGCTTGAGGCCCCTCAGACGCAGATACGTGACGTCTGAGGGTCAGATAAATGCCGATGAAATCAATCTTTCCTGCTGAAACTGCCTGATGTTGACAGTTTGTGGGACTAATCTTCAGTGAAGAAATGAATAGACCAAATAGCTGTAGACAGCCCCGCAAACAAAAAGCATCCCAGCAGCTCCAACCAGCACCAGCGAGGTGACCAGCAGAGTCACGAATGGCTGGTCCTTTTGCGAGTGGCAGCTGCCACTAAAGGCCTTTGTTTCTTTTAGGAATGAACCTACTCAAGTGGGGTCCAGGGGATCCTGCTCTGGCAGGGGGATTGGCCTGGATGATCCTTCAAGGTCCCTTCCAATCCCTAATGTTCTGTGATTGGGGTAGTACTGGGGTCTTTGCATCAGTCTCCTTCTCTGGAGATGTTTCAAACCCACCTGGCCATGTCCTTTCAGATGGTTGTAGAGAGCGATGAGGTCTCCCCTGAGCCTCTTATTCCTCAAACTAAACAGCCCCAACTCTCTCAATCTCTGTCTCATCAGACTGATTATCCAGAGCCTTCACCAACTGGAACATGTCCAGGTAGGTTTTAAACGTCTCCAGAGAAGGAGACTCCACAATCCCCTGGGCAGCCCCTTCCAGGGCTCTGTCACCTTCACTGGGAAGAAGGTCCTTCTCACTTAGATGTGGAGCCTCCTCTGTCTCAGCTCCCACCCACTGCCCCTTGTCCTGCCATGAGATGACCCTGAGAAGAGCAAAAGCTGTAATGAATAAGCAATGTATTGACCAGAGCCTGTGCCCGTCCTACATTTGAAAGGAAATGTAATTTCCCTGTTAGCTTCTCCCAAGGAAAAGCCACCACTGAGCACCTTCTGCCCATGTCAGACTCGTAACTTGAGCTGATTACTCGATGCATTAATTTAGTGACTGTGTAATTGGAAGTGACTGATTTATTGGTTCAATTTTAAATGAGGCCATTATTTGATCATTGCAATGTTCATCTTTAATTAGCTAATAAAACAGCAGCATATTCGCCTAGAAATCGCTCTCATTAAGCGAGTATTTGCTTGCTTTTGCTTTTACCTCATGAAACCCATCACTGGCTCGTAGGACTGATTTATTGGCTCAAACTGCAATATGGGCCATCAGCTTCTAGACCACAAGGAGCTGCAGATGACAGCTTCTAGCAGTTTGCCCTCCTCCTATCTAACATGGAAACCGCCACATCAATCCGAGAAGGGACTTCTTCATGATGAGGGTGACGGAGCCCTGGCAGGGGCTGCCCTGGGGGGTGGTGGAGTCTCCTTCTCTGGAGACATTTCAAATCCTCCTGGACTGTGCCTGTGCGACTGGATCTAGGGGATCCTGCTCTGGCAGGGGGACTGGACTGGGTGATCTCTCGGGGTTCCTTCCCATCCCTAATGTTCTGCGATTCCCTTCAACAAACCGCCTCGGCACGTCATTGCTCTGTGTTTCTCGCAGGGACACGGAGGCGATCCCGCGGCATGAGGTCCTGCGCTGTTCTGTAAACGCTTCGCCAAGACACGCACACCCCTGCCTCGTACCCTCGCGCAGCAGGCGCCCTGGGGGGCTGTTACCACATCGACTTACTAGCACGGCTCTCTGATATTTACTTCTCATGTATCAGCATCATTATTACCTTCTACTGAAACAGCTTCCGGGGACAGAGGCCACAAGACGTGGATGCTGCTGCAGCTCTCGCTGTTAGCGCATCAGACAAGTGGTGTCGCCCGGCTGCTGCTGCGTGCAGTTTGATGTGACTTAAATTAAAGAAAGAGATTAGAGGCTGCTTCCACGATCGGGATGATTTGCAATTCACTATCTAACAGTGATGCAGAGAGTATTTATGATGCTCTGTAGGGGAAAACCAGGCAGGATTTCTTCTAACAAGAAGGCATCTGTATGCTCTGCTACGGGTAGGTCTGATAGGAGTAGATAAAGATGCACTGGAATCACCCAGTGATTTATTTTGTCTGCCACCGGGGCAGAAATAAATCAGCAGCATATTAAAAAAAAAATGTGGATATAAAACAGAAGAGATAAATCACCTGTTACCTTGTTCTGCCGAAGTGTCTTGCAAATGATTCTTTAATAGGCCTCATCATGCAGCACTTTGTGTCCTCCGCAGGCGCAGGGCGGCGTCAGCTCCAGATGCACCGTCCTCTCGAGGAGCGAGGAGCTCGCGGCCCCTCGGCAGTGCGGACGTGCTCACGGGTGGTCCTGAGTCTGCAAATGCTCTGTCACTTCATCCGCTCGAAACACACGATGGTGATAACACAACAGATCCAGGGCACAGGCTTTAATCCAGCCAGTGAGACACTCTCTGCCAGAAGAAGTTATAGTATTTACAAAACAGAATCATTAGGGACTGGAAGGGACCTCGAAAGATCAGTGTGGCCACAAGCCCGTAGTAATAGGAATTGTAGCCACCAAGGTAGATCAGAGATTTAAAGTGGTCCAGGGTAAGCGTGGGATCACAGAACCACTCAGGCTGGAAAAGACCCCTGGGGTCATCCAGTCCAACCACCAACCCCACTCTACAAGTTCACCCCTAAACCAGATCCCCCAACACTACATCTAAGTGGCTATGAAACTCGTCTAGGGACGGGGACTCAACCCCCACCCTGGGCAGCCCATCCCAGGGCCATTTAAAGTGTCCTCCAGCTCTAACACAAAATGAAGACAAAACGGGCGCTGTAACAGCACCCGGGACACAACAACCAGGACAGTCCAGCTGTAGAAACAGCGGTGGGTGTTCAGGTTTAGACTCTGCATGAGTGCAACTGCACCACCCGTGCCACTGGATGCCAGGGGGTTCTAGGCAGCAGCAGCAGCACCAGGCAGACAGTGAGATAACAATCCAGGTTCTTTTCCAACAGATGTGGATCAGATACGAATCATTCGATTCCGATGGCTCCCGTGAGGCAAACTATTAACCCGGGATAAAACATCCCGGAACAAGTTCATAAACACGAACACTTACCTAATTTAATTTCGTTACCTCCTTTTGAAAATGTGATTAAAACTTCAGCCACAAGCAATTTCTTTATTTCCCCAGAGCATCAGTCACAAGGGGGGAGAACACTTTCCAGCACTGAACCACAAAGCTACTGCCACAGCGAGAGAAACTGCTGGGGACAGAGACATGACCCCAGGGAAAGCTCACGCCCAGCCACACGGTCACTAGACCAACACCCCCGATTCACACTGGAGACACTGCAGGAAGGACTGGCAGTGCGGCAGCGCCACGGAGAACTCGGACTCTGGAACTGGAGTTCAATGAAGTAAAGACAACGGGTGCGACTAGACAGTTAGACAGGGGTCAGGGGTAGAAGGTCGTTACAGCTGTCGTGGAAGATGCTTGTTTGTGAGTAGGTGTCTGCAGGTCTCCCTCCAGAAGACTTTACCCTATGACCCATAGAAGGAGGCGCCCAGTAAGAAGCGTCTGTACAGCAGCAGCATCAGTTTAAATCAGCTTCCTAAGCGCCGCAGAACCATCCGGGTCGGGAAAGACCTCCGGGACCAGCGAGCCCAACTGCCAACCCCACTCCTACACCGTCACCCTTAAACCAGATCCCCCAACACCACATCCAGGCGACTTTTCAGCTCATCCAGGGATGATCCAGCTGACAGCCATCGCCCCTTGTCCTGTCATGAGGTGACACTGCTCCGTCCCAGCGCACGGAGGCTGCCTGCCTGCCCAGCCGTGGGCTGGAGCATCTGCTGCTCTCTTACATCCATTGGGTGACCTCACGAAATGGACGAGGTGTCTCTTTACAACCTTCGCTCAGACAAAGCTACAGTAGCCACTGCATTGTATGTGGTATCTGGAATCTGGTGTCCAGCTCTGGGCTGGTTCAAGATTCCAGATGTGGTCTCCCCAGGACAGAATAGAGGGGGAGGAGAACCTCTCTTGGTCTAATGACCATCCCTGTTCTGATCCACCCCAGGAGGCCACTGGCCTTCTTGGCAACAAGGGCCCACTGCTGGCTCCTGGCCACTCTGCAAAGGAATTTTAAATGCAGGAGCTCAGACGCACTGTCACAAGAGATGGCAGATGGGGCTGGGGGAAACCATCAGTGACCTACACAGCCGGAGACCGGGCTGGTGACACCACAGCCCTGCCAGGTTCTGCTGTCAGGCAAAGCTCCGAGTCCTTTCGGAACTGAAGGGTCTCAAGGCAGGTGCCGATTTGATTCACCCACTGCTGCCCTGGTGGGAGAGCAGGGGCTGCTAGATGGACAGATGGCACCGAAGCCACCTTGCAGAGGAGATGATTTTCTGATGATGCCTCTTTCCCCTCAAGAACTGGTGCATCCACTACCCCTGGGAGAAGGAGCACGGAACTGATCCTTACAGCAGGAGGTGGCTTCGCCGGCAGACACCACCGGTGTCTCCTCTGCTGACTTGGAAGAATCCTGCTGACAGGATCCCAAAGCTGGTTCCCTTGGAAACCCAGGCGATGCACGAGTGCATCGTGTCTGATTCCCCAACAGCGCTGCCGCTCCTCCCCGAGGTTCAGCTCTTGTTTGTGTGTCTGTTCCAGTGAAAGCCTCCGAAAATTAATCCTCCGCCTCCTCCCGAGTAGAGCATGGTAGAACATCACTCGCAGAGGTTTACGCTTCCAATCAAGCAAATGAGATTGGGCCCCTCTCCAGACCTCGCTGCCAGGACAAGTTCTTCCCAGGAGGGATCAAGCCACGGAATCACAGAATCATTAGGGGTTGGAAGGGCCCTTGAAAGTCACCACAGACAGTCTGGCCGAGGCACAAACTGGGGAGGGAGCAACTGATTCATACGGATCTGGTGTGAAGCAGAGAACAAAAGAGAGACAACACGTCTTTCAGTCGAGGTGAGAGAACCGAGCAGAAGGTCTGCTGTAGCCATGAAACACAGGACCTCCCCAGCAACGGAGAGGGCACTGCTGTACAAAGAGACCGCGCGCACTGCCGAGCACCAGACACCCTCCGGGCTGCACAAGATGACCTCAGGGACCGCTTCAGGGAGGGGGAGTTCTAGCGCCGTGACCCCGGCGCCTGCCAACCTGCAGCAGGGGGCTGCACTACAGTGGGATGACGGGTGTCAGCAAGCCCAACCATCAGCCCTGCTCAACGAGGTCACCCCTGAACCAGATCCCCCAGCACATCTCAGCGGCTTCTAAACTCGTCCAGGGGTGGGGACGCAGTAACAACCATCCCAGGCTTCAGCACCCGAAGGATTAAACAGCGACCTGCTCATCAGCCAGTGCGCACCCTGCGGAAAACTCTTCACCAGAGTGTCCGGTGAGGGCTCACGGTGAAAGCAAAACAGCCGAGAAGTCAGCCAGGTGCCCACCCTGCACCCAGCACCTCTCCACACGGTCGTTAAGGACACAGATAACGCAAGACCTTCGTTGAGCTCGAAAAAGTCCTCCTCAATCTGCCGATCTTCTGAGTCGTGAAATTACCTTGCCCAGCAGGGGCAGCACGTTGGAGGGGGCCCAGAGCACCCACCACGGCGCTGTGAGCAATGCCAAGAGCCTGGGGAGCTGCTCATGCCCTTCTGACCCCTCTGGGCCTCCACCCTTCTGGGCTGTTCTGGGAACAAAGAAGTCAGAATATCTGGGAGCTGCACTGGAGGTGTTCACCTGCCAGCCTGAACCCTCCCAGTCCACTCCTTTTCCTCTTCCCTTGCCGTAAAAGAAAAACCAGCGCGAAGAGCAGCGCCCGGCCCCATCAGTCAACCGGAACGCTTCGCCAGCCACCTTCTGCAGTCTAAATCCACGCAGGTCCAAGCTCTGAATAACAAGTCCCTTTGTAGGGTGAAGGATGAGCGTCTGGTCTGCATTTTAAACAGCCATTAATTTTCTGCTTTTAAATGGAAGCACATCCGTTCCTTGGGGACAGTTGTTGTTCCTCCCGACAAAGCCAAGGCTGCCGCCAGCCAGACCGCAGCCCCTCGCACTGAACAGGGGGGACTTGTCTCATCACCCCGCTCACTAGTCCTACTGACGACGCGTGCTCCTGGCTTCTCGGCTGCATTTACCTCCTCCTCATTAACGGCACAAGCTCGTCTCCCACCCCTCTTTGCAAAGATCAATTATTGATCAGCATTAACGGAGCTGCTGCATCTCACCCTCATCTTTCAGCCCTGTGTTTCCAAGCAGGGAATTTCACCGAGCTCTGTCCTTCCGTCGGTGCTCCTCTGTCACCCACTTCTGACAAGCACCTGCTTTGATTCCCCCCCTTTTGCTTTTTATCAAAAACCAAAGACGACAAACACCGTGTGCTCGTTGTGTATTAGTCATAGAATCATTAGTGAGTGGAAAGGACCTCAAAAGATCATCCAGTCCCATCCTCCTGCAACAGCAGGATCCCCTAGATCCAGCTGCACAGGAACATGTCCAGGTGGGTTTTAAATGTCTCCACAGAAGGAGACTCCACAACCGCCCTGTGCAGCCCCTGCCAAGGGGCTCTGTCACCCTCACAGCGAAGAGGTTCCTTCTCACACTGATGTGGAACCTCCTCTGCTCCAGCTGACACCTGCTGGCCCTCATCCTGTCACTGGGTGCCCCTGAGCAGAGCCTGGCTCAATCCTCCTGACACCCACCCTTCATGCAGTTATCAACATTAACAGGGTCACTCCTCAGTCTCCCTCTCTGAACTTCAGAGACCCAGGTCCCCACAGTGCCGCAGCGCGTGCAGGCGCCAGGACTCTGCGTGTTTGCCGCCCAGAAGCCATGGACACGGCAGCGACGTGCTGGTTAGTCGCGTTGTTCTCGGGCAACTTGTTATCTCCCTAGGAACCCTCCCAGTGAGCAGAGCTCAACTTTTGCATTACTGCTTTGCCAGAGTTAAACCCTCCAGACTTTTTGATCCAGAAAGGCTCCCCCAGCAACCCACTGAGGACGGTAACCAGAGCCCGTTTACACTGTGCGAGAAGCCCAAACCCGTTAGCACTTGTTGCTCTGAACCGCACTGCAGCGTCTCACCCAGCCCAGTCGTGGTGCAGCTAAGGGAAGGAGCCAGCAGCCCGCGCTCCTGCTGTACCTCCTTTGTTTTTAAACCAATTCCTCTGAAAACGTGGCAGGCCCTCCACCAGCAGCTCACCTCCACCCATCCTCCTTCCGCCCACTAGGCAGGACGAGTGTCATTAACCTGTTTCTCCTGGTTAGTACTCCCCGCTGGCTAATTTTTCCTGATAATTACAGGCAACTGCAGTCTGCTGCGGCAGGTCAGAATGGCTCCTCTCTTTGGAGACCAAGCCAGGGGTCACAGCTCCTGCCAATAGTTGCACAAACACGATTAGTATTAATTTGGCCTTAAGTGCTAAAGCATCACTTGACGCACAGACCGGAGCAGCCTTGGCACGTTAATTAGCCAGCGAGACGTTTGCCCTTTGGCATTTAGTAGCTAGAAAGAGAAAACTCCTGCTGCGGCGTCCGCCAGGAAACGGGGGCTTTGGGCAGAAAATCACGGGTAGAGTGGGTGACTTTTAAAAACAATTGATCACGACCCGAACGACAACGAATGCCCAGGAATGGGCACCACGAGGATGTCCCTAGAAAACCACCAGCTCAACCGTGTGACAGTGCAACCAGGCAAACACCAGCCGGGTCACAGTTGGAACCTCCGAGACGTCCAGGCGCTCGCCGCGATGCGATACAACAGAGGCTGGAGAGAACGGCTGAGCATCCCGCCAGCAGCTCTTGGCCAGATGCTGCAAATCAACACACCGCCGACAAGGTCCGTCCCCAGGACACACTGCTCATGAAAAACATGTGGGGGTAAAACACACCGACAGCACAACCACCCCTTACAGCAGGGCAGTTTTGCAGCCTGGACCACCAAGTTGTAGGCTGTACTTGCCTGGACCCACAGACAGAGACAGAAGATACCCCAAGAGGTTCTACCCACAGGTTTTCACAACTCATCTGCGCCAACAGATTCCGCTGCCGAAGCTTAAATTTAGGAGTAACGGGAAGCTATTAGAATTATTAATACCCTGAAACAATGGGATGTTTAATTCAACTGCTCTCTTGGAGGTCAGTTACCTACAATCTCTGTCTGTAATGAGACAATCAACTACTTCAACCTTCCAGTTTTGTTAAAGGTTAATGATTAATGATGCTTTTTACAGGAACGAGCAACCGCTCGGTTTTTCCTCACATAAAGTCTCTCCATTATCTCAGAGTCACAGAATCATGGCACGTCAGGGCTTGGAGGGGACCTCGGAAGACCCTCTAGTCCCATCCCCCTGCCGCAGCAGGATCCCCCAGATCCAGTCGCACAGGAACGGCGTCAGGCAGTTTGAAACTTCTCCAGAGGAGACACCCCTCTCCATCTGCTACCCACCCTAGGATGCTGATGTTTTCTGACAGAATGAAATCTGTCCAATTTTGATGCATTTTTGACAGAAAACACAGCAACGAGTTGGGACAGAACAGGGAGCATTAGCTGCAGGGCTGCTCGAGCACTGGGCAGCTCTTCTGTAATGGGGGAGAAGAGGACACCTGGTGAATCAGACACTCCAACAGAAGGGCTCTTGGCAAGAACAGACGCCACCGCAACGACGACTCCATTGAAGTCTCTTTACTGTTGATGTACAAATGGGCAGAGTGACCAACAACTGACAGACCCGAGCTCCTGCTGTCTCCCCTAAACACAGAACCAGCACCTGCGACAGGACTCCTCTTTCACAGCAGAGACCTCTCCGCACACAGCCCGTCCCCGGGGCAGGAGACTCCGGCACAACGGACAGACTGTGCCCAGTGCTAGCCAACTCCTGGGCGGAGTTCAGGCAGCACTGATCTCCGGCGGCAGCCAACGCGTGCAGTCACCAAACCCACGGCCCCGCAGCGAGTGCGCCTTGCAGCAGCAAAGCTTCTCTGCGCAGAGCTTGCCTGGGCAGTTCCAAATTCTGAGAGGGGAAGTCAACACCATGAGCGACACAATCGTCTTCTGGGGGGTTCCGATGACTTTTATTACTCATCATGTATTTGTCAGTGAGCTGCAGAGAAGCTGAGACCTTGTTTTCCTTTCCCCCAGCTCAGGATTTTAGGCTTAAAAATGTCACCTACTTGAACACAAGAATCAAACGATGCAGCAGGTTTAATGTCACCCCTCCTGTGGTGCTCACATCCTGCAGCACCCTCCCTCTGGGCGATGCCCTCCAGCAGCTTCTGCTGTTTCAGTAGATCCCCATTCCCTTGACACTGCTAACGAGAGAGGCTCCCAGTACTGGAGCCCTCTCCCAGCTCACCGTGTGGCACCTGTTCTCTGTGGTACCGCCTCTAGCCATCCCACCCACTCCCAATCTCACCTGGGACTTGGAAGCTGCCAGTCCAAATCTGGCAATAAACATTCACTCCATTTCTCTGGGCTACAAATGGCCAACATTCAAGTTTGAAAGTCAAACATCATGAGGCTCATGATTCCTGTTAAGGGGAAAGATAAAACTGGTAACTGGTTTCTCATCATCTGAGACTTGGAACCCTTGGCTCAGGTTCAGGTAAAGTTCTATGTGCAGCAGAAACACTGAGGATCACTTAGTACTCTGTGAGTTGTCTCCCCTCCACCACTACAGAGTCACTGTCAAGTGGGTTGGGAGCTCTGGGGGATGAGATAGGAACGTGGGAATGGGCCGTGTCCTTCATGAAGAAACAGGAACTGAACTACAGCAGCTTCGCATCCATCGAGCGTCTGAGGCCGGTCAGGGATTGAGGAGGAAACACCACTTCTTCGAATGCTCCCATCTTTGCTTAAGAACCATCACAAGGACAACGGATCACTTGAGGGACACTCATTTCTGGGCACAGAGCAACGTGGAGAACAACTGACCAGAGACCTCTGTCACTGCTGCTGCCAAGGAGGTGCCGCTAGGAAAGCCCCGCTGTGCTCAATCAGCAAGACCCCAGCAGGACACGCGAGCTCCACATCCGCCCACGAGCCCACTTCACAAAAGCAGCTCCATGAGCAGGAGGCGTGGAGCCTGGCTGAGATGAGCGGGTGCAATTCAGGCCCTGCAGCAGTCGGACACCCAGCGAGACCCGCGCTCCGCTGCGGAGCCTCCCGCAGCGCCCTGGGCACCGCTCTGCAGATCAATCTGAATTGGGCATCTAGAGTTGTGTACAGCAAACAGTCCTTTTGGAGACCAGAAGCCAATTTCCAAGGGCTGGACCTACAAGTTTTTTGAACCTCTCAAGGGATGGTGACTCCACCACCTTCCTGGGCAACCTCGTCCTATTTTTCCTGGTGCCAAATCTCTGCCTCCCCTTGAGGTTTACACAACCTGAGGCTGTTTCCCTCTTGTTCTAACACCAGAGACGCGTGTGAAGAGACCGACCCCCAGCCCCCTGCATTGAGTGACTGTCACCCCACAGACACAGCAACTACTCTGCAAGCAACAGCTGACACAAGGGCCACAAATGACTGTGAAGAGCCTTCGCTGTCTTTCCTCCAGAGTTAAATGGCAGGAAGACGCTCCACGTCATCCTTCAGATTCGTCACATGAATCTGCCCAGGGTGGGGGCTGACTCCCCGTCCCCAGATGAGTTTAAAAGTCGCTTAGATGTGGTGTTGGGGGAGCTGGTTTAGGGGTCAACTTCTAGAATAGGGTTGATGGTTGGACTCTATGATCACAGACTGTTACAGGTTGGAAGGGACCTCGAAAGATTATTTAAGTCCAACCCCCCTGCTGGGGCAGGGTCAGTCACTTACAGCACCTGGTGGTGCCCACACTGTCTCTCACCCAAGGCCAAGCCCAGCCTGACCCTGCTTAGCCAATCCAACACTCCATCTCTACATCTCTTCCGTCCTTGGGGTCTTTTCCAACCTTAATGATTCTAGGATTTTAATGCTTTAGGTCAGATTACTTAAACAGACCTAAGGAAACCTGCTGACTCTTCACCTTGAGGAACTGGGCTCGAAGCTGTGCGGCGGCAGGACATCCACACGCTAACTCTCGGCAGAAGTGTGACCCCAGTGCAGATCTAGCGCTCAGAACATTTACGGGACTGGCACAGAGCACCTCCAGCTCACTGAGCTGAGGGTCCGACCGTGTCGAGCGGCAAAGTCCATCACGGGAAAGCTCTAGAACGCGTTCAACAAGCTCTGCAGACGAGTGGCAGCAGATTTTCCTTTAATGAAGCAGTGGCATGCTATCCAAAGGCACAAATACATTTCCATTATCCTGTCCAGGAAACAGAAGAGATGGCGTGATGGTTATACTACAGTTTGGCACTTCAATAAATAACCAAAGGAACGACCATCGGAAAAAGGAAAGCGGCTTTTTGGGATGAACATCAGCGCCGAGGCTGCAGGCAGCAGCGGGATCGGCTGTTCCAGGGTCTGCTGTCTCTCAGCCTTCGCAGGCGACCGTCACTTCTGTATCGCCGCGGGAGGCAGAAACGAGGCCCAGCCCTGTGAGCTCCCCGGCAAAGGCCACCGCGCTAACCCAGCGGGGAGCCGCCGCGCGAGGGGTGGGCTCAGCCACACGCCGCCTCTCGCGTGACTGACACCTAGTACATTAGTCTTTGTCACGCTGGGCATCAGCGTCACCAGAACGGTCGATGTTTCTGCGACCACAACAAAACCTTCCAAGTCAAAACCCCAAGTCAGCAAATCACCCTGGGACACGCACGCGGCAGAAGGCAATCCCGAGGCAGCAGCCCACATGGAAGCCAGGGTTGTACTGGGCCAGACAGAACCCCCGAGGTCCTTATCAGCTGCTGCTTCGGGACCTCGTTCTGCCATGTACACCCATCGTCACAGACCAGCAGCAGAACCTCCTGCAGCAACAGACTCCATTTCACTCTGGTGTTGTGGAGGAGGTTGTCACTGGCACGTCCCGCACCGCTGGTCGTTCCAGTGCCTCCCTCCCTCGACCCCAGAGAACGTTGGTGTCAGCGACCCCGGCAGCTAACCGCTGCCAGCACTTCCGATGGCACCTTCACACTAGCACTCGGAACTGCTTCTGGACAGTACAAGAGAAGGTTTACAGAGCTCTGGCCTTTCTGCTTTCGTCTGCAGAAAGAAAACTGAGCCACGACGTTACTCCAGGTCCACAGGCATCCTCAGCCCACGATGCCCTGGCCCTCACTGCCGGGTATGTGCAAGTCTCCGTGACTTTCGCGTCTTTCACGGCGGATTCCCAACTCCAGTCGCTCTCAGCATCACTCTTCCACAGCTGAGGCCTGGCTTCCCCTGACCAGCTCAGGGTGCCACCACACAAGGTGACCTGCGGATCCGCAGACCAACACGTATGCGCTCGGAGCAGTCCAGCGTGAATCCAGAAGCGCTCAGTCCTCAGCCCTTACGGAGTCACCTGGCAAGAGACTGAACAGCAAGAAGAGAAGAAATGCTCCTGGGAAGGGCTTTTGAGCTGTAATCCAGCAGAGTGGGAGATGCTCTGCTTCCAGCGGCGAAACCCTTTGGCAGCACCTTTTACCTCTGAAGAGCAGTGTGGCTCCATTAACCCTAACACATGTGTTGACACATGTTACCTCTGAACATCTCTAACTTCTCCTTAACTGCAATGAGAGGCCACTGACTGAGCTAGAACAAGGGCAGTGCAGAGTCTGGCAGCTGGGCAAGAACAACCCCAGGGACCAGGATAGGGTGGGGACTGACCTGCTGGAGAGCAGCCTAGGAGAAAGGGACCTGGGGGTCCCGGTGGCCAGCAGGATGGCCAGGAGCCAGCAACGTTCCTTGTGGCCAAGAAGGCCAGTGGCACCCTGGGGTGGATTAGAAGAGGGGGTGGTTAGCAGAGAGAAAGAGGTTCTCCTTTCCCCTGCCCAGCCATGTTCCCACGCGACTGGATCTGTTTAAGACCCGCCTGGGCATGATCCTGTGCGACTTGGTCTAGGTGATCCTGCTGGGGCATGGGGATTGGACTGGATGATCTTTGAGGTCCCTTCCAATCCCAAATGACTCCATGATTCTGCTGTGGCGGGGGGACTGGATCAGATGATCTGTTGATTTCAGACTGTTCACTGCCACCCTCCCTTCCATCTGCTCTTACGCCGGGGCTTTTCGATGGAAAGGGTATGAGACCATAAAGGAACAAGTGCCACTGAAATAAGGCCAACTCTTAATGGCTCAGGTACTGATCTGGGCAGAAAGCGTAAGTCCTACTCTAAAACGGAGCGTCACCCCTTCACTCAACCAGCAGAGCTGAAGAAGGACGACTGCTGCGTCTGTACAAGGACGTTCAGACAAGTAGCTGAGGTCTGCGTTCACTTCATGGTCTCACTCGGGGCCAAGGCTGACGAGTCTCCAATTGTCTTTTGATGTGACCTTCAGAATGTTAATGCAGAAAACCTGAAGCACTAAGAGCACTGGAGCCCTTCTGGGTCACGCTGGTTTGGCCAGGATGAGGCAAACAGTGTTATCAGACATTTAGCCAAATTGATTTAAATCTCTTCATCGTGGTTTTGAAGTTTTTGTTGTAATGAAGAACTTAATGGAGAGAGCGGTCAGGCCCTGGGATGGGCTGCCCAGGGTGGGGGTTGAATCTCCATCCCTGGATGAGTTTAAAAGTCGCTCAGATGCGGTGCTGGGGAATCTGGTTTAGGGGTGACTTTGTAGAGTAGGGCTGATGGTTGGACTCGATGGTCCCAGGGGTCTTTTCCAACCTGAGTGATTCTGCGAACTTGAGTTGAGCTGCAGGTGGAGCTGGCTCTGTGTTGAAGAGTTTGGGGTTTGGTCTGGGTTGGTTGTGGTGCTTTGTGTGACAAGCAGAACTGGATACATAAACACCGAGTGCCGGCCCATGCCAGGTTTGACAGGTTAACGCCGAGACTGGTTTGCTTGGTTGTTTTAAAGGCAACCTGCACTTCTGTTCTTACAAATGGAAACACACCCAGTAGTACGTGGCACGTGGTGTCTGCAGCTCGCACCGCGAGACCTGGAAAGACCCGCCGCGCTGTCTGTGCCTCGGGGTGTTTCCCAACAGTTCTCCAGACAGACACGCTTGGTCACAGGACAGGCTACAGTCTCCTTCTGCAGAGTTTTCAAACGGATCCCATGGGACTTGGTGTCAGCAGGACTACGTACTAGAACCATTACCAAAAGAATAGAGAGGAGCTGTAACAGCAATTCCCGTATCATATGTACACATGGACTGGCTATTCCAAGCGGAAGCTTCCCAAGGAGAGAAGGTCGGCTGTAAAGTTTTGGTCACGCGGGTGCTTCCGCCCAAATGCGCTCTCCAGACGGCTGCAGCTCGTCTACGCCTTGCTGTCATCGTCTTTCGACTGGAGGATGTCGTTAGTCACTTTGATCTCCATGCTTTCTGGATTTAAAGCTTCTTTCCCGTTTTCTTCCTTTAGTGGCAGCTTCCTACCGGGAAAGGAGAGGAAATCACGGTAACACAGAAGCACCAGAGAACTTCAGGGACTGGAAGGGACCTCAAAAGATCATCCAGTCCAATCCCCCTGCCACAGCAGGATCCCCTAGATCTGGTCACACAGGAACATGGCCAGGTGGGTTTGAAACGTCTCCAGAGAAGGAGACTCCACAGCCCCCCTGGGCAGCCCTTCCCAGGGCTCTGGCACCTTCACTTCTCACATTGATGTGGAACCTCCTCTGTTCCAGCTCACACGTTACCCCTTGTCCTATCACTGGGTGCCACTGAGCAGAGCCTGGCTGCATCCTCCTGACACCCACCCTTCACGTATCTATCAACATTCATGGGGTCACCCCTCGGACTCCTTTTCTTCTAAGGCTCAAGAGCCCCAGCTCCCTCAAAAAGGAGATGCTCCCCTCCCTCCATCATCTCTGTGGCTCTGCACTAGGTCCAGCATCTCCATGCCCTTCTGGAACTGAGGGGCCCACAACTGGACATGAGATTCCAGGTGCAGTCTCCCCAAGGCAGAGTACAGGGTGAGAAGAACCTCTCGATCTAATTCCAGCTGCTGCACACGGGTCCCAGCAGTTAGATCCTTGTTTAAGTAGATATGACCAAGAAAACAGGAGTCACACATGGACACTGCACTGCTGCAGTGCCCCGCTGCGGTGACGCTGCAGCCTTCCCTCCAGGAGCACAGGAAGCCCTGTGTCCTCGCAGCCAGGAGGGGTCTGTGTCAAGTGTCAGGCAGCATCAGACTACTCACTCTGGTTCTGTGAGGGGAGTCGTCTCGTTGGGCTCATTGACTGGACTCCCATCTTCATGACTGGTCATCCTTTCATCCTCCGTCCTCATCTCCACTATCGGCTCTTTGGATCCATCTTTCCTAAAAACAATTAAGGGTCTCAGCCTCATATCATCACGTCAACACAGGCTGCAAGAACTAACTGTCGCGCGCCCCTCTCTCCAGAGCTGGCAGAAGGCAGGCAGAACTAATCACCAGTGGCCCGGCCCTCCGAGACACACTTTGCAGCGTGTCCCCAGTCCCATCGAGCCTTCCAAGCATCCTGTAGCCATGGCTACGCAGCTGGCTCCACAAGCATCACGGATCAGCATCTGAAAGGAGCCTTTTGCATGTCTCTAAAGAAGATGCTGGCCTCTGCCTGGGAACAGGCTAAGCCTCCCTAACCTAGAGCAGCAGCAGCCCTGCTGGCCAGCTGTAGGTGATCTCCTCTGGCCCCGTGAAGGGCCCTGCTGTTACTTCACACACTGCAGACACGGGACCTCACCTCCTGAGACTGTGACAATCCAGCCTGCCAGAGCAGGGTAAAGAGGTCCTCTGCTGTAAGAATCCAGCCCCTTCTGCTCACACTGGTAGAGGAATCACACAATCCCAGAACATCTGGGACTAGAAGGGACCTCGAAAGACCATTCAGTCCCATCCCCCTGCCACAGCAGGATCCCCTAGATCCAGTCACACAGGAACATGGCCAGGTGGGTTTTAAATGTCCCCAGGGCCACGAACGTCTCAGAGGAAGGTTTTTCCACCCACAGAAGCATTTCACGAGTTCCTTTAGCCACACCACAAGGCGGTAACGTAGGCTGGACCAGCAAAAGACAGGGTCAACACTCACAGGTAAGCAGCTTTTCCTTCCTCCAGCTCCTTGCTTTTCCCACTGGAGCTGCTCTTCTTCCCGCAGAGCCTCCTGGTGATGCACATGATCAGCCCGCACTGCCGCACAAAGAAGCAGCTCACGTCGGTCACGACCAGGATCAACAAAAGGGCTGCCACTCCAAGGCCAATGACGGCACCGAGGCCAAGCCCGTTAAAGAGAGTGTCTTGGAAAGAAGAAAATGAAAACGCATTCACCAAACCCGTCCCAAAGAGCAGCATCTTCTGAACCTCCTAAGCTACAGGCCAGGAGGACAAGGGCTGTCTGGGGACAAGCCACTCAAGAAACACAGGGGAATGAGCAGTCCGGAAGACGAGGCACCCACCCAGCCCGAGGGACAGGAACGCCCCAGGCAGCAGCGGGATTCCAGCAGCTGGAGAAGCAGTGCCAGGCTACTCTGTCAATCACAAACCCAAAATCCCCAAAATGATTACTGTGATTAAAGGAATAAATGTACTTACCTAGCACCCAAGTGCTAACGACAGCAGAAGAGTAAATTCCATTTGTGAGACAGATTTGTCTTTTTAATGCCGCTCAAACTAGAATTTTAAAGCTGTTTAGCTCCTACCTACCAATTAGAATTTAATTTTGAAATATTTCTTCCCCCTTCTCCTCTGTAGGAAGGGAAAACTGTAAAGCCTTCTGCATGGGAGACCTCTTCGTTCTCTGCAGCTGCCTGAAAGGACCTTCCAGAGATGTTGGTGCTGGGCTCTGCTCACAGGTCAGTAGTGACAGAAGCAGAGGGAAGGGCTTCCAGCTCCAACAGGGGAAGGTCAGACTGGCCATCGGGAAGAAATTCTTCCTGAAGAGAGCGGTCAGGGACTGGGATGGGCTGCCGAGAGTGGTGGTTGAATCCCCATCCCTGGATGGGTTTAGAAGTCACCTAGCTGTAGTGTCGGGGGATCTGGTTTAGGGGTAACCTTGCAGAGCAGGGGTGAGCGTTGGACTTGCTGATCCCAGGGGTCTTTTCCAACTGGAATGATCCTGGGGTTCCCACAGGTTGTACAAAATCGTGCACAGTAATCCTCTCTCTTTTTTCCCAATAGAGCTGTTAAACACCCCAAAAGTCAAATACAAATCCATCTGCATTAGTGACTCATCTCCGGAGAGGCAGGACAACCCAAGGACGTTTTTCTCTTCCTCTTGCTTCTTTCTGGTTGCAGAGGTTTTGGGACACAGCCCAGAACAGTTGCTGTCACAGAATGTTGGCTTCAGTCGTGCTCTCTGGATTTGACTGGGAGGAATGGGGCCAAGAGGAAAGTACCACATCCAAAGCACCTGATAACCTCAAAACACTGAAGAACAGAAATTGGAGCAGACCTCAAATTTCTCCTGTTTAATAGGGAAAACGTCGGTAGGTTCCAGCTGAAATGACCATCATTCGAGAAGAAAGGTACCTGATCCAAATCTGCCTCTCCATCCCGCTGGCACTCTGCCACCGAGGACAGAAGCCAACTGCTCATTTATAGAGGGTATTTAGTTTCTAACGTGTCTCAAGGCTTTTCATTAGCTCTATCACAACACGTCTGGGGAGATCACAGTTGATCTCTCTGTGCCCCGATTCCTGCCTTGACTTCTTACACACTTGTCTGCAGGGTTTGAACCGCCACGACAGCAAACTCATGACTGGAGAAGAGCCCTTAGAAAGCCCACACAGAGCAGGGAAGTTATTTAGACATTCTCCTTTTTCTGCTTTGATGCCAACAGCATCATCCAGGTTGGGAAAGACCCCTGGGATCAGCGAGTCCAACCCTTCTCTGCAAGGTCACCCCTAAACCAGATCCCCCAACACCACATCTGAGTGACTTCCAAACTCATCCAGGGATGGGGACTCAACCCCCACACCAGTTTCAAATACACTGAACTGGGAAAAGCTTTATCCCTCCCACTGACCCCAGCAAGGTTCTCTGCCTACAGCAGCACCTGGGGCTGCTCTTGCCCGGCTGCCCCGTTCCAGGTCATCCAAGCTGACTAGGTGCCGTAAGGAGGAGTTACCCTGCTCAGAGAGAGGCACGCATGCGCCGCATCAAGGCCTCGCAGGGCGGGCTCGCGTCTCTTGAACAACACGGCACACGGGGTCGCGCTGCAGTGACTGCATCGCGGCAGCTCGAGACAAACAACCGCGCTGGCGCACATGAACACGGACGTGCCGCCGATGCCGGGTGCCTTCCGACACCCCGTTCCAAGTCGCCCACGGCACGTTCTCCTGATGGGAATTCCACACGCTCCTCAGGCTCACAAAGTCGTTGTCAAGGAAACGAATTAGTGCCACAATCGTAATTGCAATGACGACTCACACCCAGGAGCCCTGATACCAAGTAGTGCCACGGGCTCCTGGCAGCTCCTCGGAGGTCACGGAGGAGCCCGGAACGGGAAGAGCCCACCCAAACCTTCCAGCCTTCGGAGCTGAACTAACCGAGCTGCTTCGCGCTTGAACACTCCGAGACTGCAGACGCTACAATGCACCGAGGCAGCTCCTATCTCTCTCAGTTACAGCAGTGGGGACTGACCTGAACAATCGCAGCGGCTGAAGCCAGACCGTGCTGCAAAGCAGGTGAGACTTGTGTTTCAGAGGTGCTGCTCTGAAAAGCGCCTCATCCTTTCCATTTCACACGACACTCAGGCTGGAAAAGACCCCTGGGATCATCGGGTCCAACTGCCAACCCTGCTCTCCAAGGTCACCCCTACACCAGATCCCCCAGCACCACATCTGAGTGACTTTTAAACTCACCCAGGGATGGGGGCTCAACCCCCACCCTGGGCAGCCCAGCCCAGTTTCAAATACACGGAACTGGGAAATGCCTTATCCTCCCACTGACCCCAGCAAGGTTCTCTACCTCACGCACTGTGCACACAACGTTTTGTAATTACGAGACAGGCAACAACAGGTAGGACATATGAAGCAGCAGGAGAAGAAAACACTAGAAGGTGCTTACCTGTAATCATGTTGGGCTTTGGGGGCATGCTGAACTCGTACAGCGTCGGGTCAGAATAACCCAGCCTATTGGCAGCTGTGATTTGCACTTCATAACCCATGGTCCACTGAAGATGCTCCAGGATGATGTGGTCTCTACTGCCCTGCACCTTCTTCTCTAGCCACTGGTCTTCCTTATCTTTCTGTAAAGATGTGAACAGCAGTTTCAGTCATCAAAACCTCAATGAGGAGTCTACATCGCGCACAAGAACGACGGCCTTTCATTCACGGAGCTCACGAACATTCAGATCATCTACTTTAGAGCTCTGAGTGCTCATGAGTTTTGTACTAAATCAGGCTTCCATTATCACAGAACATCAGGGATTGGAAGGGACCTTGAAAGACCATCCAGCCCAATCCCCCTGCCACGGCAGGATCACCCAGATCCAGTCGCACAGGAACATGGCCAGGAGGGTTTCAACTCTGCATGTTGGGCCCTCAGCTACCTTCAGGAGCAAGTCTCCAGTAACTAGTACATGTAAAAGCAGCTGTTTAACAGCTGGGTCAGTGAACAGTTGAAGAATGGAGCCACAATAGAGAGCTGCCAGAGAACTGCAGCGTCAGTTCAGCTGAAAGAGAAGCCACCGTGGTGGACTGAGATAAATGGAGCGAGGTCCAAGGCCTGAGCTCGAGAGAGCAAAATGTTTTACGAGGACTGACAAACACAAGCTGGGAGGAGAAGGCATTAAGAAGGCAGCTGTGTTCTGGAAGGGAAGAGAGAGTCTCCCAGAGCACAGTCTGCTTCTCGCATCTCACGGCAGAACGAAGGGTGGCCATGCCCTTCGCCGTAGCTGTTCTCTCACGCGCGCCTCCCAGTGCCTCGCACTAACCGGAGCTCAGCAGCACGTCCAGGCTGATCTCTGTCAGTGCAGAAAGGGGAAGAGCAAGAGCACAAACCAAGAACCCGACAGTTCGGTCCTCCTACCGCAGCCCCGAGGTACGCTGCAACCGTTCAGTCGGTGCCGTACGGAGCAGAAAACAGAGCTCGGGAAGCACGCCTCGAGTCTAACCAGCTGGCTCTGCTACCAACACCGACACAGAGCTCTCTGATCACACGCGCTGCTGCACTGAGAGGCGAGTGCATCGAACCTCTGCAGGAATTCTTCACTATGAACAGTCGCCACCATCAACGTCCACCCAGCTTCCAGAACCTGCCCTCAGATCTGCACCACAAGAGGCTTAATTGCTCCGTTATCTGCGTTTCATGTGATGTGCAAGCACGACCTTTACAGAGGTTAAGTGATGACCAGCCACTTCCGGTGGTCTTACGGCACAAGGGGCAGCGGGTGTCAGCTGGAACCCAGGAGGTTCCTCATCAATGTGAGAAGGACCTTCTTCCCAGTGAGGGTGTCAGAGCCCTGGAAGGGGCTGCCCAGGGGGGTTGTAGAGTCTCCTTCTCTGGAGACATTCAAAACCCTCCTGGCCATGTTCCTGTGTGACTGGATCTAGGGGATCCTGCTGTGTCGCGGGGATTGGGCTGGATGGTCTTTCGAGGTCCCTTCCAATCCCCAACATTCTGTGATTCTGTGGGTGACCTACCATTAGCAACCCAGTCACAGACCAGAACACAGCAGGCCACAGCTTCTTTCCCTTCACAGCCCACAAGCCCTGTGGCCACCCTTCAAATCACATCACAGGGTTTCTTCACCCCAGCAGCAGGTAACTGCTGGACAAGGCCCAGCTGCCTTAGGGAACCGAAGCACTTACGCTCCTGTATCTGACGATGTACTCCAAGATGGGGGCGCCTCCATCGTCCTGCTTCGTTATGCTAAGCTTAAAGCTCTTGCCGCTTCCTGGCTGCCCATGAATGGAAGGGGGACTCGGCTCCCCTGAACAAGGAGAACAAAACAATCAGCAACAGGATGTCTGAAACCGCAGCTCGGAGCTGCTCCAAAACGCGGCTCACTGAATCTCTGACATCGACGTGATCCTTCCAAGCTCTGCTCGCGCTGCTCAACACTGACATCGAGCTTAAGCTCCTCCCCACTAATCTAGGGGGGAAGAAAACTCAATTTCTGCTGAAATGCTCTAAGACTGACGCCACACTCTGAGAGTTTGTGGTAGATATACACCAGCACCAACTGCTGGGCTGGCAACTCCTCCTAACAACCACTTCCATTTGCATTTCAGATCACAAGCATCACTCACGGACAGGTAGGGTCTGGAAGACCTCAGTCTTGCTGTAGGCTCCTTGCCCTTTGCCATTTACGGCGGCCACTTTGATTTCATACGTCGTGTTGGGCTCCAGACTGCTGAGAACAACCGTCGCTGAAAAAAAGCAAAACGCAATGTGATGAAGCTGGAGATGTTTCAGGCAGCCACCAGGCTGCTCCCCAGGTGGGTTGTTTTTTCCACTGGCAACTTGACTTCTCCTTCACAACAGGCTGGTATTTTCACACTTTGTGTTCCTGTTGAATCACAGAACATTAGGGATTGGAGGGGACCCCGAAAGATCATCTAGTCCAGTCCCCCCACCACAGCAGGATCCCCTGGATCCAGTTGCACAGGAACATGGCCAGGAGGGTTTGAAACGCCTCCAGAGAAGGAGACTCCACAGCCCCCCTGGGCAGCCCCTGCCAGGGCTCTGTCACCCTCATGGGGAAGAAGGTCCTTCTCACACTGATGTGGAACCTCCTCTGCTCCAGCTGACACCTGCTGGCCCTCATCCTGTCACTGGGTGCCCCTGAGCAGAGCCCGGCTCCAGCCTCCCTTCCCATACTTATCAACACGTACACACACACACACAGAGTATCAAGCCTGGAGCCTACGATTTACACACAGAAGCCAACAGAAGCATTTACAGATCGGAAAGAACAGCTCCACCAGGAATTTCCACCACACACCGCACCAGGATGTGTAATTACTGCATTACATGTGAATAAAAGTTATAGTGGCTTAATTAACTGTGAGTATAAAAAAACTACCTGTGGGGAAGAGAAAAATGAGGCAGATCAGGTGCAATTAATATAAAATAACATTCACTAACGTGAATAATTTACTTATGAAACACTTCTAGTGGCTGATAGAGAAACGCACTCGGCAACAGCTGCTTCAGCATCCGGCACGCAGCCCCCGACTACGAGGACCGTGCTCCCCTTCTTCTCCAGACATTCCGTGTTCTTGGGAAGGACCCTGACCAGCACGCAAAGTGAGCCCCAAGCAGGATTCACGCCCTGCAGTTACTCAGAGGACTCTCTCCTGAGAAAAGATTTAGTANACTAACGTGAATAATTTACTTATGAAACACTTCTAGTGGCTGATAGAGAAACGCACTCGGCGACAGCTGCTTCAGCATCCGGCACGCAGCCCCAGACTACGGGGACCGTGCTCCCCTTCTCCAGACATTCCGTGTTCTTGGGAAGGACCCGGACCAGCACGCAAAGTGAGCCCCAAGCAGGATTCACGCCCTGCAGTTACTCAGAGGACTCTCTCCTGAGAAAAGATTTAGTAACCTCCTGGACAAGATGCTGCACCAGTGTCCACAGACCTCGAGTGCTCCTGGCCCCCGAAACAGGCTGCACCGGCGCCCACAGACCTGGAGTCTGTGTCGTTACAAGAAGCCCCACCGGAACACAAACCGCGTCCAGCAGCGGGCTTTGACTGCCTGACTGAAGGCAGCGCAGGCACAGGATCGGCAGCAACTGAAGAGCAGCTGCTTTTAGCGATGACCTCCTGCTGGGGAGTAAATTGCCTGTTTATCTTCACTTCTCCTGACACTTTAGTCACCTTTGAACGTGCAAAGTACGTTTCACTCTCCTGAATTCTCAGTTCGATAGAAAGTCCCTGAAATACTTTGACCCCGTTCATGCTGCTGGACCTGGCACAGGCATCACGGACAGGACAAGCTCACAGAAAGGCTGCCAAGGAGCTTAAGATCAGTGATCAGTGCCCAGGACTACATACGACACTTTTGAGCTAATTCCCCTGCAACTCCTACTCTGCCTGGAATTTACAGCTTCAAAGACATTTCTTCGTAGCTACTTGGCTGGACAAGGCAAAATGCAGAACCACTGCAAGCCTGCCCATCAGATGTTTTAGCTGCAACGAGTGCGGGCGTCCGCACTCACTGAGGATACTGCTCCGGGACTGCGACCGACGAAGCAGCACGGGATCGGCCAACACTCGCCACGGGCTTTCCCCTGACACTCCTTCAGCTCAAGTACTTCTGTCTCCTTTCAGACACTTACTCTGAACTCCATGGGAGCGGACTATTTTCCAGGTTTCTGAGGACACCTCTTTCACATCCACTTGGTAGTGATGAATGGGCACCCCGCCGTGTGAATCCGGCTTGTTGAACGAGACCTTCGCCGTGGTCTGCGACAGCTCCAACACTCGCACGCCGTGAGGACTTGACGGCACATCTGCAAAAGGGCAACATCAACCCAACGATCAGCAGCAGACAGATTAACCCAGACGGCTGAGCATCTACCCCAGAACGTCTCTTGTTGTCACGACGGAGGACAGAGCAGGCAGGAGCGTGATGCAAGAACGTTTGTGCCACAGGCACAGAACCACAGAGCACTATGAACAGGAATGGACCTCAAAAGATCATCTAGTCCAATCCCCTCTGCTACAGCAGGATCACGATCTTCTAGTACAGAGCTGTAAGAAAACCTCTTCCCAGCGAGGGTGCCAGAGCCCCGGCAGGGGCTGCCCAGGGGGGTGTGGAGTCTCCTTCTCTGGAGACATTTCAGACCCACCTGGGGCCATGTTCTTGTGTGACTGCATCTAGGGGATCCTGTGTTTTACCCCTACTACCAAAACTTGATTGCTCAAGTAATCCCTTAGAAACAAACAAGACAAGAAGGGCCAATGACTGTGAATGTGAACACAAAAAGGTGCCTAAACGTGATTTTGATTAAAGCAGGGGAAAACCGGTTTGTGACCTACCCGCCAGACCGAGCGTGTACTCCCGGTGCCGCGTTCCGATTCTGTTTGTGGCTGTGCAGTTGTAGCGGCCAAAGTCACTGTCGGACGTCGGAGCAATCTGTAGAATTGACGCAGTTTGTAAATATCACTGTCTAAGGAAACACCAGATTCCTGTAAAAGATGGGGTTCTTCTTGACCCGTGTGCAGTCCCCCCAAACGCAGCCCTCCTGCCACGCTCTCTGAACCCAGACCCCAGCAAACCCCTTCACACACCCACCTCCCCGTTCTCCAGTCAAGCCAGACAGTGGCAAACGGTGCCGCTGTTGACCCTACTATTTCAGTTCTGAACAATAAGGAATCTAGGGAAGTTCACTTTTTCTCAAGGAAACCACCTGCACAGACTGATCCTCTCACGTAAGCCAGGAAGGCCCCGAAAACGGCCGATTCCCAGGGAGGACGACGCAAGAATAAGAACTACTCGCTGCAGCGGGCAGGACTTTCAGCGGTCCAGACGCTCGGGGTGGGCAGACGCGCGGTGCCTGTGGCTCAACTGTCAGTTCAGCTGAGTAACGGCCTCAGAGGTCACAGGTACTGCAGGAACCAGAGCCCCACGGGAGCACAGCCTGCCTGGCCGACTGCTCAGGAGGAAGCGATGGCAACGCGCGGAGAGAACGACAGCGGCCTCCCAGGGCCAGACCAGGGCTTTAGCACCCTTTGCCAGGCTGCCACGGCCAGTCCCTGGGGGAGAGGTCATCCCAGGGGGTTAACGGGAGCATCTCTTGAAGCCAAAACGTGTCCTTACTCATGGAGGCACAGATCCAATTGCTTGGAAGGTCGGGCAACACTGCACATAGCAGCCACGTTCTACCGGGAGGACACAACAAACGCGTGTCCGTTGCTACAAGCAACAAGGTTCATGGGTTTGGGCTCTAAAAAGCGTCTGTTGTCAGCGCGCGGTGCATCCCTTGCTCGGGATCTGAGGGGTGCCCGTGGCTCTGATCAGCTCTACAGCTCCTCAACAGCTTTTCCCATGGCAACAGAGAAGCTTCTGCTCAGACCTAAGGCTGACACTGGACAGAGACAGGTAAGAGCAACTCCTTCCACGCCTGCGGAGGACAATCCTGCATTGTCCCTCAACAGCCAGAGAAGAAATGGAAACAGGATGAACTGTTTCACGTTCTGTGTGAAATGATTAATCAAGGACCACGAACTGCTACCTGCTCCTGCTGCTCAGGCAGGCAACAACAGCCCTGGGTAACTGCAGTCTACTCTTCCCTGCTGCCTTTCTCAGGTCTTGGTCTTTCTTTCAGACGATAAAGAAGCCTCTGTGAAGAAGCAGTGCTCACCAAAGCCAGCTGCACTTCAGAGCTGCTCTGGCCTTGTGGTTGTTCTTCACTGGAGCCACAGTTCAGCATTAGCCTGACAGGTCATTGTTGATATTTATCCAGAGTTTTGTTTAGCAAAGTCACATTGTTACTCACTGCGGATGGAGAGCGGGGGGCTGAGCCAGCAGGCAGGTTCATCTTCTGGTCAGTTTTGTTAGCTTAAAGCAATGTTTGTATTTACGTGTTCAGTTGTCTTCTCCCTAAATGCCCTCTACAGCCCCTGCAGCAGTGCCAAACCAAGGGAGAATGAGCCAGGGTCGCCGCGCAGGCCACCACCTGAAGCCTTACCTCTAGAATCAGCTTCCTCCCAGCACTGTAGGTCTTGAGGTGCGTTGTGTTTCTCAGCGGCAAGACCGACTTCCCTCTCCTCCACTGAACTGAGGCGGAAGGATTCGCCAGCACCTCGCAGCTCATGTTGATGGTGTTGCCTTCCCACGAGTAGTACAGGGTTTGGTTTGACACAAACGTTGGAGCATCTAGGAGAGAGGGGTGACGCACAGGGACACTGAACGTTCTAGCGCCACAAGCAGGCACCGCACGCGCGCTCACAGAGACATCTCCACAGACCGCTGCACCGACTCATGGCCAGACTAAGACACTTGGAGCTGCTCCACGTGGAGAAAGCAGCTCTGAAAACCACTGTTTACAGGACAAGTAAAAGGCATTTTATGTTGTCAAGCAGGAAGAGGACGAGATGGACGGAAGGAGGGAAACAGTACTGAGATGTTGCTTGTCCCTGCTCGTTCCTCATCACTGCCGCAGATGCTGCCGAGGTCGGTCGGCAGCCACCAAGCAGGAACACGCAGCACGTTCAACACAAAGCCGGGCGTGGGAAAACGACAGACCGCAGAGCCGAGACGCTGAAAACAAAGGCCACTGTTGTCCACGTTCACAAAATCTGACCCCTCTGGCTTTCCAGAGCAACTAAGACAACCAACAGAACACTGATCAAGAAATTCTATCAGCTGAAACAGAAGCGTGACTGAGCAGAAAGGAGAAGGTGGATCTGCAAGTTGGACTTGGCAGTGCTCACTTGGACTCGATCACAGAATCACTCTGGTTGGAAAAGACCCCTGGGATCATAAAGTCCAATCATCTACCCGACCTTACAGATTCACCCCTAAACCAGATCCCTCAACGCCTCATCTAAAGGATCTTTAATCTTGATGACCTTAAAGGTCTTTTTCAACTCCAATGATTCTCGTTCTGCATGAGGCCACACATCAAAGATATACACGTTGAACACACGCATAAAAATACACTCTGGGCAGATCAGTGAGAAAGCTGAAGCCATTAAAAATGCGAAGTACTCTTTGTTTGGCTTCTCTGTCACTCAGGATGAACTTACATCTCACAAATCTCTTCACAGTGTGAACGAAGGGCTCAAGTCCTGCCAGGTAAGACAACCCCCTGCACTTCCAGACAGCTAAACGCAGAAGCGGAACCGCGAACACGCTCCACTTCTCGAACCCAGCAGCTCTGGTGCTGTGCCCGGTCACTAGGCACTCTGCCGAAAGCAAACCCATCCAACAGACCTGCCTGGAGGCACAAGACCCGACGTTGATCTCATCCAGAAGGAAATGCAACCTACTTCAACACCCAGCTCTGCTTCACGCTTGCTGTTGGACTCCAACTGGATGTGTCCAACCACCGGACTCAGCCCACAGATCCAGTGCCATCCCCCCGCCACAGCAGGATCCCCTAGATCCAGTCACACAGGAACATGGCCAGGTGGGATTTAAATGTCTTCAGTGAAGGAGACTCAACAACCTCCTTGTGCAGCCCATGCCAGGGCTCTGTCAGCCTCACCAGGAAGAAGGTCCTTCTCAGACTGATGTGGAACCTCCTGTGTTCCAGCTGACACCCCCCTGTCCTATCATTAGGTGCCACTGAGCAGAGCCTTCCCAGAAGAAGAAGAGTATCTTGCAGAGTCAGATGAAGAAGAGTATCTTGCAGAGTCAGATGAAGAAGAGTATCTTGCAGAGTCAGGTCCGTGCACACAGGAGCCAGGCTGAATCTTCTCGTGATTCGTGTATTTCCGTCCAAGTGTTCTGGGCTGGCAAACCTCTCAGTCCCTAGCACCCACTGCAAACCTGACCAAGTGCCATCTTCCACCAGGTTTCTTTCCTGTGGCACCGTCTGCCCGATGACGGGGTGGCACACGCCGCTGTGCGCTGCAGCCGCTTGCAGAGCTCCTTGGGAAATCACTCTGTGGTCTGCTACCCATCTGCCTGTTCCACTCCAGCCTCTGCCTCCCCACTGCAAGGGAACCTTCCCACTGCAAGTCTCGGTCCCAGACTGGCCGGCTCAAGCTGTCCTGGAGATGCAGGAAGAAAGGCTGTCTAGGCAATCTCCAGCGACCTGGAGCAGCGAAGCACGAGCAGCGCAGCCGTCGCGCTCGTTTGCCTTGTCTGCAGACCCCTGCCTCCGGAGCTTGAGGAGCGGTTTGACGAAGCAGCTTTGCAGCGGAAGTTTACGTCCCTCTGGTTTCTGTGCTGGGCTGGATGCAAAGCAAACGCCATCTCCTTCTCTCCCGGGTAAAAAGTCGAGAGCCCCAAGCGCAGGCAAACCCCAAAAGACACCGTCACCAACCTGCCAGCTCCAGCAGAGCTCTAACAGGAGTCAGGGACGCACTGGGGTTAGAGTCACAGGACCAGGCAGGAGCCAGACGATTTCGTGGAATATCAGCTTCAGCTCAAGGCTGCTGTTAAATCAAATCTCCTCTCATCCTGCTAAACACTTGTCACCCACAACATCTCCACTAGTCTGACAATCGAAGTTGAGGCTAAGTAACAAGTTAATTTATGGCTAAATTGTAAGTTAAGCCCTAAGTTAGTGGAAAACACAACCGCACTGTGATGCCAGGATCAAGCGCTGTCCTGCTTAAGTCACTGACAAGGTTCTTCTCTTGGCTTCCAAGGACAGGATTCCTGCCCACATGTCAGAATCGCTGCCCACAGGAGGACACGCAAGCGGACCCACCCACCGCCGCGGAGAACCGACCTTCCGTCGCGAATGCACTGTCTTTGCTTTACATTGTAAAACGAGTTCAAAAGAGGAAAGGAAAGGTTAGAACTTACATTCAATATCAAGGTACATGCTCTTTTGGTGCCCACCAATTCTACTGGCCGCTTCACAGTCATATCTCCCTGAATCTGACCACTTCACATCTTTGATGTGCAGTGACGACCTTCCATGCTGCCCTTTGACTTCTATACGGCCATCGGGGCTCTGTTCGCGTCGAGTCGGGAAAAAGAAAGGGTTTTACATGTACATTTGTGCATTTACAGTCCATGCATCAAACACCAGTGACAAGACATTCACGACCGAAAACACCTTTTCCTGCGCGCATCGCGTTAGCGCTGACAGGCAAACAACTCCGAAGCGCCTTGCATTAAAAGAAACGCGGAGCAGGTGCCACGTCTCCAGGCGCGGCTATCAAGGGGCCAGCACATGCTTAAAGGGACTCCATCAAGGCAAACCCCAACACTCAGCTGCACTCAACACCCTTCTCACGATCTCGTTTCGTTGGGACGCTGCAGTGGATGGAAACCGTGCGTCCTGCGTTAGCTGTCTCAGTCGTCAGCGGCAGCGCCTCCTGTCTGCCCCAGCTACGACGCTGAAACCCTCCCTCGAGGGGCAGTTCTACGACTTAGTGCTAGGCTCGGTACAGCTGGGCTAATGGTTGGACTCAATGGTCTTGAAGGTCTTTCCCAACCTAAACGGTTCCACGATTCCATGATTTAGTAACAACATCGCTACACACAAGTAAATGCAGCGGTACAACTGTGTTACTCCTGGGCCATCTTCTGAGGTCCCTTCCAACCCCTAACGGTCTGCGACTATTCCTAAACCAAACACACAGACTTCAGCAATTTCATTTCTGGTTTTGCCTGGATTACAAGTATTTCCCCAGGAAGTCACGTTTGAAACAGGCTGTGACTGTGACCCTGGCACAGCACGAAAGGCTCTATCAGCGACTCTGAAGCACGGCACTCGCAAAGCTCATGGGTCGCCGCACAGAGCACACAACCGCTGCAGACAACAGGCACTTTGGAAAAACCACTCGTGTGTGGTTCCTCATCGTTTTAGAAAAGCACGAGGAGGAGCCAAGAAAATGCCCAGCAGCCAACGCAGAGCATCACTTGGTGCAATAATACTGTGATACTGTGATACTGTGTGACTGCACGGGCCGTGGTGACAGCGCGACTGGACCTAGGGGATCCTGCTGTGGCGGCGGGGTTGGACTGGATGATCTCTCGAGGTCCCTTCCAATCCCTAATGCTCTGTGGTTTTGGGAGATGTCCTCGGTGCAGCAAAGGCCACAAACACAAATAAAACACGTAACAAGGGCAGGCAGAACACAAACTTCTCGTGAACAGGTTCATTGCCTAAAGGCAGTTTCGACTTTCTCAAAGCTGTCTGAAAACAAGAACAGTCTCCATCAGACGGACTGTAAAGTGACGCGAGTGACAAATACTACTGCTCAGCCTGCAGAGTATGCCACCGTTTCTTCATGAGCACGTCCAGAAGCTTTGTCCCAAGTCCTACCCTGCATCCCCGTCCCCGCTTTTCTCTGCAGACGCAGCGCAGCAGCTCATTAAAGCTCTACAGTGTGAATGGCACTGCAGAACACGTCAGAACGTGTGAGAGAAAACAAGGGGACAGACTAAAGCCATTCCATAAGGAAACGAATGAATGAGGGTCAATACTCTGAGTTTGCTGCTCACTCTCTCAAGGACTCCCTGTCATCTCGGAGCAGTCTCGGAATAACCTGTGGTCAGCGCAGCGCCACACAGACATACCCATTTGTCTGGGAAGACGACTGAGCCCGTGTGTTCACAGGCCCTCACACTCAGAGACGTTAGAAAACGACCACAATAAACACAGTGCAATGTGTCCTGAAACGGTGAAGCCAGGGGAGATCTTCAGCAGTCACCTCTTCACGGCGCTTTAGAATCCACAATGGAATCCTAAGGCATCGACACGTTTCTCCTCATGAACGTTAATCCAACAATTCTGCACGATTCCTAAATTAAAGGGTGGGGTTTGGGCTTGGTGGCGGCTGGCTTGTCCCCATAAGCTCCTTTCCAGCACAAAGCTAAAGTAAACCTCCAGCAGAGTCTGACAGCATCCTGTTCACGTGCAGCAGGAGAGCGTTAGCCAACTGCGATGCTCAGGAATCGCTACTCTTCTCAAGTGCAGAAGGCTGCCCTTAGCAAAGCTGGATGGTGTGAATTTGGGTTGTCAACAGATTCTCTGGCTCCCACGGAAGAGCTGCAGCAACAGATGAGACGAAGCCGTGCGGCTGCCAAAACGTGCACGTTGAGTTGGCTGAAAACAAGAGCCGAAGGTGAGAACAGCTGCACAAACCGGTGGCTTGTTTGCTGCTGGACTTTGGAGAACAGCTGTGACTTTGAGCTGATAATCTTCTGTCCTACAGTTCACCGTTTGGAGCCCTGGAAGGGGCTGCTCAGGGGGTTGTGGAGTCTCCTTTCTTGGAGATGTTTAAAACCCACCTGAATGTGTTTCTCTGTGACTGGATCTAGGGGATCCTGCTGTGGTGGGGTGGTTGGGGATGGATGATCCTTTGAGGTCCCTTCCAATCCCTACCGTTCGGTGGTTCTGTGACACAGTGCTCCCTCATCCCTTGAAGCCTAAGTGCAAGAGCGCATGCAGAGACTCCTTCCATCCACAACATCTAGGCGAGCTGAGACTGCTTTGTTTTACTTGTAATGGTTAACGGTCGTGACCAGGGTGACGCTACTGTCCACAGTTACACCACCGCAGGTCATCCAACGTTCACCCAACGCATCTTCCGACACCTCACGTACGTGCGTGCCACTCTGCACGCACACTGCACGTGTTCACAAAGGATGAAGAAACAGCGGACTGGACGTGAACACTGTGGTTTCGTTTGCACCAGGCTCCAGAACAGTCACTGTGAGAACACACAACGTGGTCAAGTTCCTCCAGAGGAACTGCTGGTAAAAGAAGATGGGGAATGAAACACAACCCGTCTCAGTGCCTAGTGCTTGTCTTTCTTATCATCACTTGTCACAAGCTGCCAACGCGTCCTGGCTTGAAGAAGTTCCAAGTCTGTTTCACTGAATGTTCGAGGCAAAAACAAACACTGATTAACACAACCATCTTTGGAAGTCACAAACAACAGCTCTGCTCGGCAGCTTTCTGGTTCTGTTGATGCTCACACACTCCAGCTGACTTCATACAGCGTGCAGATCACAACTGTCCACGGAGCTGTTCCTTGAAGCAGCTTGAAAGGGAAGAGCTTGCGCAACCTGGCACGTGACACTACATCACGGCGACACTGCAGAGGTCTAGTGAACACAAGTGACCAGCGACTCCTAGTCTGGAAATCTACCTTTGATGATGAGAAAGGGCTGTTGGTCACAACAGCCACCACCGTGCAGAAGCTGATGGAAGCTCCCTTCTGGATTATGGATGGTCTAGTCACAACACTCCCCACTCTCTCTTCAGGTAACTGTACTCTATCCATGCACCTGTTGGAGACAGCAGAAAATTCCAGAGTATTGCTACGTGCAAATGCCTTAAGGTCCAGCGCATCAGAACAACGGTACAGCACTGCCCGGGGCTGCAGGGCTTTACAGGAGACAGCCCGTTACAGCTGCACGCCAGCACGACGCCCGTCCTGAATCTCTCAGGAATTCGTTTATCCTCAAAGAAGAGACTAGTGAAGAGCCTTTGTTTCTGTACTTCTACAGAGCAACACCAGGGAAGGCACAGAAACCCTACTCTTGAGGGGAAAACCACATGGCTTGGATTCTCTGCAGACACACCAGCTACTTTTAAACAGTTCAGACGGGAAGCAGCAGCGTTTCCTATGCACAGTCTCAGGGTAACTACAGTTGTGAGAGCTTTGCGACACCTAGAAGCTGCAGACTGCTTCTGACTGACTCACGCTGGCGCTTCACTCAAACCGAAGGTGTTAGGTGACGACATGACACAAACACAACAAAACCACTTAATTACCAGGGCATGAAACAGAACTGACCCTCCTTCCTAGACTGTTTTTACTTGAAAAGGAGTAAGAAAGAAAAATAATCAAAAGAGAAAAGGGGGTGACCAGCCTTTCAAGAGAACCTCCACTGAAGATGCAAATCACAATGGAAAGATGATTGGTGATTACTAATGGCACAAACACCAGCATCATTTCAAAAAACTAAGAGAACCTCCACTGAAGATGCAAAGCACAATAAAAAGATGATTGGGGATTATTAACGGCACAAACACTAGCTTCACTTGAAAGAAGCTTGCAGACGAAAACAAGCATTAGAGTGGAGGCATCAAAACACACCCGCAGTAGCCACAAACGACTATTTGTAAGTCGAGGAGAAAAACTGCAACGGCAATAATTAGATGTGCACTTTGCAATTAACAGTTCTCGTTCACTCACACACACTGCATTCAGCGGCTTTGTTCCGAGGAGCTTGGCTGATCTGAACCTACTCAGCAACGCCAGGAACACAAAACGCAGAGAGTCACACAACTGTGCAAGGGCGAGGAATGATGGAGCCCTAGAATCACAGCTAGAGGGTCCTTCTCAGAAGGATGTGGAACCTCCTCTGCTCCAGCTGACACCTGCTGCCCCTTGTCCTGTCACTGGGTGCCCCTGAGCAGAGCCTGGCTCCATCCTCCTGACACCCACCCTTCACATATTGATCAACACCCATGGGGTCACCCCTCAGGCTCCTTTTTCCCAGCTCCCTCAGCCTTTCCCTGTAAGGGAGATGCTCCCCTCCCTCCATCATCTCTGTGGCTCTGCACTGGGCTACCTCCAGCAGCTCTGTGTCCTTCTGGACGGTAGGGGCCCAGAACTGGACACAACACTCCAGCTCTGGTCTCAGCAGGGCAGAGCAGAGTAAGCGGAGAACCTCTCTTGATCTGCTCACCACCTCTGTTCTGATCCACCCCAGGATGCCACTGGCCTTCTTGGCTGCAAGGGCCCATTGCTGGCTGACCATCCTGCTGGCCACCAGGACCCCCAGGTCACCCTCTTGCTTTCTAGTCATGCTGAAGTCCATAATTTACCTTCTCTTCCACACAAAATACTCCTGCTCTTCCGTCTCATAGCCTCTCCCATGCCAAGCTCGTGGAGGCTCATTCGGGGTTAATCTGTCACAGCTGGCCGAGTTCTGTGCAGCAGGTCTCCCTGGATCATCAAACACAACTGCAGCTGGCCACACAAAGGGCTCTAGCCTGCAGGCCCGCAGCAGCACGCGAGCAGGAAGGTTACAACACGTTACTCCAAGCACAAGCTGCTCACACACGGAGGTATGAAACAGGTTACGATGGTTTTCCTCAACGAGCCAAGGACACCTGCCCCCTCTATCTTTTCAACCACCTGAAGGAGAAAGGGTCCCGAGATGAATTTACAAAGCCTGGGATTTGTACAGCTCAGAAAGAGAACAAATGTCTCCCAGAAAAAGTATTAAAACACCCTGGACAGACCCACGTTTGCTCTTTCAGGTGATTTATTTCAAATAAAGGCCAGTTCCTTGATTACCAATAATGTGACAAGACCTTCTCTCTTTACTCCTACCCAGGGTGGTTGTCGAGTCCCCATCCCTGGATGAGTTTAAAAGATACTTAGATATGATGCTGGGGGATCTGGTTTAGGGGTGACCTTGTAGAGTAGGGTGATGGTTGGACTTGATGATCCCAGGGGTCTCTTCCAACCAGAATGATTCTGTGATTCTATGAATTCTATGAACATCAAGCAACCTGATCCAGTTGCTCACCACCCTCAAGTCTACATCAACCCTTTCAGTGTGAAACCATTCCCCTTGTCCAGCCACTAGATTACCCAGTCAAAAGCCCTTCTGCCGGGGAGGACTCGTAACCGCCGGTAATTTCGAACAGAAACGCAGCATCACTTCACGCTTTCACACTCCACCGTCCAAAGTCAGACCGATCTCGGGTCGCTTTTCTGTCAAGCGGTTACCTTCACGAGGCATCATCCAGACGCAGCAGCAGACACTGGACTGTGAGCTCTTTGTGCTTTTCACCATTTTACGTGTTTAATCATGAACTCTGAAGAGTCTCTCTGGACTCGTGCTGCACATGGTGGAGCTGCCTTCTCAGCCCAAGCTCCACCTGTTATCACAGAACATTAGGGGTTGGAAGGGACCTCAAAAGATCATCCAGTCCAATCCCCCTGCTACAGCAGGATCCCCTGGATCCAGTTGCACTGGAACATGTTCAGAGGGGTTTTAAATCTCTCCAGAGAAGGAGGCTCCATACCCGCCCTGGGCAGCCCCTGCCAGGGCTCTGGCACCCTCACCAAGAAGGTGGTCCTTCTCAGATTGATGTGGAACCTCTTCTGTTCCAGCTCACACCCACTGCCCCTTGTCCCATCACTAGATGAAGCTGAGCAGAGCCTGGTTGCATCCTCCTGACACCCGCCCTTCCTGTGTTGATCAACATTCAGGAGGTTACAGTTACTTGTACCTCAAAACAAGGCTCCAGAGGGAAGGGATAAACACTGGTCAGCTTTCACCTCTCTGCTAGAACTGGCTTCCAGGAAAGGGCAGCATAACTCTGCTGAGCTCTGCAGGAGGCACAGGGACGAGGGACGCTGTTGTACCGGACAACCAGGCTATGCTCCCCCTCGGGGATGTGGGCAGATACGTATCCCCGCGTCCAGAACCCATCTGGTAAGAGACCACAGCAAATCCAACGCAGCCACCACCCTTCCTTCTGCTCCACAGAAAGCAGCTCCTAACCTGCCTCCTCTTTCACCGGGCAAGGGGCCAGGCGTGCTGGATGCGCCGGACACGCAGGGCTGTGCCGCTGCTCGTCACAGCCAGACCGGCGATGCGGAGCATGGGCACGCGGCAATGGGCTGTTTGGGACCAGAGTGCAGGCGCGGAGCCCGAGCACCGCGCAGAGAGTCTTGGCCTGACACTGCAGCAGCAGATGAAGCTCTTGCCCAGGATTAAGCCTCCATTTCCACTTCCAAGCGGTTTCAGGGCGAGCCAAGCACCTTCTGTCACGCACCGGCTTTTGTTGACTCGGCCTCACTTGCTCTCATGCATTTATGGGTTATAAATACTTAAGAGGATTACGGAGGTCGTCTCATGTGGCTTCCTGGAAGGAAAACTTTCATTTTAACTTTCAAGAGAGGCCAGAGGAAGGGGAAAGCCCCCTTCATTTCAAGTTTTCCATGAAAGAGGGACCGCACACTTTATGGTAGATTAGTGCCACAGCCAGCCGATAAGAGACGAGAGGAAAACGCTTCTCCGCTTCTGGTGTGAGCTCCCTTGGCTTCAGCTTTCAAAGACACACTTCTGATGGACCGAAAATCAAAGATAAGTTTTTCTAGGAGATAATTATAGACATCTTACTCATTAGCACCAGCCTCCTTGGGCCCAGCAGGGTTAGTTCTTTGATCTGTAATTTTGGTGCGCATCTCCTGTCGTCGTCTGAAGGCAGAGCTTTACATGCAGGCAGGCCGGGAGCGATCTCGCGCCCACCCAGCTTCCTCATCGCTGTGCGGTGTGTGCCGGCGTTTCAGTCCCACACAGCGCGGTGGGGAGTGGAAGGGACCTCCAAGGATCACCCAGTCCAATCCCCCTGGCAGAGCAGGGCAAGAACAAACGTGACTGAGAAGCCACGCGCCCAGGAGTAAGAGCGTCATTGCAAAGTCAAAGCCTTCCTGTGTTTTACAATCATCATTACGTTAGTGTTGGAGACGTTAGAGCATCACCCATGGAACACGTCGCCATACGTTTAGTCTGAATTCAACAAATGTGATGGATCAAGAATAGTCTGCACCAAAAGATGACTTGGAAGTGGAAAAAACCCCGAGACATTAGTTTGCTGAGCGTTTGATAATTTGCTCATGCAGGCTTGTCTAGCCCTTGGACGTCATTTCAGAAGTCATTCCTCTCCAGTGATTAGTTCAGTTGAAGGCCATGTTACACACACACACACGCATGCGCGCACCCCTAACCTTGTGTACGTACAATCCTCAGTGACAGTCCCCTCTTAGATATCATCTCCAGTGATTCCATAATCACTGCCAGTTCTTTGTTCCCTATTCAGCTCATTTACTAGGAAAGCGTAATCCCAGGCTGGAGGACCGCAGGGCAAGAGCAGCGGTGGCTTTTGTAGCTCGAGCACACACGCACCATTTCAGACCATTTACTCAATGCTGAGTAAAAACCTTCCCGTGAGCAACACACACCCAGTGCTCTCTCACTGGCAGGTCCGAAAGGAAGCCGCACAACTAATTAATCCCCTTCTTTTTATCTTCCGCGGACAGTGCCGGCACACGAGCAGAAGGTGAAGGTCGGTTTCGTTCCAGCTGGCAGCATTGTTCAGCTGAACCCCAGCTCAGAAACGCTGCAGCGACACGCTGGTTCTTTTAATGCAGAGCCATTAGGAAAAACACTGCTGAGGGACTGGTCTGTTGCTCCAAAACAGTCATCCCAGAGCAAGGGAAACAGCAGAGAGACTCTCACATGAAATGAAAGGGAAGGTCAAGGCAGACACCAGCCCAGCCCAGCTCCTCTACTCAGGAGCACTAACCACAGAACCACTGAGGCTGCAAAGACCTCCAAGATCACCGAGTCCAGCCCATCACCTAACATCACCACATCAGCCAGACCAGGGCACCAAGGGCCACAGCCAGTCTTTCCTTAAGCACACGCAGGGATGGTGACTTCACTCCCTCCCCATCTCTCCTGCACCCCACCTTCATGCAGTGGAAGGATGCAGCTCCTTAATGCACAGCAGTTCTCTAGGAACTGACTGACTGTGAATCTGCTTCCCTCGGTGGAGGAACGACCGGTGCTGGCGGCACCGTACAGGTGGCACAATGATGCCTCGGTGCCACAGCGCAGGTTTGACAAGTTACTGCCTTTTAGGCAACAGCTATGGCCACGCAAACAGCTGCAAGTCAACTGTCCGTCACTACGTGACTGCCTGACGGGAAGGCTCCGAGTTCCCCAGCCAGAGGAAACGCTGTCTCCTAGCTCTCAGCGCAGAGGAATTCTGTGGTTTAGAAGGAAACTGAGAACAAAAGAACTTGCTCGAGTTTGAAAAGAAGATTCTTTTAGAATAGGGGAGAAGCTCTGCAGAAACTGCCTGCTCTCTGCGTGGCTGGAGCAACGCTGCTCCCCTCAGCTTCTGCCGCTCGATCTGACGGCAGCTCCTGTTCCCACAGGAAGTGGCTTCTCTCGTCGTCATGCTGCAAACTCCTCAATTTACTCTTGTAAAGCGTGAAAACGTGAACAAAACAGGGATGCAAATCTGCAGCTAGAGACCACCTGCTCTGTGTGAGGAAAACACGAGCAACGCCCCTCAGGAGCGGGAAAGAGCGAGCTCAGGTTTCGATGAGCTCCAGGGCGTTCCGAGATCGTAGAACCATAGAGCCACTCAGGCTGGAAAAGACCCCTGGGATCATCGAGTCCAACCACCAACCCTGCTCTACCAGTTCCCCCTAAACCCGACCCCCAGCACATACTGGACAGAGTCAAGATTCAGCCAGGAAGGACTCCAGGATCAAGACACGAGTGAAGCCCCAAGCAGGTGCTACCCAAGAAAACTTGGGCCTAATTACACGAGTGACCTCGCAGCACTCGAATTGCTTTTGGGTTGGGTTTTTTACTTGTTTCTGTTTCAATTTGGAATCTGTCTCGTTACCTTGGGAAGCAGAAGTCCTTCCAGTCGCAGGGGAATTCAGAGTGAGTCTCTACATTCATTTTCTGTTTACAAGAGGATTAGCCAGGTAGGACACACTGGCAGCTCAGCCATGAAACGCTGACTTACCTTGTCACCTTCCGAGAAGGTTACTCCATCGACAGCCCTTTTCCAGGTAATGGCTGGGACAGGTTCTCCTTCTGCTTCGCAGACAAGGGTGGCCCTCCCATTCTCAAAGGTGGTTTCGTTGTTCAGTTGTGTTATTTGAGGCTGTACTGTTAAAAAGAAAAAACACATTACTCGTCCTGCACAAGGAACATCAACCAGCATCCATCCCCTGCATTAATTCCCAGGTGACAGTCAGGGCTGTTTTCGTTAACTGAAGGTTTGAGGTGCCGATCCACGAAAGCAATCACATTCTCCGATGTCAGGATGCACAACACCTCCTGTCTGGGGAGCTGGACTCCTGCCTCGGCACAGCCTTACACCCCAGGACTGCCGGCTCCCTAACTGGGGGAGCGTGGGATGGATCCTGCGTGTCTTTGCTCCTGGCTTGCCATCCACTGGGAAGCAGCAACTGCTACTTTCTGGCACTTGAAGAGTGAGGAAGAGTCAACAGCTCCATGACAATCCCTCAGCCAGGCAGGGATTCCCAGTTAGTCACCAGTTACTCAGCAAGCAGTGGTGCAGGCTGGTGCTGGAAAGCAGCTCTGCACAGAAGACCCAGTAGGTCCCGCTGGACAAGAAGTTGACGTCGACCCAGGGAGATCACCTTCAGAGCAATCACCCACCCTTTGCACAGAAGGGAAATGTGAACACGGACTGGCTACAGCGCACAGAAAGAAAGAGAAGTAAGAACTTTCATGCTCTTTCATCCTCTGCTGCTCAGATCAGCCAAGACTGTTGTGATTACATCCGCGATCACGCACTTTAACAAGATAAAAACCTCTACACGGTGTCTTCTTACAAAGAAAGCCCCCCAGTGCTTCTAAGTCCAAATAACCTGTGAGAGCCTCTTGCAGAATTTGCCCCCTTTCTCTTCCAGCAGACAACTGCGACATCAGAATGTTCCCCTTTCTCTTCCCAGACTTCTGGCCGGCAGACACCGTGCAGAAGCAAAGCCGAGCGAAGTAGCAGCCCTCCATCCATTGTGTGGCATCTCAACAGCGGAGCAGCAAGTGCTGGGGACGCCTCTTCAAAATTAAACTCGGGTTTGAAGGTTCAGGAAGCCAACAAGGAGGAAAAACCTGTAAGCTCCACGGAGTGCGGCTGGCTGCCTCAGGTCCCTACTTTCAGAAGGCAGGACGGAGCACGCGCGGCGGCACTTACCAAAGACCTGCAGGAACGCCTGCTTCTTGTCGCTCCCCGCTTTGTTCTTAGCGCTGCAGACGTAAGGACCCGCATCCGTGCTCGTTACCTCCCTTATGGTTAGCTGGGTGTTGCCTCCTCTCAGCACGTACTTCTCATTCTCTTCAATCCTTTCACCATTCCTGAAAAACAAGACCGCTCTGTAAACACACCGGCAGTTCTGCAGCCAGAACAACGTGCCAGGGAAGCATCGGCACGCCGAATACAACCTCTGAAGGAAGCGCGTGCGTGCCGCCACGCCGGCCTCCAAAGCGCAGAAAGGAGACGGTTCCAGCCTGACCGAGGGGCCGGTGCAGGCTCTCAGCTGTGCTGCAGTGGCAAGCAAAGCGTTAGGCACCGCATTCGGCACTGCATCCGGCTTCACAGTTTTGTTGTTGGGTTCTGTGGGCTGTCTGCATGAGGACGACTATCACACCTTCGCTCTCCAGTGTCCAACAGTGACTCAGCTGACCCTCACTCTTAAACGTTCAGCAGTGCCTCAAGCCGCCCTCCCTCTTACACCTTCAGCAGTGACCTAACCGAAGCCCCGACTGCGAATGGAACTCTGAACGCGCAGCTCCCGCTCAGGCGAGGACAGCGGAACACTGGTGAGACCACTGCACCCTGGCACCGTGTGGACACACTGACGCGTGGAGGGTATTTTCAGTCGCACAGACTGGCGCCGTGTGGACACACTGACGCGTGGAGGGTATTTTCAGTCGCACAGACAGAGCCTGTTGGCATGTGGAGGACACTTCCAAACGACTTCCCCTCCGTGGCTGCTGGTGGCCAGAAGTTGGCAAGCAGGCATGGCTCAGGGTGTTCACAGGAATTCTGACCAGACGGTGCAGAAATAACAGAGCCTGGGAACAACTCGGAGGGCTGATCGAGCCTCGACTGGTCATTTGAGCACCTTGGCACACGCGCAGTTACCAGCTGCTGCTTCAGCCAACCTTCGGTTCTACTTCTTCTCATCCTGCCTGGCCTGCTGGAGGGAGTTCTTCGATCTTCCTGTTGAATGATCAACAGTCTCTTCTCCTGCCTGCAGAAAACCTGCCTGGCTGGCACGAGCACTGACAATCGTCTGACACCATCAACCTCTTAAAAACAAACTCTCTGCAAAATTAAACCACCGCGCATTACTGAAGTGTTCTCTTGGTTTGCTTCTCACGCCGTCTCAGTAACTAGATGAGTTTTAATCAACACTGCCTGTAAAATTGAGACAACTGCTTCTTTCTCAGGAGCCCTCATCACTGTTGGTGGAGCTGCCCTGACACCCACATAGTTACACAGTTTAGTAGCGTCTTTGTAAATCGCTCCCATCCACTTAGCTGTCCAACCCACGGCATCACTGGAGTACCTGCTCATCTCCTCCACAGCCCAACTCCGAGGGCAGAGAGGGTCCAATTTCCCCTCACAGATGCTTTCACATGCACACAAAAACATCCAGTTTGAAGACACAAGTCCACGTTCACAGTTGGAATTTGTTTCCAAAAGCTGCTATCACAGAAATCCCACCTACGAACAACAATTTCTCAGCAGAAATGGGATTATGAGCATTTCCCCGGACTCCTGGCAAACGCAAGACTCAGATTGATGCCGATACCGGAGAGCAGGAAAACAGGGCTCACGTACTGAAAGCGGATTATTTCTCTTGTCAGATAACTCCAAGTCCTGTCAGTGAAGATAAAAGGATTGATTTGGCTGAACTTTACGAGTAGAAATAATGTCCATGGATGTAAACAACCACCCCCTTTTGGGAGAACAGCTCACAAGAGTAGAGGCTTCCAGCTCACTACCCGATCTCTACCTTCCATCCCTGGCCAATGCCATCGCACCAGCGTGCTGCTCTTCCGAAGGCTGAGCTCTGCAGCACAGCACCGGCTGCAGGGACGTCACGTGGATTCAGCTTCAACCAAAACATCACTGCAGTGCTGAAAGAATTACCTTCTCTCAGGCCACGAGAGACCATTCACAAAGAGCCCCAGACAGACCTTGCTGACCTTTTGTTCTTTGCTGTTTCAAACCGTTCCACTTGTAAGTGAACTACAGCTTCTGGGTGTTTTGGTCTGGGAACGACTGACACGTTCATTCAGATGTCTCCCCTCTAAACTGACCACCTCGTCACCACTTTTAGCCCACAGAATGAAGAGGTCCAATGCAAACAGCTAAAGCTTTACCTCATTAGCTGCTTAATGGGTGAGCTTAAAGCATCGGACTCCGTTCCGCCCAGCGCCCTGCTTACAGCCCACAGACGGACACCGGAGCCCGCTCAACAGCACTGGGATCTGCTGTTTAAGCGGCAGTCGCTCTCCATGCCCTAGCTGGGGCTGCCCTGCTAAGTCTTTCCCTCTGAAACTGCAAGGAAGCAAAAAGAAACTCAAGGGGATTGCTTCAGCTGACTGACTTTCCAGCTCTAAGCCGCATTAAGGAAATGACTTTAAATTCTATTTACTGAGATACCCTGGGATTCACATTGCACAAGAGAAAAATTTAAATCCACCTCATGACTTAGAATCTATTAAGATGGAAGTGCCAGTCAAAGAGAGCTAACATTTAGGATGAAGCTAATATTGTTCAAGGATTCCAAAGGAGATTAAAACTTGATTAAAATATCTTCTATGCGATGAACATCCACCTGAAAACCTTTGGGCAGATGCAAATTACTCAGATCTAAAATAGAAACGGGCACTGGTGTGAGGTGTCCGAGCCACTCGCGAGCCTAGGACCGATGCTAGAGGGAGCGGCTACTTCGGTTACCGCGAGTGCCACATGTCCCCAGGTGGCACAGCTGTCTCTGCTCACCACACGGCTCTGAACAAACGCCACGCCACGGCTCTGAGACGTGGACTCGTTTCTTCAGGTTCAGTGGTGCCACTCAAGCACGGTGCAATAATGTCAACAAGGTGTTTAGCTCCTTGTTCTGCTTATCTCACTCGCTGATAGCCCAGGTGCCACTGCATTTCGGCGTCTGCTCACGCACACGCCGCCTCTAAATCCGGCTTTAGCAGCTGTAACAGAAATAGGCAGCAGACGCTCTCCGCACTCAGCTAAATGAAGGTTGCTCGGCGTCAAGGAGGGCAACGGGAAATGGTGAGACACTAACCAAGGGGCTCGGATATGCAGATCTCCTCTGAGCTTACCTGTGCCAAGTGACTTCAGGTGGCGGCGATCCAGTGGCCCTACAGAACAATGTCACTGCCTCTCCTCGATCTGCAGTGGCATTCAAAGACTTCTGCAGCACAATAATTACAGGTGGCACTGAAAAATAAAACATGATTTCCTATTAAGGGGGGAAAAACATGTTTTGTGTGTTTCCAGATACATGTTAAGCACAGGATCCCAGACCCCCCAACACCACATCTAAGCAACTTTTAAACTCATCCAGGGATGGGGACTCAAGCACCACCCTGGGCAGCCCAGTCCAGGGCCTGAGCACTCTCTCCAGGAAGAATTTCTTCCTCATGACCAGTCTAGCCCTTGAAGCCCTTCCCTCTGCTTCTGTCACTAATGACCTGTGAGAAGAGCCCAGCACCAGCATCTCTACAGGGTCCTTTCAGATAGTTGCGGAGAGCGATGAGGTCTCCCCTCAGCCTCCTCTTCCTCAACTAAACAGCCCCAACTCTCTCCATGTCTCTCCATCAAATTGATTCTCCAGGAGGAAGCCCAGCCTCATTGACCGCCCCTCTGCCCTCACTCCAGCCCCTCGGTATCTCCCTTGTGCTGAGGTGCCCAAATGTGGAGCCAGTCCTCAAGGTGCAGCCTCCCCAGTGCTGAACACAGGGGGACAGTCCCCTCCCTACTGGACACACAGTTTCTAATCCAGGCCAGGAAGCCACTGGCCTTCTCGGCCAGTAAACATTCAAGAAAAGAATAGCCAACAGAAATGACAACTCGATTACCAGATCCACCAGGACTTCTAGGAAGCAGATCCATTTTCAAGTGGGCTCCGACAATCAGGCAATGCAAGAAGGCAATTCCAAGACCTTCACTCCTTACCATTCACAATAACAATGATGTCCCGGAAGTCAATCTCCCCTCTGGCTTCCACTCTCCCCTCACACCTGTAGACTCCTTCATCGCTTTTACTGACGTTGAGAATTTGGAGATTATTGTTTGCTAACACTGCGAATCGACCTAGGAAGGACCGAAGAGATGAGGCAGGGTGAGCACGTCAAGACAATGCGAGGAGCACTCACGCAAACTGTTGTGTAGGTACAAGCTCGGAGCCTTTCACGGAGCACGGCGCATCTTCGCACAAACACAGTAGCTCTTTATGCCACGGGAGGTTTTCCTCACCAAGAACTCCATCAGAAAATGGAGAGGGAAATGAAAAAAGAAAACGTAATTACGCTCCACCTGATAAGAGGTTTACAAGACGCCAATATCCGCCACATATTTACGCCAATTATGCCCAGTTTATTAAAGTCATGCTTGGGCACTAATGCCATTTCATGCTCCAGCACACGCACACTCTGTCCTCTTCTGCGGCCCCCTGTGCAACTCCCAGAGACCTGCTCTTCAAATGCTTGGAAAAGGAGAGATCTGACCCTTCTTTAAGCACTGGTAACGGTTTTCACAAAATCACAGAGCATTAGGGGTTGGAAGGGACCTTGAAAGACCATCCAGTCCAATCCCCCTGCCACAGCAGGATCCCCTAGATCCAGCTGCACAGGAACTTATATAGGTGGGTTTTAGACATCTCCAAGGAGAAGGAGACCCCACAACACCCTTGGGCAGCCCCTTCCGGGGCTCTAGCACCCTCAGCGTGAAGAGGGTCCTTCTCATACTGATGTGGAACCTCCTCTGTTCCAGCTCACAACCACAGCCCCTTGTCCTATCATTAGATGACACTGAGAAGAGCCCTCCATCCTCCCTTTCCATATCGATCAACATTAATGAGGTCACCCCTCAGCTCAAGAGACCCAGCTCCCTCAGCCTCTCCTCATCAGGGAGATGCTCCCCTCCCTCCATCATCTGTGTGTCTCTGTGCTAGACTTTCTCCAGCAGTTCAGATCAGAACTGGACACATCTCCAAGTGTGGTCTCACTAGGGTAACAGTAGAGGCAGGAAGACCTTCTCTTGACCTACAGGACACACTTTGATTTCTTAATGCACCTCAGGACACCACTGGCCTTCTCTGCTAAAAGGGCAGACTGCTGTCCCTTGGATAACTCACTACCCACAGGATTCCCAAGTCCTTCCTCCATGGAGCTGCTTTCCAACAGGCCAACCCCTAATCTGTGCCGGTGTGCGATGCTGCTCCTCCCCAGGTGCACAGCTCTGCGCTTAGCCTTGTGACTATGTTACGCTGATGGTCTAGCCAAAGCCCCCCACCATGGAGTCATGAGTCACCAACGCTGCGATAGGAATTAGAACGTATAACGTCAGGAGTTACCAAAATACTAACTGTCAGCAATAGCTGTGACTTCCTCGCCCCGATACAACCAGCTGACAACGGGGGCCGGTGAACTAGTGACACGGCAAACGACTTCTGCGTCTTCGCCCTGCCTGAACTCTTGTGGAGAGGCCACGTCTCGGAAAGTGAGCTTTTCTGGAAAGGGAAAGAACAGAACACAGTCAGGGTCTTCCAGTTCACTTAGCAGGAAAATTAGACGCGACAGCAAACCGGGTAACTACAACCGTCAGAAGCCCTCTGACTATGATACAGAGAGTTACCTCCACCACACGCAGTTGCCCAAGATGAGACTTAAATGGTCCTGGACACACAATCCCAGAACATCAGGGATGGGAAGGGACGTCAAAAAACACCCAGTCCAACCCCCCTATCACAGCAGGATCCTCTAGATCCAGAGGCACAGGAACGCGGCCAGGTGGGTTTGAAACGTCTCCAGAGAAGGAGGCTACTGGGGTATCCTAGAATTTGGTGTCAGAAGTGCAGGACAGCAATAATCCCTCATTCTTTACAAGATCTACTGCAGAAACCAACTGACTGGCAACTAATGCTGGAGGAATTTCTTGCACACAGAAGAAATGGCTTGATCTGTGTTCTCTAGGACCAAAACAAAAGCCAACTCCATTTATGATTCGGGCAAGTGTTTGGACAACCCGAGTCAGATACCCAAACGGACTGCCACCTTTTTCCCTTGGTAGCCGCGCAGGGCTCCAGTACCCCGCACAGCGCCCACAGCCGAGGGGGCACCTCTCGTCTACCCTTACAAAGCCTTTGTATGAAGGGCTCCAAGGGTTTGATGTGACCAGAAGACAGACCGAGACGTCAGCGGACAGTGCCGCTAAAGCAGAGCGCACCCGGCTTTCCCCTCATGCTGCAGCAGCACCACAAACAGCGAAGCTTTCGCGCAGCAGCTCCCCGGAACGCTCACGTTTCCTCGGGTTTATCTACGCTCGGAATTGTTCCAGCTGCCGTGTGTACACACTTCAAAAGGCTGCTGCCTCGTTCCGTGGCCTGATAATGGAGTGAATGAGTTTCAAACACAGAAATGAATCCCATGGCACTTGAAATTCTTTGAACTTCCAGCTTTCAAGCCACCACGTAACCACTCGTAGCAGCTATCATCATTTTAATGGGTGTTTTATCAATAGATTCCTTTTAAACTGCCTGTCTTTTGTTAACTGCACCTTTAGGAAGCTGTGCTTCGTGATTCTGCTCTGCGCCTCCTGTCTCCTCGTGATCCCTTAGTGCTCAGCTCATCCACAACATTTCTTTATGAATATTAAAAACTATTCACCAGTGAATTTGGAGAACAGCTAGGCTGGCGTCTGTCCGCTCCTTCCCCAACAAAGACCTCTCTTTGTAACTTTGCTGGGTTCTTTAATATCACAGCATCACACAACATTAGGGGTTCGAGGGGCCTCAAAAGACCATCCAGTCCAATCCCCCTGCCACAGCGGGGTCCCCTAGATCCAGTCGCACAGGAACATGTCCAGGCGGGTTTGAAGTGTCTCCAGAGAAGGAGACTCCACAGCCCCCCATGGGCAGCCCATTCCAGGGCTCTGCCACGCTCATCGCGCACACACTGCTTTTAGGTATTCCTCACAGAGTCATCAGAGATGCATTTTTGATGGATTTGATTCACCTAATGCAACGTGAAGTTATTCAACTGAACCTAAAGCCCAAACCCAAAGCCTCAGCAACTTCCTTACCGCAACAGAAAGGACTTGATATTCAAACACACTCCTCAATTGGCTGTTTGCAGCTGAAATGCGTTTTGGTTGCTCATCACTCCAAGGTTCAATGGCTTTTGGCAAAATGCCACCATAAAGCCAAGACAAGGGCAAGGCTGACATAAAACTAACCCACTCTGTTCAAAGCCCCCTTTTGCAATGACACGTGCGACCGNTTCAGGTTCACCGATGGCTGCACACAAACACAACGATCCAACGTGAGAAGCTCAGGTACACCTAACGCAACACACGTGCCCACCCAACAAATGGTATCTACACAACGACGTAATGGCTAAACATTGAGTGTTGTGAGAGAAGGACACGTGGAGCCTCTAACGACCTTCCAGTCCAATCCCCCACCACAGCAGGATCACAGTTCAGAGTCCATAATTAGTAGTTTCTACACTGAAAACACAAAGACAAGGAACACCTACCACTTACCACAAGTCAATGTGACTATTAATTCAAGTTACACAGAAGGTTTAAGCCTTAACCAAACCCCACACACTGCAAGTCAAATGACTACGTACCTGTGCATGTGAAGAACTTGGATTCACCCACACTGAGCTCAACTTTGCTGAGCGAAATGGTCACTTGAAGGAGAGCTGAAAGATACAAAGGCAGTTGTGAACACTTTTGGGCAGCATCACCTCAAATTTTCTCTTTGCAAGTGTTCTATTTTCTCATTCTGTACTACACAACCTGGTGAACAGATCTGAAGTTTCAGCTCAGAGTTGTATTTTCTGAAGTAGCATATCTACAGAATCACACAATGGTCACAGCTGGAAAGGATCTGCCAGATACCAGGTCCAACCAGATGCACAACAACAACAAAAACCAAAATACCTGACTGATTGACAAACACAAACTAACCCACTCCATGCCTGCCACTAGAGCAGCTCCTGAGGGAGACTCCACAACCTCCCTGGGCAGCCCCTGCCAGGGCTCTGGCACCCTCACCATGAAGAAGGTCCTTCTCACGTTGATGCAGAACCTCCTCTGTTCCAGCTCACACCCACAGCCCCTTGTCCTATCATTAGATGCCACTAAGCAGAGCCTGGCTCCAGCCTCCTGACACCCACCTATCACATGTTGATCAACATTCATAAGGTCACCCCTCAGTCTCCTTTTTTCCCAGCTCGAGAGACCCAGCTCCTTCAGCCTTTCCTCACTGGGGAGACACTCCATCCCTTCATCATCTTTCTGGCTCATCATTGAGCTGATCATCTATCTGACAGATCTGACAAAACATTGCCTACTTCCATGTTTTCAAGGCCAGTACCTCAGTAGTTATAAATAACATTTCTTAAGTAAGTAAAATGAAACAGAAAGCATTAAAAATTAAAACCGACAAGATCTAGAGGATCCTTTCGGGTAGAGCACTATGGAGTGCAGGGCCACTACAGCAGGTCTGTTCTGGGGAAAGGAGAGGCCAGTGAGGACGTCACTCAGTCTTCGGGGTACTTGTGCCATTTTATAGCAAAACCAAAAAAGGGCACCACTAGCAACAGGCGACACAAGCGACCCCTCTGCTTTTGCTCACAGCCACTGCAGAAGAGTTACCACGAGCTGTGCGCTACACTAAGAGGATTCCGCGGAATTACTCCTTAATGGGTTTTAAAGTGACTTAGGAAGATAAGTCAGAACAGCAACGCGGGGTCCATCTGCTCTGTTAAACACAAAGACTATTCACAAGGCCTAATACCTAGCAGGCTAATTGACTTCACTCCCGTTTGCCATGACACCCCCCACATTTCAGGGCCAGCATCACAAACCTCTCGGAGCTCTGTCTGCGAGGACTGCTTAACGCAGGAGTGACGCGCCACCAGGCAGAGCTCAGAGGGCCAGCAGTCAGTCCCCCGCTCAAGCACTGCCATCGCCACTTACAAGCATCGCGGAAGGCATTGGCCGTGTAAGTTACACACGCATACACGTAAAACACAGATGTGTTCGATACGGAACCTGCTGGAAAGGCAAAGGGGACAACAACGTTTGGAAAAGGCAGCAGAAAGGAAAGGACCCAACTGCGAGGAGAAAACACGCCAGCTCAGAACAAAGGACGGCAGTGCCCTCCGCCCACCGGCCTTGGTCGCAGGAACATCTGGAAGCGCGAGTGCAAAGCCAGCACACAACCACGTGAACTTGGTGTAGGCTCCTGCAGCGGGCAGGCTGCTGACGAGCACCACCTCTGCAGCGATGACGGCACCGGAGACCTGAGCTGCATTTTTAATTGCCTGACACGGGAGTTCACCATCAAGCAGTTAAATGTAACTGGGGGGTCTGTTCCATCGCACTAGCATTGGTTTGGATTTGTCAGCAGGAAGCGTGGTCCACGTTCTAAGGTTTATTTGAATCATCGTGGATTCCTTGCTGGGCTTCTGTCTGACGGAACACAGAGCGGTTTACTTTAAGGTAGACCAAGCAGTCTTTGTGCCCCCATGAATTAACTTCCTGCATCTGCTGAGCTACCACCTTCCCTGATGGGAGAGCTAGAAGTCACACGAAGTTCAGGTTTGGCCGTGACAGATGTTCTAGGAACGAAAAGCACAACGCAAGAGAACCAACACAAACGAGTTCTGTGTCGCAGCGACGCCGATACTGAAGCACAGCCAGAAGATCGCCCGTTAAATGCCCTTTTCTACGGCGCTTGCGGCAGAAACTGCACAGCAGATAAACTCCGAGTATCTGAGCAGACTGCACAGCTACAAACCAAGGCGCTGCTCCAACCAAGCCTGCCTGTACGACTTCATGTACGAGGCTGCCCTCGGACACGAGGAGCTCAGCGCTGTCCCCTACCCCCACAAACGCAGTCAAATTACGACTCTGAGCTCCTCCGAGTCTGCAGGAGCAGAGACTCTGCCTGTTAATAACACAACACGTTCTCACAAAGAACTGGACAGTCCTTCGAGGTCCCTTCCAATCTCTTGTGTTCTGTGACTCTGCAGAGCACTCCCACCACGTCTCTATGGTGCGCAGTGAAGGACGCATCCAGCCATTTCTGCACTCCCACCACATCCCTATGGTGAAGGATGCATCCAGCCATTTCTCCACAAAGACAACACAACTGACTACTACCACGTGCAAGCAGAGGGTCAGGTGGGGCAGCTACCGCAGTTGCGCACACCTTGTCCTTTGGGAGCTGGCCAAGGACACAGCAGTTGCTATAAAACCTGATGGCGGGCTGCAAACCCGTGAAAAGAGAGTCACTTGCCCGCTGAAGGCAGCGAGAGCAGGCGCGGTGTTGAGTTAATGGCCTCTTCAATGAAGCACACTGACTAATCAATGCCTCTGTGGCTGAAAAAAGATCACTTCAGGCCCGGCTCCCAGAACCTCTACAGACCAGCTGCACTGGCTTTTCTCACACAGTTGTCCTCCTCTCTCGTGAAAGGGAACTTACCCAAAATAGTTTGTTTCAGAGAAATGACTGAGCTAATAAAAACGCTTTGAGCCTCGAAAACCAGTTGTGGTCTCTGTCTCTATGACTTTTTTGTGAATCCTCAACATTTAAATTTAAAACCACGAACAACGATGACTTTAGGTAGCCGGACTAACTGACGACAGCAACGTAAAATAACCCCGAAAGCCTCGCTGGCCCTTTCTTACTGTCTGACGTGGCGTCACGAGGACTTTGTCAGCCTCGCACGGAGCGCTGCTGCCATACACTGTGGGGGCCGTGCGACGCCCCGGTCAGCGGCTCGAGGTCTCACACCGAGCCCGGGGCATCCGAGTCGCGAGACAGACGAACGTCCCCCACGCGCAGACAAAAACCTGGGTCCAATGTCTACACTTCTTCAAGTGGGCGAACAAACGAGGGTGCCGTTGTCACCGATGGCTGTCAATGGCAGCCCTGTGACGGCAAAATGAGACGACACGTGGCACTTGGAGAGCTACAAAGTCTGCTTGTTGATTAGAAAGGCAGAACTGACCTTTTTTACCAAATCCAGCATTGAAACTAACAGTAATTAGCAATGTCTTGGCAAAGAGAGCACAGGGAGCCGAACGCCACAAATGCTGCTTTGCTGACAGCAGTTTGGGAAGTGCTTCATTCAAGGACACCCTCCACTTCAACATTCAGCTCCTTAACCAGTCTCCTCAAATAGAAAATGTCACTTATCAATCATCACCGCCATGCCTGACAATCAATCAGTCATTCCACAGCCTTGTAAAGCTGACACTTGGGAAGCTTCTAACACAGATGTGCTTAGCATTCCCCTCTCCTGTCAGCGTTCCACAGACTCACTTCAGCTCCGCTGCAGCCGCTCCAAAGCATCGAGTACTAATGGCGCTAGAAGAACAACACGCTGACTCACTATCCTCACTCTGTGAAAAGAGGGCTCGAGGGCACCGTCCTCTGACCTCCCAGTACTTGCGGGAGGACTACACGAGGAGGGTCTGTATGGATGGGACAAGGAGCAGTGCGCTCAGACTCCTCTTCTCCAGGCTGAAGAGACCCAGCTCTTCCTGCAGCTTAGACAGCCCTGCAGCCAGCAAGATGAAGCACAACCGGGCTGAATTTCAGCGCTGGCTGCACCGAAGATATTTACTACGACAGACCAAGGGTGAACTTCCTTCGGAACTGGCCTGTAATTACAAAGTCAACAACAACTGCTTACCCAGTGATTACAGAAAATGGTTTGTGATCGCACTTGCAAATATTTGCTCCTCTTTGGTGCTGCTAGAAGAATGCTGCAAGATGTCTGCTTGATTCTTCTGCACCTAAACAAAAGCACAGGGCAAGCCAAAGATGCTCCATGCCAACAGACTGCTTTTAAGTGCATGTGAGTTTAGCTTCCACTGCATGAACTTCTTCCCAGTGAGGGTGACGGAGCCCTGGAAGGGGCTGCCCAGGGGGGTTGTGCAGTCTCCTCCTCTGGAGACATCCAAAACCCACCCGGCCATGTTCCTGTGCAACTGGATCTAGGGGATCCTGCTGTGGCAGGGGGACTGGACTGGATGATATTTCAAGGTCCCTTCCAATCCTCAATGTCCTGCAATTCCGTGATGGCAGCTTCGAGCTGCTCATTCCCATCTACTACTCCGTACCCGGTTTACTTACTCAGTCCTGGCAACCAGAATTCACCTAGCAGGCAATCTAAGAGATTACAAGACCAGCAGACAGCAAGGCTTCAGCTTAAAAAACCCATGATCCGAATGTAGTGTCACAGTGATGGATGAATTCTTTGGGGCTAGATGTGAAATTGACTTTCTGGAAGCAGAAAGCCTCGGGCATTTCTGTTCCACTCCACAAGCATGATCTAGGAAGCACCACGCTGCTAATGGGATTATTACATATTAGAAGCAGATACTGTGGGACGCAGGAGCCGCAGGAGCCAACAGCCTGTTTGGTTCTGTGTGTGTGCAAACACACCCCTGTGTTGTAAAGCTGCCACAGAGCACTGCCCCTACGGCTGTCAGACCCAAAACGTGAGCAACACCATTTCCCTTCTGAGAGCTGAACGCACCGTGGGATGTTCACATCCCTGTAACTACGGGAACTCAACGCTGTCTTCTCCCTCTCTGCAGATGCCTCAAACCCCCCCCCACCCCGGCTCTGTTCCTGTGCTGCTGGATCTGTGAAGGGGGGTTGGACTGGGTGATCTTTCGGGGTCCCTTCCAATCCCTCATGTTCTCCGATTCATTCATTATCGCCACGAAAAACAAACCACACAAAGCCCACGTCCAACAAGCATTTGTTACTTCGATCTGAAAGCAAAACTGAGCGACTGTGAAACGCTGCTGGGTTGTTCTGCAGTCCTAGCGAGCAGGGCAGATGGACCCTCTGGATTTCCAAGAGAAGTCAAACATTTCTGGTTCCAACTCCTAAAGCCAAGTCCCTAATAGCTCACGTGCTACACTCATCAAACGAGCAACTGGCAAGTTACCCCCAATTTTCCATCCCTGTATCGCAAACAGCATAAAAAAAAAATAAATCACTGCCTACAAAGGGAAGACATTTCTCAGAACATTAGGGACTGGAAAGGACCTTGATAGGTCATCTAGTCCAATCCCCCTGCCAGAGCAGGACATTTGTCCTTGGAGTTTTCAAACTGCCACGCTCAGACCTACTTGAGGAACAGTTAACGCTGAGATGACACTTTTGATGGACAGTGACAGGTATCAGCAATTGATTTCTTATAAACAGGCAACCTACTGGCCAAAAGGAAGTGACAAGTCAGTTCTGTCCCCCTCATGAGGCTTCTGAAGCGCTCTGAGAACCTCTGGTTGAAGACGGAACATGTCCACATTCAACGACATAAGTAGTGAGAGCACTTCAGACTTCAGGACTGTGGAAGTGGCTTGGCTAAGAAGAGAAAACATTCCACACCTTGAGTGCTGGGTTCAGCTTTGGGCACCTCGGGACAGGTGAGACATTGAGGTGCTGGAGCGAGGGCTCACGAGGGCAACAGAGCTGAGGAAGGGCCTGAACAATCAGTCTGATGGGGAGAGATGGAGAGAGTTAGGGCTGCTTAGTCTGAGCAGGCTGAGGGGAGACCTCTTGGCTCTCTACAGCTGTCTGAAAGGACCCTGCACTGATGCTGGCACTGGGCTCTTCTCACACGGAATTAGTGACAGAAGCAGAGGGAAGAGCTTGAAGCCCTTCAAGGGAGGGTTAGACTGGTCATGAGGAAGAAATTCTTCATGGAGAGAGTGGTCAGGCCCTGGGATGGGCTGCCCAGGGTGATGGTTGAGTCCCCATCCCTGGATGTGTTGAAAAGTGGCTGAGATGTGGTGCTAGGGGATCTGGTTTAGGGGTGACCTTGTTGAGTAGAGTTGGACTCGCTGATCCCAGGAGTCTTTTTCCAACCTGGAAGATTGTGTCATCTTTTTATATCCCAAAATGCAGCATGGAGACAGCTAATGCTGGTGCCAAATTGATTTTAAATACAAAGCAGACCGTAGCTGCTCAATAAATGATGTATTTAGGACCCAAGGCTGACCTCTCAGAAAAGAGCACACTATTTTACTGGAGGCAAGCGTCTGGGACAAGAGCACCCCAAAACGTGACTCTGGTAGCAATTCAGACCCTGCACACCTTAGTCTAGAGAATTCTCTGAGAAAGCCTCCACAGGATTCTCAGCAGAGTCTCTTGGGACTCAGTTCGCTTGGTCTGTAATCTTCCACCATAAATCACTCCCCCTTAGCCTGGGGAATCACAATTAAGAGGGGAGGATTAAGTATTTCTTATGTCAAGTGATGCCCACCAGCCCATCCATTATGTCCTAAAAGCAGCCGTCCGCTAATTTGGTTAATCTGCGCGGCAGCACGAGCCAAACGGAGCGTTCCAAGGCACCTCTGCCACGAGCGAACCGCTCCGCACGCCTGTCGGACGTGCTCGGGCAGACCAACAGGTCGCCAAGCCAATGGCAATGTATTGCCCACAACGCCGAGGCCGCTCCCCATGCGGGATCACCATTGCGGGCAACCTCGACACCACGGTGTCAACTGACCGACAAGTCAGCTCTGATGCCGGTGACTAATGGGTGTCCTCACCTACCAGCATTTCGAAAGCTAGTGAGCACAAAGGAGTGACTGCAAAATGCAGTCCCAGAAATTTTCAGTCATCCTCGACAGAGAGAACCTCTGGCACCTACAGTGGTGACACTTCATAGAATCACTACAGATTGGAAGGGACCTTGAAAGAGCATCTAGTCCAATCCGCCTGCAACAGCAGGATCACCTAAACCAAGTCACACAGGAACACAGCCAGGAGGGTCTTGAATATCTCAGCAGGGAGCACAAACCTCTTGCCCACCCTGAACGATGGACCTGGCAGCTGGTATCATAGATGGAAGAGTATCTTAATCACCCAATTTCTGACTTTAGAATGGATTAAAACTCGTTTGATAGTGCGACCAAAATAATTATCTAAGCTTGTGAGGAAAAGCCAGCAGAACACTCCTGGTTCATTCTACAGACTAATCACTTAGCCTCTGGAGATTTCTCTGCTGGATCTTGCTCATTTGCAGATCTTTAACTTTCTCTGTACTAACAGTTTTCATTCCCCCTTTAATTTCCTTTTCACAGAATCACAGAATATTAGGGATTGGAAGGGACCTCGAAAGATCGCCCAGTCCAATCCCCCTGCCAGAGCAGGATCCCCTAGACCAAGTTGCACATGAACACGTCCAGGTGGGTTTTGGGTTTGAAACATCTCCAGAGAAGGAGACTCCACAACCACCCTGGGCAGCGCCCTTCCAGTGCTCCGTCGCCCTCCCTCACCATGAATACACTGCTTCAAGGCAGGGTGTAGGGTTATTCCTGGCTTAAGTAGGTAGCAGGTTGGTAGGAAACAGGGAAGCCTCAGTTAAACTGCACTCCAGAACATGTCTCTCTTCTCAGGCTGTGAAAGCGCTACCCCGAAATCACACGCACAAAGGAAATCGGTTCACATTCACTACAGATGCCTCCCATACCCAGCACAGTCCATTCAGCAAGCTAGAAGCCTTGATCCCCACTTGGCAAGGGCTCCCCTTTGTGATAAGTGCACAAGAAGGGTGCTACAAGCCACTACTACAGCTTCAGGTAGCTCTTCACAGCTCCAGCTCTAGTCATAGCACTATGGAGCACCTTAAACTCTGCCGAGTCAGCACACCGCTGGCCCCATAATCCAGCACAAGGTTTCACAGCTCCTGTAAAACAGAATTTAAATGCCATGAAATGCATTCCAGGTAATCAGCTCCAGGCCACTCGTCCTGGTTAAGCTGACAATCCTATTATCTGGACTCTGATAAAGTCGGGCCAGCTCTAACAGCCTTCATTTGCACACAGTCAAAGCCACCTCAGCCTTCCCACTCTGTTTTTGCTGATAGCTCCTCAAAGAGAGTCTCAAACAAGCACAAAAGGAAGCTCGGACTTGCTCAGCCAGAAGCTGTGCTCACAGAATCACCCAACATCAGGGGACCATCCTCCTCTCTGCCATCCCCCGTAACCCAAGACTTGGACGCATCTCAGGGACAAACCCCACTGTTTTCACTTTCTCACGAAGGTCACAAGGGCTTTGATTACTGAAGACTCCTTGGTACTTTCGATGAGCGTCCTGCCTCTCCCCCTTCCAGTCAGTCACGAATGCTCTTTCAGAAGGGAAGGTGATTTATTCTCCTCCTCTATCAGGAACCCCACAGACGGTCCTGCACGAACCACCAAAGACAGATTAGGGCAGTAACTTATCTCTGAAGTTGTTCACAGCCTGGTGAAAATCTCCCGCTTGAAGATGGATTTCACCACTCTCGCTAATATCCATCACGGCTCTAAACAGATTAAACGCTGGTCCCAGATTCATTATTTATTTATCTAACTGCTTGTTTATTTATCTTCAGTGAAGGACTTCAGGTAGAATAAAAGAGAAACAGAAAACCTCAGCACAACAACTTCTGCGAGGCTGACAGAGCACGTGCATGCGTGCGCAGTTGCTCCCGGCACATCCCCTGAGGAACACGTTGGCTTCTCCGTGCTCACCTGGCTTAGTCGAACGCTTGGACTTAGCTCATCATGCTCCTGATCCCAGCAGTGACCTGTATGCCAACTGGAACGCAGAGCTGGCTCCTCTGTATTCCCACCACACTCATGATCAAAAAGAAAAGAGCACCTGGGGACCCTGCTGTGGCAGGGGGATGGAACGGATGGTCTTTCGAGGTCCCTTCCGATCCCAAACGCTCTGTGATTTCTGAAATCAGCACCACCCGCAGCACAAGGATGTACTGTGGGTATCTGAGCACTTCTACTCGTTTGGGCTTTTCCCTGTGGTGGGAATTATCTGCGGAAGTGAACGCAAAGAAGAAACATTCAGCCTGAACTAACCACATCTGAACTCCCGAGAGACTCTTAGTGGAACAAGACCTCTACTTAAAATGACAGCTCAGCAAACCGTGGTCAGTCAACTAATACCAACACTCGACTCATGGTTGATGCGTCTTAGACCACACAGTCTGTTCTTCTTAGGACACTCCTGGACCAGCCTCACTTCTCCACACACAGATTTCTCACAGAACCAGAAGACAAACATCAGGCTGGCCCCCATTTGTGCAAAACAGCTGTTCCTGAAAGGAATCTTGGATGTGTGGTACAACCACCAGGGAGAACAGCCCAGGGCTACAAGCCAAGGGCACGCTGTTCCAGTAGGACATTTCATACTATGGCCAACATTTGTGGAAACACCATCTGTTCGACAACAAAGGACACAGTTTTTGTCAGTTTATTTCCTCTTTGCTCCCTGCTCAGTTCCCAGATTAATGTTTTCTTGCCCTGTGACACTGCAGTATTACTCTGGCTTCACAACGTAAGCAGCACAGAACCACAGAACATTAGGGATGGGAAGGGGTCTCAAAAGGCCATCCAGTCCAGTCCCCCTGTCAGAGCAGGAACCCCTAGATCCAGTCACACAAGAACATGCCCAGGTGGGTTTGAAATGTCTCCAGAGAAGAAGGCTCCACAACCCCCAGGGCATCCCCTGCCAGGGCTCTGTCACTCTCACTGGGAAGAAGCTCCTTCTCATCTTGACGTGGACCCCCCTCCCCTATTCCAGCTCACACCCACTGCCCCTTGTCCTATCACTGGGTGCCACTGAGCAGAGCCTGGCCCCATCCTCCTGACACCCACCCTTCACATATTGATCAACATTCATGGGGTCACGCCTCAGTCTCCTTTTCTCTAAGCTCAAGAGACCCAGCTCCCTCAGCCTATACTCACCAGGGAGATGCTCCCCTCCCTTCATCACCTCTGTGGCTCTGTGTCAGACACTCTTCAGCAGCTCTGTGTCCAGTTCCAGGGGCCCAGAACTGGAGACAAGATTCTAGATGTGGTCTCCCCAGGGCAGAGTGGAGGAGGAGACCCTCTCTTGATCTGTAACCGCCCCCCTTCTGATCCGCCCCCAAGAAAAATCCTTTCTTCCTCCCAGAGTTCTGCACTGTCCAGCGCACAGGAGGCAGCGACACCCCAAATCGGAGGCAGGCGCACAACGTGAAGCACAGCGGTTCTGCACTGAGCAAACCCCATTAACCAAACCCACAAAATAAGGCCCCAGCTTGTTCCTCAGAAACGAGCGGCGAAGCATTTATTTACAACTCAAAGTCCTTTTCAAGGGCTACCAATTACCAGGCGTTAATGACATCTCTGCAGAGACCACGGACATACGAAATGTCTAAGGCTCCAATGACTGTTTGGCTGGGAGCCTGGTTACGGCACAATTCTGGGAGTGAGAACTACTCCTCCCGACGAAGCAGACCCTTTCTTTCACGCCGCGGTTGTGGCCCTTGTGCAAGTCGGGCTGCGCAGTGGAGTCAGCAATTTGGAAAAGCATTTCACTTCTTCAGGATCCAACAACAAGCAGAGAAATGATCCCCATTCAAACCAGCTGACACCGGCTTGTGGCACTGAAAGAAGCCCGTTTCTGACCAATTCTCGCAAGAACCTCCCTGGGAGCCGGCAAACAATCGCGTGCTGTAGAACCGATGGGAGCTCGCTCCACAATGCCAACCCCTTCCAAGGCTCACGCACAACTGGAGGTGACAGGCATCCCGTTCTAAGGATTAAGGTGCCAGGGCCAGGAGGGGAGAACAAAAAAGGCTGGAAGAAAGACAACGTCCTCTTCTAGAAAGAGCCAAACCTCCACCATTTGCACAGAAAATAAGTGGCACCTTGATCTAGGACATCCTGTTGTGGCAGGGGGACTGGACCAGATGGTCTTTGGAGGTCCCTTCCAATCCCTACCGTTCTGTGAACCCCTGCCCAAGGCATCAATCACCCGGCCAAATCGCGTGTAGCACAGAAGAAAGCCAATTCAAAAACAGCTCGAGTGTTCGCGGTCAAAACCAGCCTGCATGAGTCCCCCTGCAAACAACCCGTGGTTTTCCTCTGTTCTGCTAGGAAGGGCATTAATTTTCCCACCCAAGTGTTTTTCTGACAGAGCAGGTGAATTATTTCACCACACTAACAGACCATCAGGTCAGGCTCCAACAGGGGAGGGTTAGATTAGGTGCCAGGAAGTTCTTCCCAGAGGGAGTGCTCAGGCCATGGACTGGGCTGCCCAGGCTGGGGGCTGAGTGCCCATCCCTGGGCGAGTTTCAAAGTCGCTTAGACGCGGTGCTGGGGGGTCTGGTTTAGGGGTGACCTTGCACAGTAGGGTTGATGGCTGGACTCGCTGATCCCAGGGGTCTTTTCCAACCAGAAGGATTCTGCGGTAGGGCAGAGCCACTACCCCGCCAAGACGTTTTTGTCTTCATAAAGTCTTTTGTGACACCTTCTTTAATAAACCCACAGGTTTGATAAGGGAGCTAAGAAACACAATCCACATCAAATGTGATGAATGTAGTATTTTCTAGCAACACACAGTATGTCTTCTAAAGCACACAAGTTATATGAGGGTCACAGAAAAACCTGAAGTCCCGCAGGGCACGAGGTGATGCGAGATAGCCTCACAAAACGGAGCAAATAAGAAAGATTAGCATCTCCATTTCGCAGGCGAGGCAGCAGAGCACGGACTGTGTCACGCTGTTTGCATCCCCGCAGCCTCACAGCCCAGTAACCAAACAGAAGACACTGTTTGGGAAGCACTGTGCCTTTTTCCAGACAACAGTAAATATTTACGTGCACTCATTAAACACAAGTTGATACATGACTGCCTTTACACAACAGAATCTCAGAACCTGAGGGCTTGGAAGGGACCCTGAAAGACCATCCAGCCCCATCCCCCTGCCACAGCAGGATCCCCTAGATCCAGTCACACAGGAACATCGCCAGTTGGGTTTGAAATGTCTCCAGAGAAGGAGACTCCACAACCCCCCTGGGCAGCCCCTCCCAGGGCTCTGTTACGCCCCCTGGGAAGAAGGTCCTTCTCATCTTGATGTGGAACCTCCCCTGCTCCAGCTCACACCCGTTACCCCTTGTCCTCTCACTGGGTGCCACTGAGCAGAGCCTGGCTCCACCCTTAACATATTTATCAACATGAATGGGGTCACCCCTCAGTGTCCTTTTTTCCCAGCTCCCTCAGCCTTTCGTCACTGGGGAAATGCTCCACTGCCTTCACCATCTGGATTACGGAGCCTAGAACCAGCGGTCACCAGTATTTCGCCACCCCTGTAAAACGGAACGAAAGGCTAAGCAGCAGCGCTTGTCAAGGAGGTAACAGGCACACACCTGACACCTACACCCCCAACCGGAACGCCTTCACGGCGATCTCGCAGGCTGAACGCACACCAGTGTGGAGGGTGGCTGAAGGGAAAAGCCACAGGCACCACAACCAGCACCTAAGTTTCACACTGTTAAAGAAAGGGTGCGTTCTGGCCATCTCACAGGAAGGTACCAACACAGGGTTTCCCTGCCCACGCAGCTGTTGTGAGATTGCTACTGCAAACACAAAGGATGAGCTCAGATGGCTATTTAATTCCTTCCACAGTTCATTCATTGGGCAATGACCGGGTAATGGTCAGGAAAACCACCAGTGACACTTCTCCTGCCACTCCTAATACCAACCCCAGTCAGGCAGAGGGCTCTGTCGGGTCTGCCTGGAGCTAAACCAAATCCTTTTTAATAGCAGGCTTTCCTCTTGGGATTGCTGACAGATAGTGAGGGTGGAGGTGCAGGTTAGACAGAGAAAGCAGCGCAGTGAAAACAAAACAAACAGAGCACCCTTTCCAGAAGCCTTCAAAGTCAGCAGCCAGCCGGCTCCTGTTCCAGCTGCTTCACCTGCTGTAGGAAACCTTAGTCCACGGGCCAGTAAAGGGCTTTAACTACTTCCACCCTTTTCCCAAGATTACTATTTCAAGTAACAGAAACAAGTTCACCCGTTATTTCTCATCTTGCTTTCACCCATAAAGTGATACAGAAACGACACCACTGCATCACGTCCACCACCAGCTGAATCCAAACACGCATCTTTTCATAAGTCACTGCCTCTTTTACTTGCCCTAAGCAACCAGACTTGGGTGGGGGGGGATAGATCACTGAATCGCAGAACACGAGGGACTGGAGGGAACCCTGAAAGACCATCCAGCCCCATCCCCCTGCCCCGGCAGGATCCCCTAGATCCAGTCGCACAGGAACATGGCCAGGCAGGTTTGAAACGTCTCCTTCATTGGAGATGCTTAAGACTCACATGGATGTGTTCCTGTGTGGCTTGGTCTGGGTGATCCTGCTAGGGCAGGGGGATTGGACTAGATGATCTTTGAGGTCCCTTCCAATCCCTAATGTTGTATGATCCCTGGGCAGCCCCCTCCAGTGCTCCGTCACCCTCACCACCACCACACTGACACCTGCAGAGGCACCAAAGCCTCCGAGCTGACTAAAGGACTGCCAGTAAATCAGGACAGTGACACATGCTGACAACTGAGAACACTTAGTAATTTTGTTAAAATTTCATTTAAACTAATAATCTGATCAATTGTATTAATTAGCATGTAACCACATTCAACAAGCAGCAGGAACGTAGCCAGGGATTTCTACTCTCAGATGATAAGCCATCACGCACGCACCAGTGAAGCCATGCCCAAGGAGCCCGCAGCGCTTCAGCGAGTACAAAATCATCTGTCACTGGCTGAGGTAAATATGTCTCTGCTTAATCCTTCAAGACACACAGGCCTGTTCAGGATTCCTTCAATGCCCAACAGTCGCCTCTGGAGAAAAGAGGACACGCAGAAGGGCTACTGAGTTCAACACAGAAATTCGGGTCAGCGCAGGGTCGGTTACGGCAATTAACCGGATTCAAGCAGTCGCATTTTAATCTCCTGCCATCATCTTCCACTGCCATCCCTACGGCAGTTTGTAATTAGAGTGTGTTAAGATGAAGAGCGTCCCGCTTCACCGGCAAAGCGCTGGGGATCACAGCTAGGCAGCTTTCCCTTCCTTCTCTGGAGAAGGGAGGCCCACGGTTTCACGCTGTGATACAGAGGAACTGGGAGCAGAGCGGAGACCAGAAAAAAGGAAGAGGGGTGGGAGGAGAGAGTGTTCAATGTCTGGTTCAACTTCTCAGTGCTCTGCTGTCACCTGCCTGGTAAATTGGTGGTTGTGGTGGTGTTTAGGTTTAGTTGACTGTTTGTCCTCAAGCCGTTTGCTGCGGCTGTACTCCCCGAGTGAGCCTCCCCTGCCCTTCGGCTCAAGCCTCGTGGGGATGGGGGGTGCGGTGCCAACTGCCTGTGCGGCCCCAAACACTGGCAGCAGAGAAGGAGAACGTCCGAGAGCCGTGCAACACAAGCAGTGGCGCCGAGCCTGACGTGGCAAAATACAGTCTAAACTCACGACTGTAAACGCCAGTGAAGAGGCCAATCTCTGAACAGCCAGCGTCAGAACGCGCAGTGGGAATCACAGCGATTTCAGCGGGTTCCACAGCTAATGAATCTCCAGATTTATTCCACTCTGGATCACATTTTATCCTGACAGCCACGTTTATACATCAGTCAGTACAGGAAGAGCTTGTCAGGTTTAAACTAGGTTCAGTTCACCATCTGCAGGGGGGAAGCAGCAACAAAAACACTCGGCTGAGCGACTCTCAACTGAAGTGCACAAAGACATCCAAACCTCAGAAAGCACCACGGTAACTAGTGCAGAGCCTACACCCAAGAAAGACTAGAAACGTCTTCAAAGTGAACAAGGGCCATTAGATGATGATGAGTTCTTCTACACCAATGAGTCTTCAGGCCCTGGCTCTGCGTGGATCAATAGAACACGCTTCTTCATTAAAGACCTGTCGATAATTAAAGTTGGCCAGTACATCAGGTAGGCAGCAGAGCACCACCGATGCCTTAATTCCTGTTACCGTCAGTTTAGGGCACCGGAACATTTTATGGCAGCGTTTCACGTCTAGCGATGCTCAAACCTTCCTCAGACATGTGCCTGTGTGACAGGAGCTAGGGGATCCTGCTGTGGCGGGGGGACTGCACTCGATCTTTTGAGGTCCCTTCCAATGCCCAGTGCTCTGTCACTCTGTGCTTGTACTCCTGCACAATCTTCTCTAGGTGACCCTGCCCCAGCGGACGGACCCATGGAGATCCCTCTTCCAGCCCCCACCGTTCCATGAAACCTCCAGTCAGCAGGCTACCAATTCCTCAAGCAAATTCTTTAACTGATGTCTCATCACTGATTTGTAAGAAAACTCTGAGAACAGAGCAATGAACCCCTAAAAAACATACCAGGAGGAAAACAAAACCCCCACAGCTTTATCCTGAGGAACAAGTACAATGGGAAAGACAGAAAGGGGAAAAAAAGAAAAACAGAGCCACCGCCAAGACCCCAAACAACTGTGTCAGAGTCAACAGGCAGCAGAGCCAAGCCGCAGTCAACAGCAGCAGCTCTGGCTAGGCTAGTTCTAAAGTGCACACAGCCTTGACAAGCACGTGGGGTTTCTCATTCTTCTTTCCTCTTGTTTGAAAGATGAGGAGGTTCAGACAGACAGCACGGACTCTGAAATCTCCTCTCATTTTCCAGTTCTGTGTTCTCCCCCAGCTTATTTGCTTCTCAAGTCTGTTTAAGTCAAGGACAAGTTTTCATAGAGCAGAGGAGACCTACACTCTTCCTTCCTTCCTTCCTCCCCCCCTTTCCGCCCTCCCCTGAAGTAACAAACCCAAACAACTCTTCCTCTCTACTACAATGATCCTGCTGCAGCAAGTGGACTGGACTCGGTACTTCAGGATCCCTTCCAACCCCTAACGTTAAACCTAAACGACAACCCCTCGGTTCTACACACATCCACTCCGCTTGCAGGTCGCACGGCTCCAAAAGGCTGGCGATGGCAGGTGGCTGTGAACACCGAGCAGTTTTCTGGGTCCCTCTCAGCTGTTTGTCTCCCTCCCACAAATAAAAGCAGTCACATGCACGGCGCTAATTGATGCTCACTCTTTTCACAACTCAGATTAATAGCATCTGTTATGGATTTTACCACATTTATTCACTTGGCACTCTCCCACACAACATATTTTGACAACAAACCACCAAGTACTTGGCCACGAGTAAGAGTAAAGGAGAAGCACCTGGTATTAAAGAGCAGAGCACCTTCTAGCCTCTTATAAAGCAAATCCCAAACTCCATGTATTGTACAAGAGCAACACTGTACGTTGGCTGTGCTCCCACATACCTGAAACAGCTAGTAAACAGCAAGTAACACACACTAGGATGGCACGAAGAGACTACACATCAGTGAAGTAAACCGCTGGCAAATACACCACAAAAGTGATAACTTTGCATAGCAGAGAAGCAGTGCTGGAAGCCAAGCTGGCTGTCCTTGACAAGCACCTTGAACTCGCCTGAGCAGTGCAGACTTCTTTTTCAGTGATCACACCACTTAATGCCTGTGCGATGGAGACATTCCTGTGCACCCGGATCTATGGGTCCCTGCTGGGGGGGTGGGGGTGCAGGAAGGGAGAGGGAAAAATCCCAAATCTGAGTTTTCTTCAAAGATTTTTAATTTATAATAAATAAGCTTAATACCTCTTGAAAAATTAGAGCTTAGTTACTGAAATATCTCACAGCACATTAGGGATTGGGAGGGACCTCAGGAGAACATCCAGTCCAACCCCCTGCCACAGCAGGATCCCCTACATCCAGTCGCACAGGATCACGTCCAGGTGGTTTCAGAGACTCCACAGCCCCCCTGGGCAGCCCCTGCAGGGGCTCTGGCACCCTCAGGGGGAAGAAGGTCCTTCTCTCACTGATGTGGAGCCTCCTCTACTCTAGCAGCAATGGAAGTCCCAACACACTTAGTGGGGCTCCCTAGCGTTTGAGACTCTGGAAAAAAGAGAAGCACTGAGGGAGAAAACACCCGTCACAACCGCATAAAGCGCCTCAAGACTTTTGCTGCTGCTCGTCTTCACTCCCCTCACGCCTGCGCTCGTCACCGTGGAGCTGGAAGCGGCTCCGCTCGACGGTGACACCTCGCTCACGGCAGCTGAGGAGGCACCCGCGTGTTTTCACCGGCTGCCTCACCGCTCTGTCAGGCAGCGAGCAGGTATCAAAACAAAGCCTTCCCCAAAGCACACAGCTCCTTCCACCCTCCTTCGAGACTCGAGTGCCGAGAGGACAAGCTGGTTGTCACACAGAGCCATCAAGAAGCTTTCATGTGATAATTAAGCTAATGACAGGATCAACTACGGGACTTGCAGGCTGCTCCTTACCCAGGGCCTAGAAAACCAACCCCCCGGTCCCAGAATCACAGGACTTGAGGGACTGGAAGTGACCTGCAAAGACCATCCAGTCCCAGCCCCCTGCCAGAGCAGGACCCCCTACACCCAGTCGCACAGGGACACGCCAGGAGGGCTTGAAGCGTCTCCAGAGAAGGAGACTCCACAGGAACTTTGCTTTCTGTCAGGGGTCAGTCACCAACTTGTATTAAACATAACAGCTGGACAAGCAGACAAGTTATGATTTTAGGAAGAGTCATTCTGAACCAGGCTGGGGTAAAAAAAACCCCACAGAACTCCAGAACCTTCCTCTCCCACACAGACAACTTCAGCGACTACAGAGAAGCTGTTTGGTTTCTGTCCAAGGACAGGACATCATTGTCATTTCTGAGCACAAACGCAAGTCTGCAGGCTCCCCCAAAGTCTTCTGTTTGTTAATTGGACACAACCCTTCTCCTCTCTCAACAGCCCCCTCCAAGCCTGGTTAGCCCCAGCCTGGCACCCGTTTGTCTCCTGCTCCTCCCTGAACAGAGCACGTTTTGTTCAGCTTAATGAGGATGGGTTTCAGCCCCGGTAACCAGGGTACGGCCAGCACCACAGCCCCCTTCTGCGGAGGGTCAGAGATTAGAACACTTCAGCGCTATGCTTGGGATGCAAAACCAAACGCAGAGCCACGGGCGGCCTCCCTGGAGCTGCGGTACCCATCTCACAGCAACTTCTGCAGCCCTCTGCACGTCCTCAGATGCTCAAGTGACAATTTTCTAATTGCACGAAGCCTTCTCGGTCAGGACCTACCACTAAAACACGTGACCCGAGCAGCAAGGTCCGTATCTCCCGGGCTAACGAAGATCGCACAGATCTGCCTGAACCTCAGTCGTCGTTAAGGTCTGCTCTGATTTGACACCATCCACTCACACCAAGTTCACACTGGGAACAAGAACAAGCAGCTCCAGTCTGCTTACAGCAATTTTAGCCCCAAACTTCCACATGTCTGCTACCTCAGAAAACAGGCAGCGCTGGCCACACGCCTGGACGTGTGGCCACACACCTCAGCCCACGAGATTCCTCACCTCTGCCCTCTCAGTTTTCTCCCCTATTCTGCTGGGGCAAGTAACGAGCAAGCAGCTGCGTAGGACGCGGCTGCCAGAGGGGTTAAACCACAAACCCACGGAGTCATTCACAGAAAAATAATGGCATCCACTTCAGATTCATTGCCTTTTATAAAGTTTCAGTCCAGAGTCATTTAATGTAATTAAAAATTATGCAATTACTCTTAAAATTAATTTATCCTAAAATTTCATTTCTGTCAGAGAACCATCGATAATCACACAGAGGTGGTTCATAAAATTAATGATGAGAAAGAGCCAGAGTAAGCAGTACAGTCACACAATCACAGAACATTAGGGATTGGAAGGGACCTCGAAGGATCATCCAAGTCCAGTCCCCCCACCACAGCAGGATCCCGTAGATCCAGTCACACAGGAACACATCCAGACAGGTATTAAACCTCTCCAGAGAAGGAGACTCCACAACCCCCCTGGGCAGCCCCTGCCAGGGCTCTGTCACCCTCACTGGGAAGAAGGTCCTTCTCACACTGATGTGGAGCCTCCTCTGCTCCAGCTCACACCTGGTGACCCTTGTCCTGTCACTGGATGCCCCATGATTAACATTGCAATGCCTTGGTTCAAGAGCCAGTGAAATTGAGGTTGGAGGCCTGATCCTTCATCCTCACAAGGCAACGGCACATGAAAATACTCAAAGCTGCTCCGATTTCTTCCGTACATCTACCGTCCTATCAGTCACGTTTCACTTCCTCCCTTTCCTTGCTGACAACCCTTCTGTTGCATCTCCGAGCATCTTTCAGCTACATCCCAGCGACTGAAATGTGAAATCCACCGCACGTCATCCTCCGAGACCTGCCCTCATTTCTCCTCTATTACCAGTGACAGAGGTTAAAGCCTTTTGAATACATTGAAGAAATCTCTCGCTCAAACGCTGAGCTGCCTGCTGCTCGTTCCCAAGCTAGGGATGGGTGCGCAGACACGGCCAATCCCCGCGCTGATCTCGCGTGCCCACCAGCCTCCTCCCGTTTCTGAGGGACGCTCGCGGGCAGCGGGAACGCGGCAATCCGGCTTTCTCCGCAGCGGAACACGAGCGCATCGCGGTACAACAGCAGACGTATAAAGCAGCACATCTTCCACCTCCTGGATGTAGGTGAGATCGTATCATGGACTCACAGAACATCAGGGACTGGAAGGGACCTCTGAAGAGCACCCAGCCCAATCCCCCCGCCACAGGAGGATCCCCTAGATCTGGTCGCACAGGAACACTGCCACTGTGATGTCCAGTGACAGGAACCAAACCAGCGTTCATGAATGAAAAAGCATGAGTACCTTCCACAGAATCAGCTGTGACCACTGCCTTAAAAACCTCTCCCAGTGCCAAAGGAACCTTTCACCGAAGAACTGAAGTGCTCAAAGCACTTTTCACTATCCACTGATGCGGTAGCTTTCGGTCTGCCACATGTGACTAATGAATTATTACAGCACGATCTTCAATTTCCTTTTCAACTGAACCCTAAGAACCGTTGAGTGCTCTGGAAATTTTAGATAAAACCATAAATTTGCCAAATTTAGGGGAAGCTTTATCTGCACAGCAAAATAACAGCTCAGCTGTGCTTAACCACACACCTACACAGCTCTTGAACAACACGGAATTGTTCGCGTGGCCTCCACCTTGTTCTGACAACTGTGATCCGCAGTCACGGAATGCCAGGGATTGGAAGGGATGTCGAAAGCTCATCCAGTCAAAACCCCTGGCACAGCAAGATCACCTGGATTCAGCTGCACAGGAACACGGCCAGGAGGGTTTGAAACATCTCCAGTCTTGTAGCCAAGTTCTTAGGAAGGTGTTCTGACACGACAGGTTGATGCTGTGCTTATTGTTCTCGAAATGTTTCCTCTCTTCCCCGAAGAAAACCGGCAATTCAGCACTTCAGCAAGCAGCACTTGTTTGCACCAGACTACCAAAACACCCTTGGAGAAAACACATTATGCAAACTTTGCACAACCTCATCCATATTTCATAGACGCAGGGATAAGCAGAATCAGAGAACACTGGGGATTGGAAGGGACCCCGAAAGATCTCCCCGTCCAATCCCCCTGCCAGAGCAGGACCCCCTAGATCGACTAAGCAGCACATGTGTGAGGACACCTCTGGGTGCTGAGCTGACCCACCAAGAGATCTGCGTTGCTTCTGAAGTGAGGTAACAGGGGGGGTAACACAGTTAAGCTCCAACAGCTTTTGGCAACTGACTGGCATTTTGGAAGCGCTTACGCATGGGATACTCATCCGTTACAGACCCACACAGTGCTTCCACCAAGTTACAGAGCAGACACCACAGTTAGGCTTTAAAATACCTCATGCATGTCTACAGGGGATTTTTTAAGCAGTGAGTGACTCATCTGACTTAACTAAGTTTGATGCTAGGCTTCTGTGAGGAAAACAAGCGCTGCGGCTCTGCTTGCTGCTATGACGGAGGGCCACCAGGTGGAGTTAAGTTGGCGAGAAGTCACCATTTATGAGAGATGGCGACGAATTTAAAGATCCAAGACTTACTGCAAACAAACAACAAGCTAAGAGACAACCTGAAGGAAGTTGCTTTCCTCCGGCTGCAGCTACTGCCAACGCGAACAACTACGGGTGCCAAAGCTCGAGGAAGTAATTTCCTGAGGAGAATCTTCTCAAATTCTACCTCAAAAAGCCAAACCAGAACACAAACGCGTTTGTTACAAAGGCTCAGCAGCGGGCAGTCACTGGAGAGCGAGTTCGAATGCAGCCCTGCAGCTTCACACTGCTCCACCAGAAGGAGGGTGTGTGCATGCGAGTGATGGCTTAGAGAAGCAAGAGACAAAGTAATTGAGCCAAGGGAGCCATGAGACTGGCTAGACAACTGCTGCTCCCGCACCACGCGCGGCAGAACCAGACGAGGGCCTGCTTGGAGCAGCAGCAGCGAAGCACCCGCTGCCAAGGACAATACGCGGCTGCTCTCTTCAGAGGCAGATCAGAGGGAACGGCACCAACAGCACCGCCGCTTTCCTCTCGAGCCTGTTGCTCCACAACGCAATATGTGCGCCGAGGGGAACACAAACAGCTTCGGAAAACAAACGCACACAACATTCACACGACGCAGGCAGCCGCCCAATCCGTTCTGTGATCCACGCCAGCAGCGTGAGCTGCTCGCGCACCTCCCTGCTGCGGGTACCGGGACGAGCGAGAACGTATTTCGGCAGTGAAGTCTCTGCCGGGTACCAGTAGAGACGAGAGGGCAAAAGGCGACGGCGACGGGAAGACAAGGAAAACGTCACATCAGCGCTACACTGCAGTGTCCAGAACACGATCCTCTTTGGAAGCCTCCTCTTTTCCAAGAACAAACATGGCCAGGAGGGTTTGAAACAAACATCTCCAGAGAAGGAGACTCCACAGCCCCCCTGGGCAGCTCCTGCCAGGGCTCTGCCACCCTCACTGGGAGGAAGGTCCTTCTCACACTGATGTGGAACCTCCTCTGCTCCAGCTCACACCTGGTGCCCCTTGTCCTGTCACTGGGTGCCCCTGAGCAGAGCCTGGCTCCATCCTCCTGACACCCGCCCTTCACATATTTATCAACATTCATGAGGTCACCCCTCATCACACAACCCTTTACCGAAGACAACCTGTCATGATCATGTTTTTCATTAGATAACTTCATCATCCACAGATCTGACATGTTTTGAAGAACCAGTCAAGTATTTCTGTCTGCATAAAAATCCCTCCCAGAACGGGTTTGGGGTTTCTTCCGCCTCTCTCTCAGCGGCTGGAACGCCCGAGTATTTTAGACACAGGATGTACAGTGCCTCCCTTCACCGCAGCCGTTCCTGCCTTTTAACTAGTCAAGGAACTAGCTGCTAACTAGTCAAGGAACAAGGGCCTGTATTTATTACAGCCGACACATTCAGAAGTTAATTGCTGACATGGGTTTGGCAGCTGTCCCAGCCCAGGGAAAAAAGAACGTATGGATCGGAGCTACTTGGCATGCTGGTCAGAGAGGCAGAGCAGCACCACCACAACGCTCTTTGCACTCACAAAGATCCCTCTTTCAGAGGGCTGGACGTTAAGGGAGGCACATCTCACGCGCCAAGGGCCAGGCCTGCTCTGCAAAACCAAGAGCTCCGACTGGAAAACCAAGGTACCAATGGCCTGCGGCAAATCGCTAGCTTGTAGGGTAGCTCCGGGGAAGAGCCTGGAGAATCAATCTGATGAGGAGAGATGGGGAGAGTTGGGGCTGGTTAGTTTGAGGAAGAGGAGGCTGAAGGGAGACCTCATCTCTCTCTACAGCTCTCTGAAAGGACCCTGTAGAGATGGTGCTGGTCTGTTCTCCCAGGTCATTAGCGACAGAAGCAGAAGGAAGGGTTTCTAGCTCCACCAGGGGAGGGTTAGATGGGACATCAGGAATAAATTGTTCCCAGCGAGAGTGGTCAGGCATTGGGATGGGCTGCCCATGGTGGAAGTTGAGTCTCCATTCCTTGATGTGTTTAAATTTGCTGAGATGTAGTGTTGGGAGATCTGGTTTAGGAGTGAACTTGTCAAGTATGGTTGACGGTTGGACTCAACAGTCCTAGGGGTCTTTTCCACCCTGAGAGAAGCTTCCCGAAACTGCCTTTTCAGTTCCTAAGTGGGAGCACACCCAACACACCCCGCAGAACCAGCGGAGCTAAGCAGAAGTGATGTTGTTCACGTCAAGGCAGCAGCTCTCCATACACATCTATCTCTGTTTGGAAAGCACAGCATCGATTCTCCACGCTATCTGGAGAACTGCATATTCATAGACACTCCGAAGGAGGTGGTGATTGATTTCTGAATGTATGAAACACGACTGGTCTTCCATGTGCAATTTCAACATGGTAAAGCTCCTGCTGCGATGCTGAATTTCTATGCTGACAGTGGTTAAAACACTAATTCTGTTCTGTTAAAGCACATCCAGTCATTACCTGTACTGCTGCCTTCTCCACACCTCTCTGTTTATAATCCTCTTTTTGCTCCTCCACTGTTCTTTCCCAAGTCCTTGAGACCTGACTTTAAGTAAATTATGCTGCTGTTTACACAGCTAATCCAATTTGCAGCAACAGATAACCTCCTACGTGTACAAGCAATGCAGGGACACGCTAATTCTGCCCCTCTAATGAAGGGATCAGAGGATGTGTGTTCCCATCAGTATTTCAGAGCCCACCTCCCCTTTACAGTGTGGATTACAGATCCTACAGGAGCTGCAGCCGCCTTTGGCACGCTGCAACACGCTCACTCAAGGCACCTGCTAAGCAGCGTTGCTGCCTGCTCTGTCTTACGTTCACATCGGGGGTTCATACAGCGGTTTTGCTGCCCCTGTGCTCCAGACATCACCCAGAACCAACTGAAGTACCAGTGCAAACCACGCGAGTGCGTCTGAGGACCACACGGAGCTACGCAGCACCATCCTGCTACTGAAGGAAACAGCCTCAGGAAGACAAAAGTAGGTCCCACCCCCATTTCAAAACCAGACTGGAGAACCCCAACAGCACAGATATTTGGCAATTTTACTTGCCAGACAGTCTGGCAGTTTGAGGAATCTGAAAGACACAATCAAAACACGTGGTCAGATCCAGAGGCCATCAACATTGACAGCACCTCTCACCAACTGTCACCTGCTTAAAGAGTTAGCAGTCCCGTGCTCACAAACAGCCTGGACCACCAAAACAGCCTGTTTGGCCGTGGAAAGAGAAGCCCTTGAAGAATGAAAGTCAGTAACCAAAGAGATAAATGATGACAGCTATCATTTCAAAGCTATAGACGAGTCACTTGTGATGCGGTGTCAGAACCGTGAGCGCAGAACACAAACCATTCAAACACAGGTTGCACAGAACCTTCAGGGTGCCCTTGATCCAGGGGATCCTGCTGGGGCGGGGGGACTGGACTAGACCATCTTTCGAGGTCCCTTCCCATCCCTCGTGGGCTGTGGTTCACCCCGGGGTTTTTTGGTCTGTTTTCCTTTCCCCTCTGCCCTGAATCCAGCTTCCCACCCAAAAGCACATTTCTGTAGTCCTCTTTTGTCTTCCCAAGAAGAAGTGAGCTCTGCTGTTGCTAATCCACCGACTTAAATCAGGATTTCTGGGGATTCTCCTTAGGCCCCTCAGGGAATGCCAACTACCACATGCACCACGCTCCAGCCTCAGATAAAGCCCATCTGAGACACGTGGAAGAACAACGGTGAGGCTGGTCTACAGTGACCACGTATTTTTCTCATGCCAGGTTTGACGCTAATCTTCTCATACAATAAAGTCAAGACCATTCTAAGAGCACTGGAACGACATCAGGTCTGCTGGTTCAGTCTGGATTCACAACAGACTGTCTGACCTTGGTTAAGGAAATCCAGGGGAGCATCATCCACAGGGGCACGAGTTCTCATTCTGCAGATAAACACCTCAGGCCGAGCAACGTTCTGTCTGTACCCCAGTTCTCAAGTGACACAAACTGAACGCAAGATCAAAACTAATTTAACATTAGCAGCATCCCAGCAAAAACGTGCCCTCAGAACTGACACCCACGGCAATGGCACGAAACACAGACCTGAGAATTCACTTCCAAGAACACTAACACCAGAGTAAGTCCACCATGAGTTTAGAAGAACGTTAGTGGCCTATGACTTGGTCTGGGTGATCCTGTTGTGGCAGGGGGATTGGACTGGGTGATCTTCTGAGGTCCCTTCCAATCCCTGATGATTCTATGATTCAGAGATTCCTCAAGCCCAGCAATGTGCCCTCTGTACGCACATGGGCTGCGCCTTCCACAGGCTTTCACGGGGTATGATGGAAAGATGCTGGCCAAGATTGTTTGGACTAGACACTGAAAGCCATTGAACCCAACACCTAGAACTGTCATAAACTGGCACAAATCCACTTAGCATCTCATCAGGCAGGCAGCAGCCTCGCAGACCCACAGGCACGAGCCGAATGCCGAGTGTCCACGGACCAATTTAACCGGCGGCACATCTAACCAAACAACTGAAACTCTCAGAGCTACAAACAAAGCCACGCAGTGGACTTCTACACCAAATGGTAAGCTGACCCACACGGCCACGAGCTGGGTTGCAACAACTGAGTGACCAGAATGAGTCACTACACAAAGCTCAGCTTCCCACCGTGTTCCCAGAGGGAGAAAGTTAACCTAAGTACCGCAAACTACTGGTTTGTGCCTTCAGTCTTATCACAAGAAAATACATGTATACATGCTTTGTCTCATGTTGTATCTGGAAGAGAACCTGGTACACCAGAACACCCTTTCACAGCATCACAGGACATCAGGGATTGGAAGGGACCTCAGAAGATCACCCAGTCCAGTCCCCCTGCCACAGCAGGGCCCCCTAGACCACGTTGCACAGGAACACGCCCAGGTGGGGTTTAGTTCCAGTTCTTCTGTAACCAGCCCCACACTTTTTCAGCACTTTATACGTATGTCCACCACTTCAACACAGAAAGTCAGGTCCTGATTTTCTCATCTTTACTACATGAGAACGCCCATGCGCTCATGTAGGCGTTACACAACTCCTGAAAGCTTCACACAGGCCATAAAAAACACAGCCAGTGCAACCCTCTGAACAGTCTTCTTGGCACACAAGTCTCCTGTCAACGTCAGTGGGAGTCCCACGGATGCAGGGTGCGCAGTCATCAGCAGAACTCACGCCCCCGTAACGTGGTTTTCTTAAAATAAACTGTAGAGGCTGGAACAGACGAGACTGCAGGCAGCCTGCACTGCAATCAGCCAGGTTACCCTTCTGTAAGCGCACGGTTAGGGTTATTACTCCCCAGCACAGAGAGCACGCGAGTATCACAGAACATGGGGCACTGGAAGGGACCTCCCAAGATCATCCAGTCCAGCCCCACCACCACAGCAGGCTCCCCCAGACCAGGAACTTGAAGAATAATGTTCTATTACTCCTGCTAAGTGGTGATCTGCCCTCTTCCTCCAAACCCCGGGTCTCTTTGCTTTTGTTTGTTTTTACTGCTGAAGGCAACATTCTATCGGTAGTACATCACTGCAGGTCAGTTTTCACTAGTCTTTCCTGTTAAACAAGAACACTCACTTCCTGTGGTCAGTGCAGAAAGCCACTCTCAAGAGACAATTCTGTCTCCCCACCGTGTCACAAGGACCCACGTCACACCTCTCTAGCCTCTTTGTTTTTAAGTACCTCCTTAAGTACAGACCTGGCTTCATGCAAGACAAAGTCAGCCGCTAGGAAGGTCTACAGAGTTAATGGGGCTGAAAGTGCTTGCAGAGAGACTGAATGTGGTGCAGTGTGTTTTGGGAGCAAGAAAACTGATGGCAGCGGTTTTGTTTCTCAGCCGAGTCTGTAGCATGCTCCAAACGGCACCTGTTGGGCCAAGTGATGAGGACAGCAACTTCTGGCATGAGTTTGGCAAAGGAAGCCAACTCACAGCCGTCAACAAGGCAGCAATAAACGGCTCAGTAGGAGACAGAGCCATCCCTGCTCCCCTCCACCCTTTTGGTTCCCAAGAGGCGCTGCCTCGCACACAAACACAAACTGACACACTGAGGGTTTGTGCTTCTTACAGGAAACCAGCTCTGGGAGGAACTTCCACAGTACTTAGATGAAGATGATAGGCAGGACCACCCCAGAAGCTGACGGCACCCCACAAACCTGTTCCTTCCCAGGTGTATCTGCATGTTGTCCACGCATAAACTACTGCAGATAGGATTGCACTTGGAACACAGAAACTGGTGGCATGCGACCGCCTTGATGTGTAACCTCTGCAGGTTCCCCAAAGTGATTTGGTCAAGCGGGTTTTCAGAAGACTTGCTTATCTTGATCCTGTGTGCAGTGTTCCCTGTGCATCAAAGCACAGACGAACTCCAACAACTCTTCGGGGGATTTTCCCCCCTCCGAAGAGCAGCAGCAAACAGGTACAAGATCTCAGAAGGTGCTTGGGTTTGGTTTTTTAACTGATAATTGCACAATGAATTTTGAGTTTAAAGACTTCAATCTACCTCTTCCTAGGTTAACCTACCCGAGACAGTAAAATAATGCGTTTTTAAGAGCAGGTCCTGCTCGTTTCTCGTGCAAACACAAACGTCACAGAAACGCTGCTTCTAGAGCCAGTGCAGCCTGGCTACAACGCTCGCAGCCATCCCGATGTTTAATAACTCTGCTATAAATATTTATGTTTGTGGCTCATGCCACTGCTCCCATCGTGTCACTGATGATGGAGGTTTTGAAGCACGGATGCACAGGAGACATTTCCCATTAATCATAATTTTCTACATCATAACAGCAGCACAAATGGGTGGCACTGTCCTTTCTCAGGCCATTTCAAAAATGAAAGCTGCTTACCTCCTGCCATTTCAAGAGCAGCTTTCACACACTCCACAGCTCTGAAACCCACTGAAGTTAAATGATTACTGATCAATGTGACAACCTATGGAAGGAACTTCTTCATGGCGAGGGTGACAGAGCCCTGCAAGGGGCTGCCCAGGGGGTTGCAGGGTCTCCTTGTCGGGAGGCACTGAAGACCCACCTGGGTAAGTTCCTGTGCAACTGGATCTAGGGGATGCTGCTGTGGCAGGGGGATGAGACTAGATGATCTTTCGAGGCCCCTTCCAAGCCATGTTCTGGGATTCTGTGACAGTACAACAAACAATGCTGTCCTGGAGCTACTCAAACACAACTTCTTCAAAGACTCAATGGCCTTGATAAACAAGGTTTCTAAAGAGTGGACTTGTGTGTGCTTATGTACTCACTCCTACGAATCTGCCGGATGGGGACAAGATGGATTACATTCTACAAGCAAACCATTTTCCACTGCAATTTAACAATTCACCATCCTGAAAACACATGGATTATGCAGAGTGATGAACTCTGGAGGTGCCTTCCAATCCCTAACATTCTCTGGTAACATCAGTAGGTCTTTTGCAATGTGGGAAGATGTCCATGTCTCCAGACACTCTTAAGAGCCAACAAGCCCTCCTCTTCTGAGTGTTTCCTCACTCCATATGTTAAAAAGCAGATCTACAGAGTGGAACAGTCCATTCTGTTGGTCTGGGCTATGCGTGTGTTTGTTTTGTTTCGTTTTTTATTAACGAAAAGCTAATTAAATGTGGGCTTTTCACTCTGGAAGAATTGTCTGGACAGCTTTGAAAGGCTTTAGCATAATAACACTGCCAGTTAAACTCCTCCCTGGTGATGAATATTTGGCCATGGTAGGTAATTACGACATTCATAAGCTCTTAAGTTAAGGGGCTGGCAGAGGGGGTTGCTGTCTGCTGCTCATTTTCAAACAGCTCTGGTTTTCTGAGATGGAACGGCTACATCATGGCTCCCTCTCCCCAGCCTAAAACACAGGCACTTACCAAAGAGGGGGAAAAAAAAGAGATTTAAGAACAAATCATTCTTCATCAGAACCTACTGTAGCTATAATTACACAGAAGCACAGAACATCGGGGATTGGATCTTTCGAGGTCCCTTCCAATCCCCGATGTTCTGTGATTCTGTTATCCCCCCACCACAGCAGGAGCATGAGTCCTGAATTGAAGACTCGCTGTATTTCCAAAGCGAATGGTCCAGATCTAGGTACTGGTTTTCTTAACCATCCAAAGCCTTCTCTGATGTTCGAGACAGCAGTCATAACCATCATTTAATCGTTGCATTAAAAGAAACTGGGTTTCTCAAACACAAGAACCTCACCCCCATCAGACCCTTCAGCTGATGACGTCCCCGTTTCCTACCACCACATTCCCAAGAGAAGATAAATTCGATGAGTGTCTCCAACAGCCTCTCAAATGATTTGAATCAGTTCAAGTAATTCTCAAGATCACTTCAAGGAGTTGTCGAAGAAATAAAGACAGCACAGGCAATCCCTCACCACAATGATGCCCATCAGAACCATTTTTAAAAGTATCTGTAGATTACCAGGGGAGAGAGAAACTCTGAACGGAGCTATTTTTCATACACAGGTGCTTTCCCACTCTCATTTGGCACTGTGGACTGAGGCTACGTGCCTCTCCTGCCCTGCCTCCAGCGAGCTCCATAAGCTCCCTGTCCCCCCACCAATGCGATTCTCTCCTGTTATTTAGGAAAAAGAAACAAGTCAGCAAGTTCCAAACTAGGGACCAGTAACACCTCACTATCCGAATTAGATTTATCCAGCTTCCTGTCCTCCTTTTCTTTCGCACTCCCCCTCGCATCTATCCGCCTCCGATTTTTAAGACTCAGCTTAGCAGCATCGGGTATTCCTCACCGTTATTTATCCCCCAACAGCTGCGATAGTAAGACACCGGAGCTACAGGATCCTCCCACGCTGCAGTGAGCACACCACACAAGCCGAGCTCTCCGCCATCCCTCCCTCCCTCAGAGGAGCCCCAGACCACAGCTCTACGCTGCGGATCGGTGCAAAGGCAGAAGGAAGCGTCTCCCGTCCTCCTCCCCCTCCGCCACCCCGGTGCTGGCTGTGCTGAAAAGCCTCTGGACCGCACCTGGGTCACTCAACCCGGGGCGAGGTGCCAAAAGCACAGCAGCATGATTAGACAGACTCAGGGCAGCGGGCGGCTCTTGGCTACTTATCGCCCAGACAAGACGTCAGCAGGGCACGAGATGTCGCGATAAATGCGCCGACGGAGACCCTCAGAGCTGCAGCAGGAAAACCTCAAGGCATCAGGCACCCGCCGCACCGGCCTTCTGAAGCGCAACACGGCTGGAGAAGGAGCTGAAGGGAGCCCAGAGGAAAGCTGGAGATGGATTTTTTTACCAGGGGCTGTAGCGACGGGACACTGGGGAATGGTTTCAAGCTAAAAGAGGGCAGATTTAGATTAGACCTGCGGAAGACGTTCCTCAGTACGAGTGTGGTGAAACACTGGAACAGGCAGCCACATGAACTGTGGATGCCTCCCCCCAAAGTACTAAAGGGCACGCTGGAGGAGGCTCTGGACAACGGGGTCTAATAGGAGGTGTGCCTGCCCAGGGCAGGAGGATCCGAACTAGATCATCTCTGACGTCCCTTCCAACCCCAACCGAAGCCACTCTGTGCCTCCATGATCTCGCCACTCGTTCGGAGACACCGCGTCTGGGAGCCCCATTCCGCACCGCGGGCGGCTGCGCCTCTCCCCGCTCGCTGCTGGGGGGCGGATGGGGTCCGGCGGCCGCTGTGGAGCTCTTCCGCCCCCTGCTGGCGCCGGGGCCGCTGTGGCCGCTCCCTGCCGACCCAGGGGGTTCGCCGGGTTTCATCCGCGGGAGGCACCGGCGGAGCGCGGCTCGGCGGCCCCGAGGCCAGAACGAAACTTGCCCGAAGCCACCAGGGCGGTCCCTAGCCGCAGCGCTGCGCCCCGCACGAACGCGCTGCCGGCGGCCCTTCCCCTCCCCGAGCCCTGGAGCAGCGCAGCGGCGACACAGTCGTTACCAACTCGTTAAGTAAACGACGACAAAGCACCTCCCACCGCCAGCCTCGGCGCACTGCCCCCAGCCCGCGCTTCACGGGGTGTTCCGAGGTCTGTGCACACGCACAGCTCCAGCGCAGCTCCTTCCCCGCGCAGAAAGTCGCCGCAGCCCCGCACACTCCGGCGGCCATGTCCCCCCAGCCCCGTTCCGCCGGCGGCACTGTGGGTCGGGAGTCTCGGCGGCCCCCGGTGCGGGAGGTCTGGGCCGGGTGAACCGCGGCTGCGGGAGTCTGGGTCAGGTCTCGCACTTCTCTCCCCCGACCCTGGACACGAAGCCCGCAGTACCTGATCGCTGAGTGCGGGCGAACGGCAACGCACAGCCACCGACAGAGAAATCAAGTCATTAAGCCCTGCGCATTATTATCTTAAATTATTAATTATCTAATTATTACCTCCCCCTCATTCGTCGCTTCCCCCAACACAGGGAAACCTCACGCCAACCGCACCGAGCGCCTTCCAGCCTCGTCTCTCCCCGTTCCCCCTCCTAATCGCTACCCCGTGAACACTTAGCAAACCCCTGGAAGAGGGGAGGGAGAACGACGAAGCAAGTTTAGGTCCGTTTTAATTCCGCTCCGGGCTGACGCGCTGCTTTAGCGAGAAGAGCAACGAGTAAACAAGAAGCGGCTCCGCTCCTACCTTGGCCGCCGCCGAGCAGCGGTCCGAGCAGGCAGAGCGCCAGGAGGAGGCTCATGGTCGGCAGCTCCAGGTGCTCAAACGCACCAGGCAAAACCCCGCTGCTGCAGATCTCGGTGATGCTGCCGCCGCCGCCGCCCCCGCAGCCTTTCCGCTCCGCCACGAAGGCTCCGCACCAGCTCCACGCCGCTCACCCGGCGACTGCCCGCGTCGCCCCGCACGGCCCCGCTATATCTGGGAGGCAGCGGCCACCGCGCAGGAGGCGGGTGCTCGGCGGACCGCGAGGATTCCTCCGCGCCCCCAAGCACGGCCGCACCACCCAGCAGCGGTGGCGCCGGTAGATTCTTCCGCTGTGCCGCAAGGAAGACGCAGGATCGTTCCTCTTTCTCTTCTGGTCGCCGGCAGCCGCCCAGGGCTTGGGGCAACTACACGCCTCTAGCTCGGAGACCCCGTATCCGCCGTCTGAGGAGAGGGAGGTGGTAGCCCCCGGGAGCGGCGGCCGCAGGGGCTGGCGCCGCGCTGTCGACGCCTTTCCTCGCCCCCAGCGCCGTAACAGTCGCCCGCGTGGCTGCAGGCGGGGGCTGCGCAGGACCCTGCGCTGGGTCCTCTGCTTCCCACGGGCGCGGCTCCGGCCGATCGCCCCGGCTTCGCAGCCGGTGCGTTCCGCTGTCCAGGAATTCACCAGTTGTGGCTGTGCCTGACCCGGGGCGGGGACACAACCCCGCTGGCTGCAGCGGCGTCAAACGCTGCTCACCTGTGGGAGACCTCGGGGCTGCCCCACGGAGTCCTGGCTTTGGGCAGCTGGGGGGACACGGGCGGAACGGCTGAAGAGCTGCGGTGGTGCCCAGCTTGACTTCAAGAGATTAATTAAGCTGCAGCCTCCCGAATTCGTCACCTTGCCACCTGTATGACACATGGAAGGAGGTGGAAGTGGAATTATGTTAATGTGAAGCAGCTGCTGCAGCAGTTAATACAAGATTAATCCAAATTAGCACATCCCTAATAATTGTTCCACCCTTTTCCTTTTTTCCAAGAGGATTTTGGTTATGGAGAGAGGGAAGGGGAGAAGACGCCCCTTTGCAGAAAACTGGAACAGATGACACCGTCATTCTGCTTCTGCACAGTAGTTTAACTAAATTAGGAAGAAATGACATAGATCTTGCTGGAATCAACCAGACAGGTAATAAAACTGGAAGGCTTCACCCAAAGGCTGTGCTTCAGGATGCTCGGGAGTATCACAGAACATTAGGGATTGGAAGGACCTCAAAAGATCGTCCAGTCCAGCCCATTTGCCACAGCAGGATCCCCTAGATCCAGCTGCACAGGAATGTGGCCAGGTGGGTTTGAAACATCTCCAGAGGAGGAGACTCCACAACCTCCCTGGGCAGCCCCTTCCAGGGCTCTGTCACCCTCACTGGGAAGAAGGTCCTTCTCACACTGATGTGGAACCTCCCTCTGTTCCCTATCACACACAGTGCTCCTTGTCCTGTCACTGGGTGCCCCTGAGCAGAGCCTGGCTCCATCCTCCTGACACCCACCCTTCACATATTGATCAACATCCATGGGGCCAGCCCTCAGTCTCCTTTTCTCCAAGCACAAGACCCCCAGCTCCCTCAGCCTCTCCTCAGCAGGGAGGTGCGCGGCTCCCTTCATGACCCTTGTGGCTCCGTGCTGAATGGAAAATGCTGGCGAAAGCGTTGTTCTGTTGGTTGTTGGTGTTCCTCTGCAGCACACAAACCTGGACCTCATCGCTCGGCTACCCACCACATGGCCCTGCTCCTGAAACTTCAAGTTTTTGTAACCCAGTATAAAATTAACAGGTCTGTTTTCGTGTAGATTTAGGCGGGAATGGAACTGAAATTCCTTGCACAGTTTTGGAAATCAAAAATGTGGCAGCTTCGGCAGAGCCTTTGAGGTGAGAACTGGGTTTATATTTAGGAGCCGTTCTGCTCACGACTGTTGGGAGAGCTGCCTGGTGGCAGAAGACGATGTCTGGCGCCCTCGGTGCAGGTTCGGGAGCGCACAGCAGGGGAGCTGCTTTGGTGAAGCAGATTCCCAAGGTCGGAGCGTTCCGTTAGCCCCAGCGCCCAGCCGCAGAAACGGTGACTTCATTGGCAGATTAGTGCGCAAAGACGACGAAAACAAATATTAGATGAAAGCTTTAAAGGAAAAGAAGAAAATCAATCTTACTGGGCAAGAAGTGGACAAGGTGCCAAATTTGTCAGATTTATCTTTGGGTTTAACGCGTTTGGAGCGTTGGCAGCCAGAAAAGTGGAACAACTAGAGAAAACCAGTATTAATAAAGAAAATCGGATAATTTATCCATCATCATCCCTCACAGTCTGCTTTATTTAAAGGGCAGAAGTCGTACATGAGCACCTTGACCCGGACAGGTGCATAGATCTGGGCGGGGAGAAATGGGATGAGCTAGAACAAGGGCAATGCACAGTCTGGCATCTGGGCAAGAACAACCCAGGGACCAGGATAGGGCGGGGACTGACCTGTCGGAGAGCAGCGCAGGAGGAAGGGACCTGGGGGTGCTGGTGGCCACCAGGACGGCCAGGAGCCAGCAGTGTCGCCCTCTTGTGGCCAAGAAGGCGAATGGCACCCTGGGGCGTACCAGCCTGGGGATGGTCAGCAGATGGAGAGAGGTTCTCCTTCCCCTCTACTCTGCCCTGGTGAGACCACAGCTGGAATGCTGTGTCCAGTTCTGGGCCGCTCCATTCCAGAAGGACACAGAGCTGCTGGAGAGAGTCCAGTGCAGAGCCACGAAGATGATGGAGCAGAGCATCTCTCTGGTGAGGAAAAGCTGAGGGAGCTCAGTCAAAAGGAGACTGAGGGGTGACCTCGTTAATGCTGATAAATATGTGAAGGGTGCGTGTCAGGAGGATGCAGGGGCATCTAATAATAGGACAAGGGGCAACAGATATGAGCTGGAACTGAGGAGGTTCCACATCAATATGAGAAGGAACTTGTTCAGGGTGAGGGTGACAGAGCTCTGGAACAGGCTGCCCAGGGAGGTTGTGAAGTCTCGTTCTCTGGAGGTGTTGAAAACCCGCCTGGGCATGTTCCTGTGCAGCTGGATCTAGGGGATCCTCCTGTGGCAGGGGGATTGGACTAGGTGATCTTTCGAGGTCCCTTCCAATCACAGAATGGCAGAACATCAGGGATTGGAAGGGACCTCGAAAGATCCTGCAGTCCGACCCCCCTGCAATGTTCTGTGGTGCTGTGATTCAGGGCCTCATTGCTTCTGCTGCTTCTGTAACGAATGATCTTTTACAGAGGAAAGACACGTGAGAAAATGCATCCCGGTGAACCGCAGCCACTCGTCGCACCGAGGTCACACAAACAGGGATTAGCAAGACGCCGGCACCGCGCTCGGCTTTCCTGCCATCCGCGTCTCTATGGCTCCTGGTGTTCGTGACCGGCCGTTAAATGAGGCAGCAGATGAGCGCTCAGAGCGCGGCGCAACACTAATTGGTGTCAATAACCACACACACGCTGCGGTCCTTCCCGGTCCGCGGCTAAGGGCTTTTTGCAGACTGCACTGTTTACCCGGGGAAGCCTGACGTGGAGTTTAATAGCTGTGCTTAAGACTATGGAATTGGAAAACATGTTTTCCTGATAGCATCGCGCACCTAACAAATGTGCTGGCGGAAAACAAACACACTTTCACACTGCATGAGCTTTAAAAATAAGAGCAGAAATAAGCTATAGCCCGTATTATCCCGTGTGAACGGACACGAGGTGCAGCAACAAGAAGGACACTCATCATTCAGCTAGGAAAGTTATTCCAGCGGTGAGAAAATCAACTCATCAGGTCCTTGAAGCAATTACAGATTTGCTCCAGTGGCTGAAGAGACCTGCTGGGAAAAGTCTCCAGGGAAGGGAAGGGAAAATATTGCCTAGTCCCACATTTTGTGTTTGGCTGGTACCTTAGATCTTTTGGGATACCACACACAAATCTGAGTGGCTGCATCTGTAGGTTGCCTCTCTTCTATCTGTCACACAATAGCCTCCAGGCTCCACAACTGTGCTCTCATGTGCAGCTCTTCTGCTACCAGGTGTTACTACCTGAGAAGCTAGAAAGGCAGGGAGGATTAATTTCCCCTGTATTACCCGCTTCACTCCGTAGAGTCGTTTGTACAGCAGCCTGGCGGATTGCTGGCCCTTGTCCTATCTTTAGGTGCCACTGGGCAGAGCCTGGCTGCATCCTCCTGACCCCCAGGACTTGATAGGATTTGCCTATCTGTTTCACACAAACGCAGATGTTAATGAAGCCCCTTCAAATTAGCTGAGAGTTTGAGGGGAACTTGCAGTTGTGAGGACAGCTCGGAGAGGTCTGCCTCCAGAAATAACTGCTGCAGGGTTGTGAGGAAGAGGGCTCATCCTGGAGCAATTACCAGATGATTTGGGGGCAGGACAAAAGAGACAAAACAAAACACCGCTCCTTTCAGACAGGGTAATTTCCGGAAGGGCTTGTGAACCAAATTGCTGATCATCAGCAAAGTCGGTAATTATCCCAAGTGGGGCCCTTTCCCAGGATCCCTGTAAACACAATTAAAGTGGCACCAAGACGAATTGTGCAACCGTGAACCTCGGCTCCTTGTGGGGGGGAGTGATGCACCATTAACAACAGGCAGCGCCGCAAGCCAGGCACCGCTCTTCTGCCTCGGGTCCTCAGCACCTTGCAGACGCTTCCATAAAGGGCTGAAATCATTTTGGATCCTCCTTTTGTGAGCAAGAGGACAAAGCATTGTTTCCAGGGCTCTTCTTCCTCTTCAGGAAGCCCAAAACGCCCTGCGGTTCAGCCACTGCCAAGAGACTCGGGGGTTTGCGTAGGGAAGATAACCCCGTGTGTGGTTTCTGGGACAAAACCTGTAGAAGAGTTCCGTACAGGGCAGGACAACTGCTTCACTCCTGGAGATCGGGGGGCGGTGGGAAGCAGCGTGCTGCTGGGGTTGGAACAGAAAGCCTGTGCTGGCAAAACAAATGGCCAGGCTCCGTTTGTGTGTCCGAAGTGAGCGGTTGCTCCCCACAACCCCGCGCCCGCTGCAGCGGCAGGTCGTGAGAGATGAGTGAAGGCAGCCTGCCGGGCCTCCACGGTCGGGTTTTCACGTCTTTGAGGTTGCTGCAGTTCTGGACGTGCGACTGTTCCTTTTCTTTTACCAGCTGACTCAAAACACATGAGCTCTCGACAGTCGTTGTCCTGTCACTAGCAGCTTCAGACGTTTGGGCAGGACTGTGGACTCACTTGGTTTCGCCCAAGAATGAAGCTGCCAATGCCAAGGTGCTCCAACCAGATGTGGCACATACAGCCACAGGGCAGCTGTGAACCTGACCTCTGCTGTGGGCTGCTCATGAACCCCCTCACACACTTTCTTCTCATTTCAACCCCCTCCTTTCCTATTAGTTCAGGGCTTTTTGTTTTGTGTAAGCTCCAGAGCAAAGGATCTAAAAGGACCCTGCAGAGATGTTGGGGCTGGGCTCTTCTCACAGGTCACTAGCAACAGAAGCAGAGGGAAGGGCTTCAAGCTCCAACAGGGGAGGGTTAGACTGGCCATCAGGAAGAGATTCTTCCTGGAGAGAGTGGTCAGGCCCTGGGATGGGCTGCCCAGGGTGGTGGTCGAGTTCCCATCCCTGGGTGTGTTAAAAAGACACTTAGATGTGGTGTCGGGGAATCTAGTTTAGGGGTGACCTTATAGAGCAGGGTTGGTGGTTGGACTTGCTGATCCCAGGGTTTTTTTCCAACCTGATTCTATGAAAGATACAGTTTTTCCCCTTTAATCTGGGAATATTCTGGATACTGCCAGTGTTTCATAAACTTCCACCTCCCTTCAAAGCCAGATTCGAATACCTCACCTGTCTTCCAGGGCTTAAAACAAAACCCAAACCTGTTCTTTATTAGAACAAAAAATTAGGTAGATTTGTGAGATCCTCAGATAGAGCAGCCTTTCTGGTTCAGATGTTAATGTAAATGACAAATGCTTTCTAATAAATAATCACTGGAGTTGGCAAATGTCAGGGTGTTGTGACATTTGTCGTAAGAGGGGGAGAAGCCTTGCGCTGGGTTGTTCACCAGACGTAGATACAAGCCACGGAGCTCTCCTTGGAGGCACAGGGTTTTCCAAGGGCACTTTCTCCAGCCATTCCAGACTTCTTAGATTTGTTTCTGCTGGCGCTAACGGAGTGTGGCAGTTGTGGGACAGTCCGTTTTTCAGGCTCTGGAATTGTCTGATCCAGAGAAGACCTGCTTGAACAGACACTCAGTTTGGAGTAGGGAAGGAAATAACCAGCGTACACAGGCTTGTTGGTGAAAATCACACTGAAACATGGGCATCGACTCACAGAATCATTCGGGATGGAAAAGACCCCTGGGATCAGTGAGTCCAGCCACCCACCTGACTCTGCAAGGTCACCCCGAAACCAGATTTCCCCTAGGGGATGATGTCCAGTCTAGCCCTGCTCTGCTGAAGCTTGAAGCCCTTCCCTCTGCTTCTGTCGCTAATGACCTGTGAGCAGAGCCCAGCACCAGCACCTCTGCAGGGCCCTTTCAGAGAGCTGTAGAGAGCGATGAGGGCTCCCCTCATCCTCCTCTTGCTCACACTAAACAGCCCCAGCTCTCTCCATCTCTCCTCATCAGACCGACTCTCCAGGTCCTTCCCCAGCTTCACTGCCCTCCTCTGCCCTCGCTCCAGCCCCTCGATGTCCCCTTGTCCTGAGATGCCCAGAACTGGACCCAGTCCTCAAGGTGCAGCCTCCCCAGTGCCGAGTTCTTCTTTATTTCCTTGCCCCTTCAAGGGTCCCGTATTTTTCTGAGAGCAGCACGAACAGCACAGTCCTGAACCAGTTTTGAATTCCTTCTGCAAGTTCTGGTTACGTTCTGCTGAGTTGCTAAGTTGAACAGGGAAACAGAAAACCCTTCAGCATTTTTAAACAATATTTTTCATTAATCCCTTCTCTAATATTTCCCCTTTATAAGTCTCCCGCTGACAAATATTGATCCTTCCCAAGCCTTCCCCACGAAGCACAGTCAGCACAGCAACACACACAGTGCCCGACTGCTCTGGCCTGTCAAAACCATAACGGATGATTTCATCAGTGCTGTTGGCACCGTTGCTGCCGAGAAGGGTTTCTGAGCTTGTTTACCCTGAAAATCTTGCTTCTCCTGCAGGAATGTAAACATCCCGCTGCAGCGGCTTTCGCCGTGGCGACCGTGAGGCTGTGCAGCGTCCCTCCTGCTTTGGCAGACTGTGTGCAGAGCCCCGAGGACCCTACCTGTGCTGCTGTGCAGTGGTTTCAACCTGGGGTGGGGGGTCAGGCAGTGGGAGAAAGGGCTGCTGGCTGGCCGCTGCAAGAAGCTTTGTGGAAGCTCCTCCTGGACCATGTCTGGACCCAGCTCTGACTGAGCTGAGCCAGTTAGTGCCTCCTTGATAACCAGCTGAAGGGGGGAAGCCTGTTGCTGCTTCCTGTGTTCAGGAGCTCTGCCTTGTCTGGGGAAGAGAAGAGGACTTGCTGTGTGGTCACCCGAGTCAGTGAGGAGGTCTCGCTGGGGGAAGACATGCCTGTGCAGCCATTGGCCTTTGCATCCAGCTGAGGAGAAACTGACCTCAGAGATCACCAGCAGAGGAGTGTCAGTGGAAAGCTGCGGAGGAGAGAGCTTGTGTGAGCAGGGGATGGATACAGAGATAAGCCATGATGCTCAGGAGAAGATCCAGGCTGGAGCGGTCAGGGTCCTGTGGAACAACCTGTGGGGGGTCCATATGGCAGGTGGAGAAGTCCAAGGAGGACCTGTCTGCTGTGGTGGGCACCAGTCCCCACAGGACAAAGGAGTGCAGCAGGGCTTTCCCCTGTCAGGGAGGACATAGCAGAGCTCAGCTTGGCCAGGGCTGCCGAAGAAGAGGGTCTCAGGAGGTGCCCTCCTGCCTCAGCCTTGCTGTGGTTCTGTAACTCTTGTGATTCCCAAGTTGAAAGAGAAACCACTCTCGAAAATGTTCTGCAATGTTTTTCTTTCTCTTGGCATCCTGTTGCGTCAGGAACCTTTCCTCCTCCTGCTGAATGACTTCTACGATGCCACAAATCGCTGCCACGGAGGTGCAGGAGGTGTTTGTGGTCTTTCATTTACATTAATTGCCAACCAGACCTCCACTTGGGAACGGTTAAGCACAAGAAACATGAAAGCACTCTTCCCTTTCTTCTTCTTAATGGAACCCTTGTTGTGCAACCGCAAGCACCGTAAATAACGACCAGTGTGAGCTCCCGAGCTGCGTTTCCAGACGTGATGGATTTAAATAATAATAGTGATTATTAATAAGCTCCAGGAAAGCTGGCAATTATTTAAAAACAAAATCCAAGACCCCCAGCTAGTGACAAGGAACTGCTGTGATTCAGATGAATCATCCTGTGCGTTAGAAACGGCCGGTAAGAAAATGACTCGTAACGGTTGTGGCCGGCTGTAGGGCCGGTGGTGAGATGATGCTGCAGCGTCAAGGACCACTAGCCAACACTTTTTGCTCATTCTCCTTTGCACCTGCATCTAGGGGATCCCGCTGTGGTGGGGGCTGGACTGGATGATCTCCTGGGGTGCCCTCCAGTCTCTCATTTTCCATGACTCTGCTCTGTGATTCACACTAGCTGGATAGTCAACACACTTTTCTGCCCCAGGCCATCCTCTGCAGCGCTGACTTGGCCACTGAGCTGGAGCCTGTGCTTCTGAGAAACCTTACGGGCTCACTGGATGTGCATGGTCTCTGTCACAAGAGCAGACAGGGGCTCACTGGACTCACATGTACCGAGAGTGGCGTGGAGGTGATGCTCTAGCCCTCAGGGGAGACCTGCAGTGGAAGAAAACACAAAAATAGTGATAGAAATCTTAGCTGACGACAGAACTCGGGTTCGTCAGGGTGCTTTAATAAACATGCAGCCTCAGCCACCAAAACCTCTTGGACAGGCTGTGTAACCTGAGGCAGAACTTCCTATTTCTCATGTAATTTGTTTAAACCATCTCAAAAATCACAAACCTGACAGCTGGAAGTGTATTGTCCTAGGGCTTAGAGCCACAGAACGTTCTAGGCTGGAAGGCACCTCTAGAGGTCATCTAGTCCAACCTCCCTACACAGGACAACTCTACCCAGGTCAGGCTGCTCAGTCCTCATCAAGCCTGACCCCCAATGACTCCAGAGATGGGGCTCCCACCACCTCCCCGGGCAGCCCCTTCCAGCCACCAACCACCCTCACAGTGAAGACCTTTTTGGGACTATCCAGCCTAAGTCCATCCTTCCCTGGGTTGAACCCACTGCTCCGTGCTCGCAGTGTTTCCACACGGAGTCAGCGTGACAGAAACCCTTCGTCTGAGGGTTTAATTGCCTGAAAGGGATTTGGAAACGTGCATCAAGACTCTTCTTTCTGTGATCAGACCCTGCTCTTCGCAGCGGTGGGATCGGCAGAGCTGCCTTTTCACGGGCAGCCCTTCACCCTGACAGAAGACGACAGGGCAGCCGTTCTCTGAGGGCTCCTCAGTCCTCCAGCCCTGTGCAGAGCAAGGGGAAACGCCTTTGCTGCAGCCCCCAGCAGCTCTGCAACGATGCAAACTTCCCGAGACTCCTGTGCGGGGCCGTGCATCGCGTCTGTGCCAGGGCTGGTGATGGAATCCTCTTCTAGGCTTTGCTCAGGTGGGAAAGAAAGACCAGGAAAAGGGAAAAAAACCCCTGTTATCTTCTTTTTTCACTTCAGTTTTGAAAACGTTTTATCTGAGCAGCTGCAGCGCAAAGTTGTGCATTTATATTTCACAGCTGCACCTCTCCAAATAGCAAAATGATACCATTTGTAAGCCCTCTGTTCCGTGATGTCTACACAGACAGCTCTCAGAAAGAGGACAAGCCCCCAGCTAATCTAGAAAAGAGTATTTTCACCAAAACCCAGATGTAAATAGAGTCGAGACCCCTGGAAAATGAAGCTTTTATGCGTGTGCAGAAGAGCTGCACAGTTTTCACTTAAGAGCCGGCGACTCAAGCAAAGCAAGGATGCCATCTCCCAGCGTGTGCTGCTGGCATGTGCTGAGAGGAAAACGCCTCTGAAAAGCTGGACCTCAGTGCTGACGGTCTTTGTGTTCCAGAGCGCCCAGCCAGGGGAGGAGATGCACATCCCCTTGGAGACCAGCGTGTACGGGAGGTCCCTGCCAACCCCTAATGGTTCTGTGATTCGATGTTCATGCTTAGGAAGGATGAACCAGGGCTGCCCAGGGAGACGGTGGAGTCTCCTTCTCTGGACCCACCTGGCCCTGCTCCTGAAGATCACCTTTTCTTTCCTTTCTTCACAGCAGGACAAATCTCAGCTGAAGCTGGTTTGGGAAGAGTGAGAGGAAGAAAAGCCGCGTTAGACACAGAAGTTCTGTTTGTCTGCTGCAGGACAGAGTCGTTTGTTGGGAGCAGCACGTCAGGGTTTCTTCAGAGACAGGGAGTACAACCTTTACCAGTCAGTAGGAACAAGGCAGAGTCGCCCGGTGGCTCCTTCTCACAGTGATGTGGAACCTCCCTTCAACCGAACTCAGCTGTTCAATTACAAGATCGAGATGATTTTTCAGTTGGAGAAGCTGTTAAAATTAGACGACTCTCCATGGCAGCATTTGCCTCTCCTTGTCTTGTCATTTTTGCAGAAGGACTGTAGCTTGAAATGAAAAAGCTGACATGGATTTTGCTGCTCTGATTCATCCGGAAGTAGAGACGAACCCACTTAGGTGGATTTGATTAGACCCTTAATGCAGGGAAGTGAAAATCCCTTGCACAGGGGATGCGGGTGCTTGTGACAGTGGCTGATTGAAAACAGCCTGGCGCAGGGGTTGATAGTTTCTTTGGTGTCTTGTGTCGTGATGAGGCACAACGTGTCCTGGCTGTGAGAGGAACCCGAGCAATAACATTTCTTCTCTTCCTTCCCGCTGCTTCTCCAAAGGGAACACTCTAAAGCACTTCTGAGAGAGAGCCGTATCCTTGCCAGGAGAGAAGGGCTGATTTGAGAAGGACCTTCTTCCCAGTGAGGGGGACAGAGCCCTGGAAGGGGCTGCCCAGGGAGGTTGTGTGGGGTCTCCTTCTCTGGAGACATTTAAGACCCACCTGGCCGTGTTCATGTGCGACTGGATCTAGGGGATCCTGCTGTGGCAGGGGGGTTGGACTAGGTGATCCTTGGAGGTCCCTTCCCATCCCTGATGCCCTGTGATGATGTGGTTCTTCTTCCTAACCCCTCAGTCTGCAACCACGAAGCATGAAGGTGCCAGGCTCTTCACAGCACAAGTGGTGGTTGTATTAGTCTCATCTAATCCAGTGCCTTTGTCATGGACGACTCCTCTGTGGAGCTGGTGCTGCCTTGAACATGAAGAGAGTGAATCCTTGGAACCCCTGCCTGCTTCTCTGACTACAGGTGCTGCCCAGCGTTTGCGTTCGTTCATGTTTAGCCGCATTTGCTCTTGTGCTGGTTTTGTCAGATGCCTTTGGGTGCTCCCCACTCGCACAGGAACGTGTCCAGCGGTTTGAAACCTCTCCAGAGAAGGAGACTCCACAGCCCCCCTGGACAAGCCCAGCAGCAGCCCAATAGTTAGTTGCAGGGTCTGTGAAACCTCATAGCCTCAGCCCAGCTCGTTGTGGGAAAGATGTGACAGCGCCAGGCTGTAACATGTCAAACCCATAAGCAGCTCCCTCCCACCGCAAACCCAGCAAGTTCTTACTATAGATGCGTTTGCGTGACGCCAGGTTTCCTCGAGCCCACCTCTTTGCAAAGTCCCCAATCTCCCCGCTCTAGATCCTCACCCAGCAGCGTGATTTATCTGCTGTCACTCTGGGGCTCAGCGTTTTAACAGGAGTGAGTTATCTGAGCTGCAGATGGCTATGAAATTGCAGCCTCAGTGAGACAAAGAAGTGTTGGGGTCTAATTTCCAACACGTCCATATTTCCCAAATGATTAACTGTTTCGGTGGCGCAGACCAACACTTTCAGTTCAGGGCTTTGCAGGTACTTCAGGACTTCCCACAGGGCACTTGGTGCCTGGATTGCTTTTGTTTCCATTAGCAGCAGACTCCCTTCGACGTTATGCAAAATATCTCGTTAGCGTTGGCTTCATGAAAGCTATTAACGGTGAACTTGTGCCTCTTCGAGTGGTGTTTGTCTGCTGGCCTGCTGCCTGCCTAGGAAAGTTCACTAACACCAGGCACTGCATGGAAAAGTTGTACTGGAAGATACAGACACACGGTCACAGGGTCACAGAACGTTGGGGATGGGAAGGGACCTCCAAAGATCCTCCAGTCCTGTCCCCCTGCCAGAGCAGGATCCCCTAGACCAAGTCATTAGGGATTGGAAGGGACCTCAAAAGATCACCCAGTCCAGTGTCCCTGCCAGAGCAGCAGCTGTGGTTCGTTGCAGTGAATACAGAATCTATAATGGGGAATAGACAGGACAAGGAGCAGTGGGTTCCAGCTGGGAATGAAGAGATTGAGGCTGGAGATTAGAAACAAATTCTTCACTGTGAGGGTGGTTGGTGGCTGGAATGGGCTGCCCGGGGAGGTGGTGGGGGCCCCATCCCTGGAGTCATTGGGGGTCAGGCTTGATGAGGCTGTGAGCAGCCTGACCTGGGTGGAGTTGTCCCTGTGTAGGGAGGTTGGACTAGATGACCTCTAGAGGTCCCTTCCAGCCTAGAACACTCTATGATTCTATGGTTGAGTCCCCATCCCTGGATGAGTTTAAAAGACACTTAGATGTGGTGCTGGGGGGGTCTGGTTTAGGGGTGACCTTGTAGAGTAAGATTGGTGGTTGGACTCGATGATCCCAGGGGTCTTTTCCAGCCTGAATGGTTCTGTGATTCTGTAAGTTCAAGGAGGATGAATAGTGTGAAGAAAGCCAAATAATGTCCTGGGGGGTGGTGAGGCGGGGAGGGTGCTGATGTGTTTCTCACCGACTTTATCATAAGCCTGAAGGCCAAGACATCTGCTAGAGCACTGAATCTTCTTTGATATTGGTTCGGGTTTTTTTGTATCAGGAGAAAATATAGCTTCTGCAGAACTGCTGGCATTTAAATGTTGCCTAAGTGGGCCACGAGATCCAGCAGTTACAGCTCCTAACCAGCGACATAAAACACCTAAAGCCGGGAGAGCGGATGGGCTAGAAGCCATCTGCATCTGAACGGTGGCAGCGCCGTTTCCAGACGGAATCTGCCTCAAAGAAGTCGGGGAATGTTTTCATTGAAACGGCAGAAGACCAACTGGTGGCTTGCAGTTGTGTTTCTCTGCTTGCCAACGGATCAGCTTTGGCCAGGCTGAGGCACGTGCCACCTTCGCTCTGGCTCCCAGGAAAACGCCACCCTGCAGGCGTCTGCGGAGGCTGGGTGAGCGGAGAGGCCTGGGAGATGCTGACACGTGGCAGGAGACGGAGCTGAGCGCTGATGTGCTCACATGTGGTTTTGCTTACAAATACATTACCCCACGCTCTGATGGAAACGAGCTGCACGTGACCAACAGGCTAGAATCGATCAGCTGAGGTCGGCTGCTGACAGAGCCGCCGTCGCCAAGCAGGCAGCGTGCAGGGTGCTCGGCTCAAGGGCAGAGGCTTCCTCCCCACGCACCTTTGCAGGGGCTGCGCGTTTCTGGGGACCGGGATTCCAGACAATCTTCTCAAACCGAGGAGTGGTCTGTGAAGGAAACAGAAAATAATCTCAGAGTCACTCAGGGTGGAAAAGAGCCCTGGGATCGTCGAGTCCAGGCACCGGCGCCGCTCTACAGGGTCACCCCTAAACCGCACTGGAGGTGTGAAAGGTGGTTCAGCCTTCAACGGGAAAAGGTGCTGCTGGGCACAAGAGGAGCTGCTGCAGCCGCTCGCTTTGCAGAGAAGGAGCTGAGGGTCTGGAGGCTCCATTGATCACCAGCAGTCGCAGGCTGCTTGGGGAGAGGCGAACTGTGGGCAGTGGGAAAGAGCACAGGCTATGAGATGGGTGTTCACGGCTTCCTTTTGCGCTGGTCGGGTCCTGGGCAGAGCCAGGCTCTTCTCGGGGGCATCTGCTGGCAGGACAAGGGGCACTGGGTGCGAGCTGGAGCACAGAGGGGTCCACATCAGTGTGAGGAGGGGCCTGGCTGTGAGGACAAGCATCCTCCATCTCCAGCAGCAGTGCCGTGCGCTGCGGCACCTTAGGGATCCTCCTGAGGCTCCCACACCAGCTAGGGCCAAGGCATCTTCAGCCCAGCTGCAACACGCAACAGTGTGGAAGCTAAACTCTGGCCTCTCCCACCACAACCTGCTGCTTCCTGGCCACAGTTTCACGCCTGGACTGCAGTTCAGCTGGGGTGACCTGATGAAATCCAGAGGGAGGGGATTCAGTGGCCAGACCGTGTTTCATAGCACAGAACGTGAGTCAGATATTGACTGAATGGATCTGGAGAAGCCTTGGCTGAGTCATTCTCCCCCCGGTTAATTGATGCTGCCAGGACATGCTAGACGTGTCCCTAAATAGCAAAATAATTTATAGAATGTGCTTTTCTGGCTGTTAATTATGCAGCTGGGTAACGGCATTTAGAAGCTCATCCAATTCTCTTGAAATCACTGGAAGGTTTTCCATGGATTCAGAGGAAGCTGAAGTGGTTTTTGAGGGACCATTGTCAAAGGCAAGAGGTGATTAGATGGGGTGAAGAAAATCAGGGTCTTATCCCTATAAATGTGCTGCACCCTTAGAGGTTTTCCAAAGCTGCAAGGACACACGAAACCCTCCTTTGTCATCCTTCCACTTTTCTAAGAGAGAGATAAATCTGCTCTTTGGCTTGGGTTGGGGTCTTTCAAAGACCCTGACCTTTTCCAGTAGCCTTAAAACCCTTAATGTGTCCAACACGAGGTCACAGCTTAACAGTTTGAATAAGAGCTCAGGAACCACGGAACGTTAGGGATTGGAAGGGACCTCCAAAGACCATCCAGTCCAGTCCCCCTGCCACAGCAGGATCCCCCAGATCCAGTTGCACAGGAACAGTCCAGGTGGATTTTAAACGTCTCCAGAGAAGGAGACTCCGCAACCTCCCTGGGCAGCCCCTGCCAGGACTTTATCTTGAACACAGTCCCTAGGCTATTTCGTGGTACCTTGCTCTGTGAAACAAGCTCATAGGAACTGTTCATAGTTCCTATGTCTATGTCTTAGGTGTCTTAACATCTAAGTTCGGTGTTAAAGAGACGTGCAGAACAAATAGTCCAAAGGGAAGACTCACTGTTTGCTGCAGCCTGTTTTGCAGCAGTCAGAGGTTGAGCAGAGAAGATCTTCTCAGCGTTCAGCATTTGATGTCTCTTTTTCACCGCCAGAAGGTCACTAATCTTGAGTTCCGATAAGCTGCCAAAGCAGGCAGATTCCAGGGGCGGCATCGGAGTGGCAGGATCAAACTGGGACAGAGCCATGGGTTTTCTTCCAGATTATCTCAGCTGCAGGAACTGGCCTGTGGTCTGCCCAGAGCTTTAAAGGTCACAAAAACACCTTGAATCATACTCAGAACATCAGCGTGGAGATTTGCCTCGGGACACAGTATGTAATTGTGCGTGGAACAAGAAGTCATCCATCATTTTCCCCGTAATGGAGTTTGCAGCGTGAAACCTGGAAAACATTTGATTGATTTTCAATAGGAAAATGCTGGGGAGGGCTCCCACGGGGTCCGTGCTTAGATGATGCTGTGATCAGCGCCCGCAGGAAACACAGCCGCTCCCCGTGGTTCTCAGGAGAGAACCGCCCACAAAAGCAGCCAAGAGAGCAGGGACTGGGCTCCTTCGGGAGCTCCTTGTTCTTCCACTCGTGACAGAACTGGTCAGAACTGCCTGTCCTGTTGAAGATAACAGCGAAACACTCAGATTCAGACTTGCAGGCGACCTTGATTTAAGTGAACAAAGACTTCGAGCAGCTTTTTCATAGAACTGCTCCAGTAAGTAGGATCTGGCTGACTTACAGAACGGGGAAATGGAATTCTGGAGTTCTGTGGTTGCCCAGCTCCGTAACGAGGTCTCGGCTGTCTACTTGCACAAAGCAGGTGGACTGTCTGTAAACTGCCAGAACCTTACAGTCCATCTTGGCCAATGACCTATCGAGGACTGAAGGCTCAGGTACTATTCACACGTGGTTAGAGCACAAGAAGTCTGTTCACTCTGATGCTAAATGATCCCCTTGACCAGTCCCTCTGAGTTGCTGTGTCTCCACGTGTCTCACGGTGTCTCCAGCTGGAAACCGAACTCGGAGCACTTGCAGCAGCGGCCCCGTTGCGAAGCAGGAGCGAAGTGCATCGGCTGCACGCTTGCTCACAAGACTGATCCTTTCTCAGAGACCCTCAAGGAAAGGCTTCCTCCTCAACGTCCAGCTACAGCAACAACCCCTTGCGTAGCTGCAGCACGTCCCGACCCTTCCATCTGCTCGATTTCTTGTAATTAGTGGGCTCAAAAGAGACGGTCGTGAAGCAGAGCTGTTTCCTCGCATGACAGGAGCTCTAAAACAACCGTTTCAGCGGTGCCACGGCTGAGTGACAAGCCCACAGCCCCGCGCTGGGAGCGGCTGCAGAGGATTATTTGCACAAAACGCTTCGGAAAAGCTGGGTCTCCACGGTCTTCGCGAAGGCTCTCCTGCAGCTGTCAGCAGCGCTACGAAGCTTAACCCAAGATAGCAATTAAGCTCTAAGTGGGAAGAGCAGAAACCAAAGTTGAAGAAGTGATGATATAATCATAGTGTTTTATTTAGTGACTCAATCTATTTATTGAGCAGAACTTATAATTCTGTCGAGGGGAGTTTACAGAGCCCTGGTGTGTTATTGGCATCTCGACTCGCTCGCTCTCTCCGCTTGGGTGCCGCGCTGGCTCCGGCTGCCACGCCATCAGGGCTCTATTCTGTGGTCTCGGCTCTATGAGGTCTCGATTCTGGTAGGTGTCTGCTCTACGTTCTTACTGCTGCTTTAACCCTACTGTGGCCCTTCACTCTACTTTGTTTTCACTGGACTCTCTTACCTTCAGAGAAGACTGAGTCACTGCCAGGTCATTGCCAATAGATTCACAGAATCACTGGACCTTAGGGGTTGGAAGGGACCTCGCAAGTTCATCCAATCCAGCCCCCTGCCACAGCAGGATCCCCTAGATCCAGTCACACAGGAACACGGCCAAGCAGGTTTGAAATGTCTCCAGAGGAGACTCCATGACCCCCTTGGAATGTGACATGAAGCAGATTGGCCTTTCCTGCTAATCTTCAGGACACTTTTGGGAGCTGTTCCAGCCACGGACCTCACGAAGGTCTCATCAGATGAACAGAAGCCAACCCCCATCCCTTGCTGGAGGCTGAGCTATTCCTTCAGGTGCTTTGTTTTGCCTTCTAAAGGACCAGTGGAAAATGCAGATGTTTCCTTGAGATTCAGAAGGCTGCTCTCCTCAGATGAAAAGGAAGCCATAGCTTCAGCTTGCTCCTCAAACTGTTCCTCTTCTCCATGTTCCCCACATCTTACTCAGGTTTGGTTTCAGCTCCCTGGCTTTCTTCCAGGAGCCAATTTATCCAAGACATTGGGACAGCTGGAGCACAGCAGGGAGGGAGATGAGAGACGAGGCTGACTGTGCCGGCAGTTGAGGTCTGCTCTTGCTCCTCAGGCCGACTCACGTAATCTCAGACGTGCCACGACCCTTCCGTGCCACAGCCCCGGCGCTTTGAGAGACACGCGGTAATGAACCCCGCAGCGTCGTTCTGGTGGTGGATGTCACACCGACACACGTGCCTGGGAGCAGGTCTGAGGTGCAGCTGGCTGCGTGCAAACAAGTAGCTCAGCACAAACAGCCACCCGAAACAGAATCAGAAACCTCTTCATAGTCTGGGCCCTGGTGGCCAGGGAGGCCAGCGGCACCCTGGGCTGGACTAGAAGGGGGTGGTTAGCAGATCGAGAGAGGTTCTCCTCCTCTTCCTCTGCTCTGCCCTGGTGAGACCCCACTGAAATCTCACGCCCAGTTCTGGGCCCCTCATCCTCTGTCCCTCTCTTCTCAGTCCTCTCCTCCTTATTCTTCCTTTTCTTTCCTCTCACTCTGCCCTACAGGGAAGGAAATCAGAACAGACTGGTTTTCACACCTCATCGTGGGTGTTGGAGCCCAGCACCTATTGTCTCGCCGTGTTCTCTTGGCCCCAAAGGGAAGGAGCCGCATATTTACTGCCTCCGATCCTTGACGAGTACCCAAAGTTCCTGTCTTCTCCAGGCTGACGCTCTTCCTCATCAGATTGATGGGCTTAAGTGCTCAGTCTTCCCCAAAGATGAAGAAGAAACCATAGCGGGAGATGATTTGAAACCAAACAGAGAGAGATTAAGGAGAGCGAGAGGCAGAAGCCTCGCTGTCAGGGCATTAAAATTAGAAGCACAGCAGCAGGAAGACGGCTTCATACCTCCTGTAAATCTGTTCCAAAGCGCTGGAGAGAGGATCGGCAGCAGAGAGGAAAGGAAGGACAAATTTTATAGGGGAAGTGGAAAAATACTACAGCTGGGTACGACGGTATCTTCACTGGAACAGGCTGCAGGAGAGTTCGGCTGCTCCTGCACACAACGGTCCTGGGGCTGAATGCAGCACCTCCAGCAACCGTGGCCTCTATGTTCAGGTAACCAAGGGGCAGTGGGTGTCAGCTGCAACAGAGGAGGTTCCACATCAACCTGGGAAGGACCTTCTTCCCTGTGAGGATGACAGAGCCCTGGAAGGGGCTGCCCAGGGGGTTGTGGAGTCTCCTTCTCTGGAGACGTTTCAAACCCTCCCGGCCCTGTGCCTGTGCAACTGGATCTGGGGGATCCTGTTGTGGTGGGTGATTGGACTGGATGATCTGCCGGGGTCCCTTCCAGTCCCTAATGTCCTGTGACTCTGTGCTTCTATTCTGTAATCATAGAATCATTAGGGATTGGAAGGGACCTCGAAAGATCATTTAGTCCAATCCTCCTGCCAGGGCAGGATCACCTGGACAATCTCTCCTCATAGTACCTGCTGCTAAAGGGGCTACCTGCGAGCACTCTGCACCTAGGCTACACGCACCCGGCCAGGCTGTGGCTGGAGGCTGGGTGCTGGAGATCCGCATCGTGTCACTTCTTCTGCCTCCAAGAAATCCGTGTCCTTTCACACGTGTTTTACTGGCCCTGCTCTGTAAATATTTCATGATTATAGAATGGTCTTGTGCTTCATGGCTTGTTGTTGTTTTAGAGCTGCTGCAGCATCCAACAAAACTGCATCACGGGGACAGGTGGAAAATCATCGCAGACGGTTATTAACTAGCCCCCAAGTATTCGCACGGCCCTGACACGGCCACTGTGCACAACACACCGAACAGCCAGCCCGAAGCTCCTTCTGACAGTTAATTAACAAAGAAGCTGTTGGTTACCCTTCCCAAGTGGTTCTTTCCCCCTTCTGCTTTGTCCTGGCTTTCCCAGAGTTTGCATGTTGAGTCGAGCCCAGGCTGCCCTGCGTCGGCTCCATCTCACTCTGCGAACGGCTTCTGTTCAAACACTCATGATCAAGGAGGTTACGAGTGGTAGGAGCTTGGAAAACACACGTGAATAGAACATACCTGTAGTCTGGGGAGCTGGGGGATGTCATCTCACTCCTACACCTCAGCGTGATGTTTGGGGTTTTTCACAGAACTACAGGATCAGAGAACATCAGGGATTGGAAGGGACCTGGAAAGACCATCCAGTCCCATCCCCCTGCCACAGCAGGATCCCCGGATCCAATCGCACAGGAACTGTCCAGGTGGGTTTTGAACTTGTCCATGGAGAAAGAGCCTTCACAACCCCCTGGGCAGCCCCTTCCAGGGCTCTGTCCCCCTCACTGGGAAGAAGGTCCTTCTCACACTGATGTGGAACCTCCTCTGTTCCAGCTCACACCCAGTACCCCTTGTCCTATCGCTAGATGCTCCTGAGCAGAGCCTGGCTGCATCCTCCTGACACCCACCCTTCACATATTGATCAACGTTCATGGGGTCACCCCTCAGGCTCCAAGATCCCCGTTCACAGAAAAGCTAAGTTGTTGCTGCACTGCCTTTGATTTTAATGAGACATTAATGGTACTTGCTTGTTAATTATAGCTCTATTACATTATTATTATGCCTCTATTAATTAGCTCTCCGTGCTTGCCCCTTCCTGTCTTGTTACTGCTGTAAGTCACAGCTGATGTTAAGATCCCAGCATCTGGGAATGGCTGGAAAAAGGCTTCTAGAGAAGCTTGCAGCACTTGCAGCCGGAAGGCTCCCAGCTCCATGAGTCGAGCGTTTAATAATAGATTTGTGTTTATTAATTGAAGAATTAAATGCAAAGATTAAAATACAAACAAGTAATAAGTTTAAACAGAATTGTACTTGCTGGAAGCACGTTCCAGTCGTCTGGAAGGAGGCATGAAGTGCTGTTTGCCCTCTCACGAGTGTTAAATTTACCATGAAGCCCAGTGATAAGCTACTCTCTGGTTGCATTATTGTGTTAATTTGAGATTTAATTATTAAGTTAATATTCAGGTTTTGCACTAAAGACTGTGAAACATTTCATTCAACTGTTATTAGAAGGGAACATAATTACCCAGATTCTTAATTACAGCCTAGTTTTCCTTTCCATCTTCCCCACAGCTTCGGCAGGGAGCTTCAGCCTCGAGCTGCCCGAGAGAAGGCGGACCCCGCGGCTGCTCTTCCCTGTGACCTCACGTACGTGTTCCTGCGCAGCGATGGCAGCGAGGAGCGTCCAGTAAACACCACAACCTCCTGCGAGTGAGAACGGAACTGGTTAGCTGCTGGCACCCACGCGGTTGTGAGCGAGTCGCAAGGACCAGGAGCAATCGCGCTCTTTGGTGCAAATAGGCTGCAGGGTTTCCTTGGCCACTGTGGTGGCAGCTCCAGCTGGTGCTGCAGGTGTCGGGGCTGGGTCCTCACACACTTCACTGAAAAGCTGATCTGAAAAAGGGGGGTTGTGGAGTCTCCTTCTCCACAGCAGCCACAAAGAAGGGGTGCTGTGGACAAACCTCCTCCGCTCCAGCTCACACCCACTGCCCCTTGTCCTACCACTGGGTGCCCCTGAGCAGAGCCTGGCTCCATCCTCACATCATTGCAGCAGAGAAAAAACCCTCTGATGAGGCAGAACAATAGAGCAGGCAGCTGGGTGCCAGGAGGCAGCAGTCCTCCGTTTCCAAGCAGAATTGTGGAGAAGATAGATGGACCTTTGCAAGGCCATCCCCCACACGTGAGACGGCAGAGAGGAGCGTGACTGACCTTTACTGAACACAAGCCCCTCATGACAGTCTTAAGCAGCAGTTACTTGTAAAAAGGGAAGAAGATTCAGGGAGGCAGCTGTGGTGGCTGATTTTAATGACACCATTATGTCATTATGTTCTGGGGACAGAACCCTCTTCTGCCGCGTCCGTTCGTGATGTGCTGGTAGCCGCGGCATCGAGGTGGGCCGCTTCCTTTCGCTTTCAGAAAAGCTTTTCTCTGAGCACACTTCAGTGAGAGAAAAGCCGAAACCTTTGGAAAACGCAGCGTGATCCTCATCACACCGACAGATGATATTAATTGCTGCAGACAGTGTGTCCTACTGCTGTTAGTGGTGATCACTAGAGCTGGAGCTTCTGGTTAGCAAAAGGCACTGGGTGCCCCACCTGCGCCAGACTTCTGATGGCTGGAAAGAACTTACTCAAGGAACAGGGGGATTGGACTTTCAAGATCCCTCCTCTAGGGATGGGGACTCACCCAGCAGCCTGGACAGCCCATTCCAGTGCCTGGCCACTGTCTCCAGAATGGGTGGGGGTTGAGTCCCCAACCCTGGATGTGTTTGAAAGTCACTTAGGTGTGGTGTTAAGGGGTCTGGTTGAGGGGTGACCTTGTAGAGTAGGGTTGATGGTTGGACTCCATGGTCCCAGGGGTCTTTTCCAACCTGCATGATTCTGTGACTATCTTTTCCTCTTGTATCTGTTACCTGCTGCAATGTGCGGAATGAGGACTTGAGAAAAGGCTCCTGAAGTGTGATGCAGCTTTTTGAGAGCTGGATCCTTTATTGGAAGAAATGAAGACAATCCTTTGTTAATGTTTGTTATCTGAGATATTTTCATTTCTTCCAGTGTAGAACTAGACTCGTACAGGAGATGTTGATGTCAGCAGAAAGAAACACTCCAAGAAAGACGCACACAAAAAATAAATCAGAGAGGGAAAGTTCTTTTTCAGCCACTGCTAAACAACATCTCACAAGATGACTACAGACAGAGAGAGACAGACGGACAGACATATAGACTGACAGACAGAGAGATATGGATGGACAGAGAGATGGGTAGACAGACAGATACTGAAACAGACAGGTACATAATTAGATCATTTAAAAGCTCTCATATTTCCCGTTCACATTTGGACCAGCAGGCTTAGCAGTGGCAAGTAGAAAGGCGAGAACGTAAAGGTTGGATCAAGTGAGAAATACCAAAGGAATGAAGAGACCCAGGCGAGAGAGAAAGAGGCAGTTGCAGCAGCTGAAGATCCATCCTAGGCTTCTTCCCTAGGAGAGCACGACAGCAGCTACTGAATCGCAGCCAGGAAGCCATTTGGAAGATGCTAGAAATACCTAAGAAAATGTGGGAAAAACGAAACAGACTGAAAATACACACAGAGCAGGCAGGAAGCAGGAAAGAGAAGGAGAGGCACTGCATGCCTGGGTGATGGCAGTGATAAATAAACCCATAAGAGTGAGAAACAGAACGCGAAAGAAATAGAATTAGTGCTTCTATCTCATCTGTGTCGTCCTCGGTGCCTGAGCAATGAAGACAAAACGAACGCAGCACCGCCAGAACGTCTGTTTTGTTAAGCACAGCGCTCTTTTATTCCTGCTTGCTGGAAACCCATTTAATTTAAAATATGTGTGAAGAGAAGGAAAAGCTGTTAGCCCAAAGCCGTCCGCGGCAAGGTTTGATCTGGGGCGCATTCTCCACGGCCACGTTCCAAAGCACCGTTGGTGGCGATTTACAGTGCCGGTTGCTGACAGGATCTTAAGTGGAGCAGCCTCAGATAGCTGCTGCCACAACTTCCCGGATAACTGGGGTGCGTCGGGGCTGCAATTAAAGCTCGTTTATTGCCCCTTTCTTCTCAACATGGAGAAGGTTAAGCACTTACGGATCTCAGAGGCACTAAATTTCCTGCCTGGCTTGGGCACAGAAAGGTCCAAGGGGTTTTCTCCTCCTGTGTTTGAGAGGTGATTTTTCTCTAGACTCTAGAAGCAAGAAGTGACATGAGAGAAAAAGGGAAACGCGGCCAAGTGCAACGCCCTTGGCTTTCGGGCGACCAGATCCTTCTCCAGATCTTGGTTACAGACGAGCTTCTCCAACTGACAGACCAGAGAACAACCCCAGCAATCTCAGGCAGCTGGTGGTCATGTGCTGGTCAGAACTGACTGGGTCTGTGTTTGAGAGATGAGACCCTTCTCCAGATCTTGGTTACAGACGAGCTTCTCCAACTGACAGACCAGAGAACAACCCCAGCAATCTCAGGCAGCTGGTGGTCATGTGCTGGTCAGAAATGACTGGGTGCGAGCGTAACGGGGCCGGGTGTGAGCCACACGAGCCTTGGCTGGATAGCTGGAGGAGATTGAGCTGTTCTGGCTAGCTGGATTCCGACACTGACTCATGAATCATCACTGCTTCACCCCACGCGTCCTGGGCGCAAGTCTGCTCAATAGCAGCCTGGATCCAGCAGGAAAACGCTTCGGGCCACCCTAACCGAGGCTTCACAACCGGGGCTTGGCAAGAGGCACTGGCTAGTCCAAGTTACCGGCTCGCTCTCACCGAGCCCACCAGCGCCATGGCTCCTCCACGCCTGGCAGGGAGCTCCCCTTCAGGCTGTCACGCGCAGCCAATCGCTGTCACGTCTGCACCAGGATCACTCCTCAGCAGCGGAGCCCACAACAACCGGCAGTCGTGCTGCCCTCGGGACACGGTGCAGAGCACAGGCTCTGACAGAGCTTCCCTGCATCTCGTTAGACAAGTGTAAGCAAAGATCACTTTCTCTCTGCTCAAGGGTAGGAAGGGAAAAAAAGAGACAAGTACAGCTGCTAATAGATTTACAGCACCCTAGGGACAGGCAAGTTATCAGCGGCTCTCTGGTGTCTCTAAAGAAATGGGAGGGGATCAAACAGAGCTTACGGGCTCCGGCACATGGACCAGCCACCACACTGGAGGAAGCTTCATCAGCCCATCCTTCTGTCCAGTCTGCCAAAGCCTGCTTCCTACAGACCTTTCTAGTAAATTCTTGCCCTTTGAGGAGCTTTAAGCACTGAGAACAGAAGCTGGGACTGGCGACCATCAAGAATGAAAGTCTATGGAATCACAGAACATTAAGGGTTGGGAGGGACTGTGAAAGATCATCCACCCAATCCCCCGTCACAGCAGGATCCCCTAGATCCAGTTGCACAGGAACATGGCCAGGTGGCCTTGAAACGCTTCCAGAGAAGGAGACTCCACAATCCCCTGGGCAGCCCCTTCTGGTGACAGCTCCACGTTTAAGAACACTTACAATGGCAGCAATAATCACACAAACTAGCGGCATTAATACAACTGCCGAAACGGCACCAGGGTGACTCGAGCACCGATTTGCTCTGCGCCTCTGCTCCTGGCTTCCTCGGAGTAGCGGAGCCACCCCTGTGCTCAGCACCTCGCGCGCACTTTGCTGGAGGCTCTGCTGGCCGGGAGGCAGCAAGAAGGGCTCCGTGGCCACAGTCTGCAGCCCCAGGGCGACGGCTAAGCAGCCTGTCAGAAGTACAAGAGGCTGCCTAGACCACGCACCTCAGGCTCCTCACTCCTTCCTTTGGACACGCGGTGGGTTTTTATGTTTTTCCAAATTACAAACATTTCAGACTGTTCTTTCAGAGCATGAATCTGAACGGAAGCAGCTTCGAGCAAACCTTTACCATAGCTCTTAATGGCAGGAGAACGACTCCTTCCCCTGTCAGCAGATTTATTTGGCAGGCTCATGCCAAGGGCTATAACCTTACAAAAGAGCTGTAGAAGGTGCTTTTCGGCCGGGTGTTTACTAAGGAACCCAGGCAGGGGCTGAGCTGCCACTTTCTGTGGTTTGAAAACTCAGGCTCCTGAACTAAACATTGGACGCTAACGGGTGTGAGCAGCAGCAGCTGCACAGTTCTATGTGCTGGGCCCTTCTACGCAGCCCTCCAGGACAGCCCCCTCCTAATTAGAGGGTTCGCTCGCGGGAGCCGCGGCGCGCTGCCGCACATTGTTTTATCCAGAGGTCATTTCCAGCGCAGGCTCCTACCGCGGCTTGGAAGAACACGTAAGTGAAAACAAAGTTCCTTTCATCACCAGCGGGGTGTCAAATGAGTTTGCTGGAGACTGCGCTCGAGTGGCACACAAAGCAACTCTGAGGAGAACATCTCACAGCACCAGGGAAAATAATAAATAATTACTTTCTGCTCCTTTATTTTACTTCCACTTGCAGCCATCTGCTGCAGGAGATGCTGTGTTGTCAGTAATTGCGATTCCAGAGCAGCAGCGCGAGGAGTGGAGCAGAAAAATCACGCTTGTTTACTTTGGAGGGCAGAGAAATTGCTCCATTATTTCGATTTGCCACTCCAGGTTTTCATGGGGGTGTTTCTCACTGAAGTCGCAGCCGCACGGCTCATAGGAATCCGAGCGACGGGGCTATTCCTGTGGCCGATGCTTTTAGCATCTCCTCCTACTGTCAGCGATGTGGGAACAGCCTGTTGACTCTTGTGCCGACATCCCCTCTAGCCTGTCGGATGGTAAATTCGATGTCTTTGGTGGCTACTGTCTCCCCATTCTGACCCATTTAGATTAGATTTTGGTTGATCCAAAGATCAGTGAGACGGCAATTGCAGAACCACAGACCGACAGGGATTGGAGGGGACCTCGAACGCAGTACTCCTGACTGATGCCTACTGAAGTGGAGAAGAGTGAGTGTCCTTTCCTCTTGTGGCTTCTGAGCTGGAAAAAAATAATTGGGCAACGCTGAGGGCTGCTGGATGGTGCCGTCTGAATGATATTCCTGTCACACACGAGGTTTCAGCACCTACGTTTCCTCTGCAGAGGTGTTTATAGCCGCGGTTTCCAGACAGGCTGGATATTTACAATTCAGTTGAAGGCAGCAGGAGAGGGGAACTCTGGAAAAGCAAGCTAGCGCCGAGTAAGGGATGTGCAGGAGGATACAGACCCCAGGGAGGTGGCAGAGTCACCATCTCTGGATGTGTTTAAAGATCATTTGGATGAGGTGTTGACAGATGTGGTTTAGGTAGGGTGGATGGTTGGACTCTATGATCACAGAACATTAGGGATTGCAAGGGACCTCCAAAGACCATCTAGCCCAGTCCCCTGAATCTTTGAGAAGAATATTGGCCCCACCTCAAGTACTGGGTTCAGAGCTCTGAGCCCCTCGCTATAGGAAAGACATTGAGATGCTGGAACACGTCCAGAGGAGAGCTACCAAGCTTGTGAGGGGCTTAGTGAACAAGTTGTATGAGAAGAGGCTGAGGGAGCTGGGCAGGTTCAGTTCAGAGAAGAGGAGGCTGAGAGGGGACCTCATTGCCCTCTACAACTACCTGAAAGGAGGTCATAGAGATGTTGGTGTTGGCCTCTTCTCCTTAGAAACTAATGACAAAACAAGGGCAGATGGTCTGAAGTTGAAGCAGGGGGTGTTTGCGTTGGGTACTAAGAAGAAATTCTTTACAGACAGGGTGGTGAAACACTGGAACGGCCTTCCCAGGAAGATGGTTGAGTCACCATCCCTGGAGATACTTAAGAAACATGTAGACATGTTGCCTCAGGACCTGCTCTAGCAGCAGGCATGGAGTGGGTTAGTTTGCCCTAATCAATCAATCAAGTATTTAGGTCTTTTGTTGTTGTAGGGACTGATCTGGGAGGTTGTTTCCAACCATGATCATTGTGTGCCTTGAAAGACAGCTCCCACACCTGGAGGAAGGCTCTGCGAAGGGTATCAGCTGTTATTTACAGTCATCAATAAAACTGATGACCTGGTGTGTTCATCTTCTACTGGAAACATACAGACTAATGAGGGAAAGATTTTTCCACAAGGTCACCTTGACAAGAGAACGGATCTCTTCTTCAAACGGTGTGTGTCACAGACAACCTGTGGTAGGGGGCACCTAATAATGTTGTTTGGAAGTTCCCATGGCTGTAAAGCTGTGCACCAAAAACGTGAGCAGCCACACCTCACGCTACGAATGGAGGGCACTGTGTCTGCGTTCGGCTTGCGGGGGACAGGACCCTGTCCACTGGAATCTACGTTCCAAGATAGCTGACGCTGATATTCTTGCGGGAACAATGAAATAAGCTTCTAAGTGGGTGCTAGAATGAAAGGACTCTAATTCCTATTGATTTATGTCTTGCAGCCCATCGATTTTAAGAGCTGTCCAAGTAACGATCAGAACCTACCCTGAACGAAGAGCATTTCCAAGAGCAATTCCCTAGTAATGAACGAGGCACCATTTGCGCATCATGTGTGGGGAGAACGCGTCCGCCCACAAGGCTTCTCTTCCACACTCAATTCTTTTGCGTGAGTGAAGTCTGTGAACATTTAATACTCCTGATGCTTTTTTCCTTCGAGTTCACAAACATAAGTGACTAAAAGGCTCAGCCACTGTGACACAGCAAATTTAATGCAGCCCTTCTGAAGGCTGAGCAGAGGCTGAAGAGTGTTTCAGGGCTACGTCTCGGATATTAATGGCTAAATTCCAGTGTATTCCAATTCTAGCCACATCCTTTCACTACAGGCTGTAAAACATGATCACAGAATCCTTCAGGATAGAAAAGACCCGTGGGATCATCTACTCCAACCATTAACTCTACAATTTAACTCCTAAACCAGACTTGGAAGAGACCTCGAAAGATCATCCACTCCAATCCCCCTGCGACAGCAGGATCCCCTAGATCCAGTTGCACAGGAACACGGGCTGGTGGGTTTTGAATGTCTTCAGAGAAGGAGAGACCACAACCCCCCACAAGCAGCCCCTTCCAGGGCTCTGTCACCCTCACAGTGATCAGTCAACTGTGACCAAATCCCAATAATGTTTATAAGCCTGCCTATCATTAATCAGCCCATTATTAGACATGGAAGCCAAATATATGTTGAACACCTATATATCTCGATGCAGTGGAAAGCAAATCTATGGTTATTTATGTATCTGCAAGCTTTGGATAGCAATATGTCCTTCATCTCAGCATACACACTCAATTATTAATGTGCTGGATTTTATGAGGGAAAAGATTAGTGATCAAGAATATTGCCTTAGGGTTACCTGTGAGCCCAGACACTGGGAAATGAGATTGCAGAGGGAGAAGGAGAAACAAATAAATCAATCAGAGCCGGTTGCGCGTTACATCGAGGGGCTGCAGAGGAGGGCAACAAAGCTGAGGAAGGGCCTGGAGAATCAATCTGATGAGACAGAGATGGAGAGAGTTGGTGCTTGTTAGATGGAAGAAGAGGCTGAGGGGAGACCTCGTCGCTCTCTACAACTGTCTGAAAGGACCCTGTAGAGATGTTGGTGCTGGGCTCTTCTCACAGAGGGAAGGGCTTCAGGCTCCACCAGGGGAGGGTTAGATAGGACATCAGGTAGAAATTCTTCCTAGAGACAGTGGTCAGGCCCTGGGATGGGCTGCACAGGGTGGGGGTTGAGTCCCCATCTCTGGATGAGATTCAAAGACGCTTAGATGTGGTGTTGGGGGATCTGGTTTAGGGGTGACCTTGGAGAGTAGGGTTGCTGGTTGGACTCCATGATTCCAAAGGTCTTTTCCAACCAGAACGACTGATTCTATACACACTGTGCTTTGCAGTAATTAAATGCTTCCTGTTGCCAGTGCAGCTTATCCGACTGCACGGCAAATAGAGAAGGCTTCCTCGAAGAGCAGCTTGAGGTTATAGATCACTTGCTTCTGTGTCTACTAAAAATAAATATATACAATTTGTCTCTAAACAAACTATTTTTCAACAGTTGGTGAGCAAATGTGCCCTAATTTGCATGACCTATTATCTCCAGCATCTATTTGTTTGTGGTCTTTGCTTTCAGAAGAATTGGCATTAATTATAAGTACAGAAGTAATTCGAAATGTCAGCTCAGAATTTTACAGCTTGGAATAGCTCATCCTTCAATAATTAAGTCAATAAAATTATCTTAATGTAATCCAAGCCGCAATGCTTCTTTTTAGACCTTATGGAGTGAGCACAATTAGTATTCCATAATTAGTATTTTATTGATGTCCGCGGACCCGATTGCCAGCCATCATCAGGACCCACCGCTGATTGGAAGCAACTTGATAAACATTCAGAACGCTCTCATTAATGGCATGCCTCCCAATTACACACCGAGCTAATGAACGCGCCTAAGTGTTATGAAGACGAATGCAGAGGACAGCTCAACCTTAATGACTGGGCAATCCCCCCATCTTCCCCAACATCCCAATTATAACTTCAGTAGGTACCACCGTTCCACACACAAATCTTGGGTTCCCCTCCGAGTGCAGAAGCAGAACATTTATGATGTTTTTCCAGTTGTGCTACCAGTAACAGCTGGCTATTTTTCTCTAAAATGAAGACTTCTAGAGACTGAAGAGTGGTATTTTCCCATCCTCCCTCACTCCCATTCCATTTTCTCAAGGCTAACAGGCAGGACAGGGCAGAGAGTGTGACTAAGTGAAACCCTTTCCAGGTGTTTTTCATTTCCCTCCGTTCATTAAAAACACCGAGAACGAGCGGAAGAGTTAACATCATTATCCGTAAGTGGGGCGTTTGAAAGTGTGTGCAGGCAGGTGAGGGGACGTTTTACAGCTCTGTCTCAGGGTAATTCAGTGATGCTCATGTCAAGGAGGTCAGGACTGAAGGCTTTTAAATCCACGGCTGCCTAAACCCACAGTGGCTTCGCTCAAGCATTAGCAGTGATTTAGCAAAAGAGAGACTATCAATGAGGACAGTGGTCCTGAACTCTGTGAATCCCCTGAAAATTTATCCTCTGGTGAGCAAACCCAGGTTTTACGGCAAATTGCTGTCTCTGAGGGACCGAGATGAATCATCAGCTACCAGATGGCCGACTTGTGGCTGCAGTTTCACTTTTCCAGGTTTAAAGGGACAGCTGATCGCAGAATTGTCAGAGTTCGAAGGGATGTGAGACATCAAGAGAGCATGAAGTCCAGCACCGCCCTCCATCACCACCAAAGTAGCTTTTTCCTTATTTCTGTAAGAAATTTATGTTCCAGCTTGTGCCCACTGGCCCTTGTCCTGTTACTGGGAGCAACTGAAAACAGCCCGGCACCACCCTGCTTACAGCCACACTTCAGACACTTGCACTTGTGGATCTCTCGTTCTTCTCAGGGCTAAACAGAACCAGCTCTCTCAACTTGTCCTCTCAAGAGGTGCTCTGGGCCCACAATCATCTTTGTTCCTCTCTGCTGCACTCTGTTCTGTAGTTCCCCATCTCTCTCAAAATGGGAGCCCAGAACTGGACACAGTGCTACAGATGCAGCCTCACCAGCAAGTAGAGGATGACCCCTCCAGAGCTACTGGCCACACACAAGATTCTTAATGCAGCCCAGAATACTACTGGCCTTTGTGGCAACACGAGCACACTGTTGGCTCATGGTCAGCTGAGGGTCTCCTAGGAATCCCAGCTCTTTCTCTTTGAAGTGCACGCCAGGAAAAATAACGAGGTTGACTGCGCTGTTAGAACACACTTTCATCTCTGCACAACCACCTCTAGCGCAGCAAACAGCCTCTGGAAGGATATCTGGGTTGGCTCTCGGGTACTCCGCAGCTTTGTCAGAGACACACGGTCTGCACAAATCCCTCAACCCATTCCAGAGCCGGAAAGGGTGGACCCTGCGCGGTGGCCAAGGACGTGACCACACCACAGCCTTCCAGAAGCTGTCTGTTGTGTTGCTCAATCTCCTAACACTTCCTACAGCTTTAGGGTCCTGGTGACACACAGTGAGCGTTATCTGTGTGGAAACGCAGCCAGAGGAACATTAGATGCAGCACTTCAAACAAAACCAAGCAGCACTACATAGGCCGGCAGCACAAGCCTTCGGCATAAGCCATGTTGCACAGCCTCGGCGCAACTATCAAGCGAACGCATCGGACTGATGCTTTTTCAGGTCAGAATTCATTTCAGAAGACATCCTGCCTGGTTTTCAGTAACTGGACATTCCTCCTATTTTTCTTTAAATGCACATTTAGAACCCTGGCAGGGGCTGTCCAGGGGTGTTGTGGAGTCTCCTTCTCTGGAGATGTTTCAAACCCACCTGGCCATGTTTGTGTGGGACTGGATTTAGGGGATTCTGCTGTGTCAAGGGGATTGGACCAGATGATCTTTTGAGGTCCCTTCCAATCCATAGTGGTCTGTGATTCTGTGACACTTGCCCAATCCTCCCCAAGCAGTTGAGGACGTTCACAGCTACACAGAACAACGCAATATCGCTACTATACTGTTTGTCCTTTATCCCGGGGGAAGGAGAGCTAGAAGAGATGTGTCTGGAAGGTGTGACTGACACCTTATGAAAAGAGAACATGGAAGTGCCTGGGGAAAAGTTTAATTTATTAGAACAGCTGTCCCTCTCTCACGGCTACCTCGTCTACCTCCTTCAGTTTCACTGAGGAAGGCTTTCACACCGCAGTGGGTTGACTTGGGCTGTCTGCCACACCTCCTCCCAGCCACTGTCTCACTCCCACCCCTCAGCCAGGCAGGAAAAACCAAGATATAGACAGATAACACTTAACACTTATTGCCACAGGCAAAACAGGCTCAAATTGGGGGAAGGAAAACAAAGCTGCCAGTTTAAACCAAAAATAGAGTTGGCTAGGAAGAAAAACACTGTATTCCTTTTCCTTCACTCTTTCTTCTCTAACTCCTCTAGGCCTCCCCCCATCTGAGCCACCATGGGGAATGGAGACCCATGAGGACAGGGGACACTACCTCTTGATAACAGGAAGCTACTTGTTGCATTTGTCTCCTTTAGTTCTGGTGTCAGTTTTTAGCAAGAAAATACTGCATCACAGAGTCCCAGAACATTGGGAATGGAAGGGTCCTTGGGAGATCATCCAGTGCAATTCCCCTGCCAGACCACCTGAGAGACAAGTCTATCTGTATGTAGACAAGAGGTTGGACATGCTCCTCGCTGCTCTCCAGCAGCGAGTGACAAAGCCAATGCAACACCCCGCAACACCCGGTATTTCCAGACCGCATAAGGAGACCTGGAGAAGAACTGAACAGCTCCAGTTTGGTGTCTCCAGTCTGACCGTTGGTTGCACGGGACCAACATGAGGTTACAGGAGATGCAGCACCGAAGGAAGGAGACACGAGTCTGCAGCGGAGCACTAGGTCGGTGACAGAGATGTAGTGAGCAATATCGCGTGTGGGCATGAGATTCCCCACGAAGATTGCTGAAGCAGAAACGCGATCCTGAAACCTCACAATATACAAGAGCCTGCCGAGAACAAAGGAGATAAAAGAGGCTGAAGGAGAGTAGAGGGAATTAAGTTTAAAAACAAAATAAATCAGAAAAAGCCAGCTCTGTAAGTTTAGGGAATCTGCCATCAAGAACTGCACAGGCAGATAAGATATGGCGAATTGCTTTGGGAAAAGGCTGTTAGGAAGTGTTTTGCAATGATCAGCAAAGTATGGAAGTTAAATGGAAACTGAAAAGCAGCTCCAAGCAGATACTTGAAGGACTAAATTTAAAGGACAAAAGCAAAGGGGCAGGAGAAATTGCTTTGCAACAGCAGATAACTGTGTTGAAGAACATACACCACGCTTGTCTGCTTGTGAGACAGCATGAAACGGTGGTGAGAAGGGAGTGGGTCAACAGACCAACTGGATTGACAGAGATTTTCAAATTAGCCTTTGCAGAACAGCTATGGTTGGAAAGGACCTCCCAGATCACCAAGTCCAACCATGCTCTACAACAACAAAAAGCCTATATACCTGATTGATTAAAACAAAACAACCCCCTCCATGCCTACCATCACAGCAGGTCCTGCAGCACCGCAGCTACATGTTTCTTAACTACTTCCAGGGATGGCGACTCAACCACCTCCCTGGGAAGGTGGATCAGGTGCTCTGTCAGCCTCACCATGAAGAAGTTCCTTCTCATATTGAGGTGGAACCTCCTCTGTTCCAGCTCACACCCACTGCCCCTTGTCCTGTCATTAGATGTCCCTGAGCACAGCCTGGCTCCATCCTCCTGACACCCACCCTTTCTGTATTTATCAACATTAATGTGGTCACTCCTCAGGCTCCTTTTCTTCCAGCTCAAGAGCCCCAGCCTTTCCTCATCAGGGAGATGCTCCCCTCCATCATCTTTGTGGCTCCATTCTGGGCTCTGTCCAGCAGCTCTGTGTCCTTCTGGAACTGAGGAGCCCAGAACTGGACACAACATTCCAGCTGTGTTCTCACCAGGGCAAAGCACAGGGGGAAGAGAACTTTTTTCTATCTACTAACCACCCCACTTCTGATCCACCCCAGGACACTGTTGGCCTCTTGGCCACAAGGGCCTGTTGCTGGCTCACCAGGACCCCCAGGTCCCTTTCTCCTACACTGCTGTCCAACAGGTCAGTCCCCAGCCTCTACTGGCACTTGGGGCTGTTCTTGCCCAGATGCCAGACTCCATACTTGCCCTTGCCGTAGCTCATTGAAAAGGAAGGATTTGCAGTAGCCGAGCCCATGCTGAGGGCTTGCAGTTTAACTGGTGGATGCAAGTTTGGCAGCACACGGCTCAAGCCCTCTCCAGGGCTCTCTGCATATATGCACTTCGATAAGTTTAGCAACTGCATAAAAACATTGGCTATTACGGACAATAACAGCTCCTCTCCTTTGCCTAAATTCTTTCATTTTGTGGGTCATAAATCCAGAGAACAACTGTTCCAAAGGCTATATTAGAGTCTTTAATGCTGATCTAGTTACCAGGCACAAGTCCTAAACTGATGTGCCTAAATATCATTATGAAATTTTAATTGCGTAGAAAAGAGCACTTCTGAAATGAAACCGTGTTTTCCATTTCTACAATACCCAGGGGCAGTAACTCACATATAGACTAATGGCCTGTAAAATTCTGCTGGTTGACTGTTAACTGCAAAAATTCAAGCAGAGTGTAAGGAGATGAAATGCTTCCAGTAGCTCTCCTCCAGCAGAAATGCTTAAAGCACTGCCTTTAAGTCAACATATTTAATTGTCTATCCTCAGTAGATGAACATACGTTCCACAGCCCACGTCTTGGACTCCTCTGGACTCCAAGACTAGTAACAGATACCACAACTTGCATTAAGCACATGACCTCGCTGCCCGGAGTGGCCTGTAGACATCTTTGAGATAAACCTTGGTTAGTTATGGTTCGTATCTGACGCTGTGACCATCACAGAAACACAGAACATTAGAGACCGGAAAGGACCTTGAAAGACCATCTAGTCCAATCTCCCCACCACAGCTAAGCCAAAGCTTCAAACCCCAGCCAAGCCAAAGCTTCAGATGGCAGCAATAGGTTAGGAGTGATCCCCCTAACAAGACCCTAACGCATGCACAGAGGACTAGTGTAATCATACGGAGTGTGTAACCGGGAAGGAAAGGGGAATACCGTGGGCATGAGCCACACAGCTTCAGATGAGGACACCGCAAGAGGCTGAGATGAGTCTCCCCTTGAAGACCCGTTTGGTGACCACAACAGACACTCAGCATGGCTTACTCAGACATCCACTGCAGGATGTCATAGCCCAGTAGGACCGAAAAAGCCAAGAGGAGCTATGACTTCTACGTCTTAATCTGAGACCTGGCAGCATGGCACAGGAGTCTCAAGCTCTTTCCAAGTCTACGTTACCTGCCTATCTCCATCTGCCAGATCTCTAACCGTGATGCAGATGTAAATTAATTGATTTGACTAGCTACCTGATCTGGAATCAGAGCCTGCTGCTCACATTTTCTTGGCCTGCCCAGCACAATTATAAAGACAGTACAGTGGGAATTTTACAATCTGAGCACATTGTGCATTTGCTGTTTGATGAAGGAGATTTCACGCTACTGCACCGGCGGGTACCACAACGTGAACACATAATCTTTATCTCTCTGAAAATGACTGCTTTGTCCAAAGTGCAGGGTAATAGAAGACAAAGTTCTATTAGATATCTTTGTATGCACCAAGAGTTTTAATTACGCTGTAAACAAGAGAACGAGCATCTGAAGGATTCAGACCTTTAAATACACCGTGGAGTAATAAGTGTTTGCAGTCGCTGGATATCAGAACATTAGGGACTGGAAGGCACCTCAGAAGAGCATCTAGTCCAATGCCCCCACCACTCGAGCTGCTCATGCCTCACATGTCCTCTTAGCCCTCTGCCTCCTCTTGCTCGTGCCCAAGGACAACGTGCCACCTTCCTCTCTTCCCAGAGCTTTTCTCATTTTTATGGAACCGACTGTTGTCCTATCCTTGGGACACACTGTCACTGCCTGTACCGTCACAGTCCTTATCCAGCAGCGGCTCTGACACCAAGGGCAAGAGAGCACTACCCATCCTTAAATAAACACAGCAAAGTGTATGCAGAACTAAGCACGGGAGATAGTGTAAACAAGCTCAGGGGCTGTTTTCCAGGCAATCCCTCCCTCCTGTACCCGCTCTGGAAACCCCTCTCCTTCCTGATCCAGGTCACTATCTGTCGAGGTCTCTTGGTGTTTGCTTTCTCAGTATGGAGGAGAAAGAATCACAGAACATCAGGGATTGGAAGGGACCTCAAGAGACCATCCAGTCCAATCCCCTGGCAAAGCAGGATCCCCTAGATCAAATTGCAAAAGAAGGAGGGAGACTACTCAACAAAAAAGACACCTCAACCACTGCCAGAATAATCGAGACTTATATCTTAAGGTCAATAAACCCCCAAAATGTTCCAGAATCACCCAATTTACCATTGGATGTACAGTCAAGGACCTGGAACACCCAGAATTAGACCTCCAAGAGGATTTTATTCTCAGGCACCTCAGGATTTTCTTCTGTGGCAACTCCACACACCCAAATCTGTACTCTAAACAGTCACCAGTGAGCCCGAAACAGAGGATGACTTGGGAAAAAGCAAGGAAGGGAGAGAAAGGGAAGAAGCTGAGCTCCTGCAGCCTCTGCACCCGACTTAATAGTGCCGAGGTATTCCACGCATGCACCTCTCTGCAATAATCACTAGATAATCCCTGTTGCCATCCACAGGAGTCATGCTTCTGCAGAGCTGAAATCACAGTAATAGGAAGATGAAAATGATTCACTCAGGCAAGAGAAGGAGTTTATTCTACCCAGAAGGGAAGTCTTTTCTTCCAGTGCACTCAGAGAAATGTTTGCTGAGAGAAAAGGAGGATGGTTTTCTTTGCCTCAAGTACGTTATTCCATCTCAGGTGATAAACATAATCTGCACAGAGATAAGTGGATAAACTATGCAGAGTGTTACCTGCTGTATCATCCTCACCCAGCGCGTATCCTCCGTGGTAGCACTTTGAAGTGTCTTTTGGCTATCAAAAAACACAGTCAAATCTACAAGGACAAGCTGCTGCTGCTGCCAGGAGCGGGCATTCAGCTCCAGTGATGCCAGGCAAGCCGCACCTGCTGATGCCAGCAAGGAACGCGACCCCCAGCCACTCTTCTCAGAATCGGGAGGGTGCAGGACCTGGATTTCCACAAGAGATTTGGCACAATCTGCATGCAGGATATGCAATTGCAGCACAGCGAAAGGTTGACAGTGTCCTTTCGCTAACCTACTTCTTCAAAGCAATACTCTCTCATCAGCTCATCCTTCTTCTGGCCCTCTGCTTGAGGTCTTTGTCCTCTTCCCCTCCTCTCCACTGTGCATTAGAATTGAGCTCTGTAGCTAGGCAGTCTTCTCCAGAACCCAACTGTACAGGCTAATTTTATATTCTTCTGAAAATTCACACCCCAGTGAAGTGTACTTTGAGGTAAATTTGAGGTCCTTTCATGCAGCTCTACTCCTACAGGTCTTTTTTCTGTTTCTGACACTGCCTTCTGCACTAAATACTTTATTAGGTTTCCAGCAAGGGCACAGGCTATTCCAGCTACTCCTGCTCCGGCAAATCCTCATTCTGGAAATAAAAAGTTCTGTGTTGGGGCTCTGACAGTGAAGAGAAGCAACACATGTGGGGTTTGGGTGGAGGACGTTGTCAATATGACAACAAAACTATTAAAACTACAGCCACAACAAGGATCCCAAATGCTGGCATTGCTTCCTTGTCTCCAGGCTGACCAGCCCCAACTCTCTCAGCCTGTCCTCATACAAGAGAGGCTCCATTGCCCTGATCATTGTGGTGGCCCTCCTCTACAACAGGGCCTCTGTAGTGGCTCCAGTCTCTCTACATCCTTCTGGTGCTGGGGGCTCCAGAACCAGACACAGGACTCCAAGTGAGGTCTCAGCAGGGCAGAATCACAGAAGGGTTTATGCCACAAAGAAGTGACCAGCGTGTTTTCTGTTCCATTTGCAACTCAAGTGCTTCCCTAGACTGTTACTGGTCAAACATGCGTGACAGCAGGCTACTGCTGACCACGGAAACTGGACACCAGAGCTCACTGTCCTCGACGTGGCAGGCACTGCAATGAGCACTATGTACTTGTGGTACCTGTTCTCCAAAGGTTAGACACTGATAACGCAGAGAAGCAGGCTGAGAGAACAGACAGCTTCTCACCTGCCCACCTCCCAGCACAGCACTCTAGCCAAGAGGTCTAAACACAGTCTGAAGTGGCACCGCAAGCACGACTGCACAGCTCCGGGGAGCAGCCCACCAGCCCCACACATCTCAGGTATGTTCCACTGTAGGACTCCCTGGTCTGAGGTGACACCACAAGCACGACTACACAGCTCCGGGGAGCAGCCCACCAGCCCAACACGTTTCAGATATGTTCCCCTATAGGACTCCCTGGAAAACCTGATACAGGCTGTGTTTGTCTGTAACTATGCAACTCTGTAACTAAGAGGTTTACCAAATACCTGTGAAACCCTCAGTACCACAGTTGGACAAGAAGCAGGAGACTTGAACCTCCTAAAATTAGCTGCCAAAGCTAATTGCGTAGTTAGAACGAAACAGTTTACTTCAAGCAGGTTGTCTAGGTTCCTCCCGTGTCTTGAGCTGATTATCTTCCCCCACGAATTGCAGGGGAAACTTAGAACAACTTGGAGCAGCCATCAATATTCTGGGTGCACAGGTTATTACTTGCCTACATTTTCATATAAATATCAATATTGGAAGCATTTTTCTCTGCTTGCATCATAAAACAGGTAAACAAGCTTGGTTTGGAAAAACATTCATGCATGCATCACTCTAGATCTAGATGTCCACCTTTCCAGGAAGCTGGAGCTGTGTTGTGTGCTACAAGAGTGCCCTGAAATGGGGTACCCAGAGGGGTACAACTGCGTAGGCAGCTACACATCAGACCTGCCACTGAGCATAGCAATCGATCTTCTTTTACACAACTTCACAGCATCACAGAACATTAGGGATTGGAAGGCATCTCAGAAGATCATCTAGTCCAATCCCCCTGCCACAGCAGGATCCCCTACAACAATGTTTTAGGTTTGAAGGGAAAACCCACCTGGAAACGTTCCTGTGCGCCTTCATCTAGGTGATCCTGCTGTACCAGGGGGATTGGACTGGATTTTTTGAGGTCCCCTCCAATCCCTAACGTTCTGTGATTGTATGATCAGCTCCAGGTCATAGCTTCCCTCTCCTCAGAACCACAGAATCAATTGAGGCTGGAAGAGACCTCTAAGATCATCAAGCCCAGCCTATGGGTTTACCTGTCTCAAACATCAGCCCAGGACACTGCTGCATCAGAGGGCAGCTGCAGGTTTCGCATCAAGCGGTTACATCTGCAGGTCTGGTACCCTGCTACCCTGTTCTACAAACCAGAAGATCTCACGGGTGCACGAACAGCATGTGATGGACAAGGACTACCATGCCCTGCTAAGTGCAGAGCTCCATGCTCCCGAGGACGCTGCACCATTAGCACCTGACACCGGAACATGCTGATTCCAGTAGAAAAGGTGGCACCTAGTGACCAAGGGTGGAATTCTCCCCAACCAACACCCAGAGAGAGAACTCGAGTCATGGTGGTGACTGTGCTTCGCTTATTCATGCCCTCCTGTCCCACCTTGTCTCCTTTTCTCTCGTGAAGAGAGCACTGAGACCTTTCCAACCGATGCCTAACCTTGTTTGGATTTCAACCCGGAATCACAGGACGCTCAGGTTTGGAAGGGACCTCGAGAGACCGTCCGGTCCAGTCCCCCTGCCACAGCAGGCTCTTTCTGAACCTTCTCCTACTACCCTCCCGCACACCTCTGACTACAGTCTGTCTGGTGACAGAACCCTAAATTCAGACATTGCACAAGGTTAAGTTCAGACGAGACAACGGTCTCTCGGTTTTGTTCCTCACGATCACCAGTGCCTGGAAGCCCACGGAGAGTGATGTGGAAATGGGAGAAGAGGGACCAGAACAACCGGTTAGAGCGCTGCAGGGAAGAAGCCCTCGTCACTTCACATTTGCAATGGAGCTTCCACGTGAAGATGACCAAGAACCCGAGTGAGCCCAGAACAGCACCTTTGTTTGGCAGCCTCAGGCAGCGGTTTTTCATTCTCACGCCCTCTCTGCTTTCCCTGAAGGGCAGGCAGGCGAAAAAACACGCGAGGAGCACTGCTTGACGTGAAAAACTCCAACTGACAAGGGCTCCTCTCATAACCTTAAATAAATCACGCAGAACAACTCCTGCACTCATAAAACATCCACACAGACTGTCCCAAAGCCACATGAAAACCTCACAAGGCTCTTTTTCCCTCTCCTACCTGATCCAGAGCACAGCAAAGGACACGAGATGCTCCTTTCAGCGGTTGCACAACGCTAGTTTCATCTTCCCCTTTAATAACGCTCGCTCCGAGTTCCGCAGTCTCTTGTAGCTCTCTTTGATATAAAACAACAACACAGCCAAACCACTTAATAAAGAGGGCACTATCCTCTGATGTGCTCAGCCAGCCAGTCAGCCGCCCTTGCTGCCGCACGGCCTCAGATGTTCTCCACACTCTTTCCTTCCTTGAACACCTGAAGACCACAGACACTTCTCACATCTAAGCACACAAACCCTTCTTATATCCTGCTGGGACAGCAACAGGTGCTGGGGCTTCACTTGTCGGGTGGATCCAGAGGAGTTAATTGGAGGATGTGATGCAGGTGCTTTTGCCACAGCCGGCTGCAAGCTCCAGCTTGGAAGAGCTACTGCTTTGCACCGGTGTCAGCAGAGGACACGGAGGTAAGAAGCCCTGCTTTTTGTGTGTGTTCAGAAACAGGACAGACTTGCTGTGTGTGTTCAGAAACAAACGGCCTCTGTTGTGCGCGTGGCAAGACTGGGCTTCGTGGGCCGTGTGCGATCAACCTCGCCTTCCTTGCGTGTGTCACGTAGACTCACAGAAGGTCACGGAAGGTTGGGGATTGGAAGAGACCTGGAAGGTCGTCTAGTCGAATCCCCCTGCCCAGAGCAGGATCCCCTAGATCAGAGTTTGAGACAGGCATGTCAGAACGGCGTGCTACAGCCATCCAGGGTGCACGGCGAGGCTAGGAAGCACCAAGTAAGTTCTCTTCTGTCCCCAGCTGCAGCCCTCACGCACAACTAGCTCTGGAAATCACAAGATCATTTAGGCTGGAAAAGATTTTAAAGATCATCACATCCAACCATTAACTGAGAACTGCCAAGTCCACCACTGAACTGTGTCCCTAAGAGCCACACCTACCATAAGAAACACCTCCAGAGGTGGTGACTCAGACACCTCCAAAACTGAACACAGTGTTCTTGGTGTGACCCCACCAGTGCTGAGTACAGAGGGACAATCACTTTCCAGTCCTGCTGGCTACTGCGTTTCTGATACAAGCCAGAATGCCGTTTGCCTTCTTGGCCTCCTGGGCATCTGCTGGCTCATAGCCAGCTGGCTGCCTTCTTGCAGTGCCTGACTTCTTGGGTGCTCAGTGTGGGGGTTGAGTCGCCATCCCTGGATGTGTTTAAAAGTTGCTGAGATGTGGTGCTGGGGGATCTGGTTTAGGGGTGACCTTGTAGAGCAGGGTTGATGGTTGGACTCGCTGATCGCGGGGGCCTTTTCCAACCCTCTGACTCTGTGATTTGGTGACTCTGAACCCCTCCTGGTGTGTGAAATATGCTGATATTATTATTCTTACCCCTACAAGACGCAGCCTAAGTGCCAAGTGCTTGACAGAGACAATAGCAACAGACACAGGCATCTGAGCAAAAAGAAACGCAGCACAAAGACCAGTTTAGCAGCCTCTCTTGTAGATTTTCACGAAATAAATTATTCAGTGCTGTTGGTTTTCCCCCAAGCTACAGTTCTTCACAACTGAAGTCATGAAGTGAGAGTAAGAAGAGGGGAAGTAATTTCTGAACTCTCTGGGTACTGCTAATAATTTGAAATTGACTTTGCCCTCAACCCATGACGGACTTAAAAGATCTGGAAACGAATTTCCCGACTAACAAAACCAGCCCACCCCAGTTGCCAGTTCTTCTACATTTGTTGGCTTAGGATTGGTTTGGGTTGGTTGTTTTATTTCCCTCTCGGGGTTTTTTTGATATTTGGGGTTTTTTTAGGTGAGGGCTTTAAAGCCAATCTTGTCCTCTGGAGAATGAGGCTAGAGAGAGAGGATTTGATGCTGTATAGCTCCACATTATCAGTTCAGTGAGACCTGTATGAAGATTTAGAATTCCGCGGAGACAGAGAACAGAAGGAAGAGAAATAATATGAGAAGGAGAATAAAGATTAAAGCAAATATGAGAAGGAATTGGCTGGTTTTCTCTGTGTACTCTGTTAACATCCGTCTGGCAAGAAGCCTTCCAGCATATGAATGGGAAATTCCATCAGACGAGGACTTTGAAACCTGAATGAGAGAAGCCAGAGGTTGCATTAAGTGTAATAGGCTGAAGGCAGCAGACTGGAGAACAATTTGCAAAGGTGATTTTAATCCTCTGTAGAGGGACGTTTTAAAACAGTTCAACAACAATTTCCAGCCAGAACTGCAGGTCCAGCAGCACTGAAGTTCTACCTTGCTCCTGCTTGACGTGCCTACGCTCAGCTGAGTACGGTGGGTTATTAATTCCCATTACATTTCCATGCCACGGACACGATTCTGAATTTAAATACTTGTGGATATTTCACACAAGAATGAAATTGTGACTATTCATCATAATTTAGCACTAAAGCAAATTTAAAAGTGTTGGAATTCTTTCCAGCTACCCCTTGTGGCCAGGAAGGCCAACGGCATCCGGAAGGGGGTGGTTAGCAGGTCAAGAGAGGTTCTCCTTCTCCTCTCCTCTGCCTGCTGGAATCTGCTGTCCAGCTGTGGGCACCTCAGTTCCAGAAGGACACAGAGCTGCTGGAGAGAGCCCAGTGCTGAGCCACAGAGATGATGAAGGGAGGGGAACCTCTCCCTGCTGAGGAAAGGCTGAGGGAGCTGGGGCTCTTGTGCTGGAGAAAAGGAGACTGAGGGGTGACCCCATGAATGCTGATAAATATGTGAAGGGTGGGTGTCAGGAGGATGGAGCCAGGCTCTGCTCAGGGGCACCCAATGACACGACAAGAGGCACTGGGTGTGAGCTGGAACAGAGGAGGTTCTGCATAAACATGAGAAGGACCTTCTTCCCAGTGAGGGTGACGGAGCACTGGCAGGGGCTGCCCAGGGTTGTTGTGGAGTCTCCTTCTCTGGAGACATTTCAAACCCACCTGGCCCTGTTCCTGTGAGCCTGGATCTAGGGGATACTGCTGTGGCAGGGGGATTGGACTAGCTGATCTTTTGAGGTTGGGGCTAGGTTAACCCTAACCCTTCCAATCCCTGCTAGTCTGTGATCCTGTGATTTTGTACTGGTAACTGCTGATATGGTGAAATGAAGAGCCTACAAATTAGACTGAAAGGCAAAGAGCTGCAGTTCGGCTCAGCGCTCTTGAAGCAGTTTTACCGAGAAGCTGTTGAACGATTGGTATCTCAGGGCAACACAACGTGAGGTGAGGTAAAACTGGGCAGAGAGTTAGGAGCAGCAACGAGTAGCAGCTCAGTGGTTCCAAAGGAAAACCACTAATCACAGAGTCACGCGGTCTCAGAATTATTAGGGCTGGGAAAGACCTCTGAGATCATCAGGTCCAGCCTACTGAATTCATGTAAACAGACCTTTCGGGATGTGGGAATTTAAGTTGAGGAGGAGGAGGCAAAAGGAGCCTTTGAGCATGTAGTTAGCAGTTGGACAGCCTGCCAAGGCGTGTTTGACAGTTGTCAGCGGTGGATTGTTCAGTGCTAGACGCGGCACCAGGCAGCAGGGCTGTGAGCAAGTCGCCAAATCAATCCCTCTGCTGTGCTGAGCTGGACTGGGTGACTCACTAGAGTGTCTTCTCAACTGAGACTATTCTAGGTTAAACAACAAAATGCATGAAAAACCTCAGATCTTGGAAACAGGAGCAGAAAACCCACCCCAACAAACACCACATCTCAGCAACTTTTAAACTCGTCCAGGGATGGAGACTCAACCCCCACCCTGGGCAGCCCATCCCAGTCCCTGACTGCTCTCTATGGGGAGACTTTCTTCCTGATGGCCAGTCTGACCCTCTCCTGCTGCAGGTTGAAGCCCCTCCCTCTGCTTCTGTTGCTGATGACCTGTGAGCAGAGCCCAGCACCAGCACCTCTGCAGGGTCCTTTCAGAGAGCTGTAGAGAGTGATGAGGTCTCCTCTCAGCCTCCTCTTCCTCCAGCTAACCAGCCCCAACTCTCTCCATCTCTCCTCATCAGACTGATTCTCCAGGCCCTTCTCCAGCTTCGTTGCCCTTGGTCCAGCCCCTCGATGTCTCCCTTGTCCTGAGGTGCCCGACACTGGCCCCAGCACTCAGATGCAGCCAACACCACAAACGTGGAAGTACGAGCCCAGACCCGTGAAGTTTTGCCTTGCCCAAGGCACGGAAGCCAGCCCTGCGCCACGCTTTGCAGGGTGAGCTTAGGGATCTGCGCTTCACAGGGGCATTCGCAGTCGGGTTTTCCCAGCACGTTGGTGCTGGTAGATCCGCAGAGCTGCAGCCTGGCGAAGGCTGACGTGCTGCATTGTTTCCACGGTGAGTGATCTTGTTGGCTGGCAAATTGGGTTTCTTTTTCTCTGGGTGGTGGATTCGAGCTCTAATGTAAGCTCAGCCATCTCCATCAAATCCAGCTCTGCTGAGAGTGAGGCTCGTTAGCTCTTTCATGTAATATGTGCTGGCTTAGGTCTGATGTGTCATTTATCTTCTCTTGTGAGGAGACCTTAGAACTCACTTGTGGTAAAGTCACTGATGATTCATTAGTCTCCTCACTCGTAAAGATAAATGTCATATCAGGCCTCAGTCATTATGCCTCCCCTCTACATATAAATCCCGCTTAGAAAGGAGAGTGCGACAGAGGATGAGGGAACATTCCCGGGCGGTTTGTGGTTAAGGGATGGCAAGCTCTCTGTAGTCGAAATTGGACATTTACTTTAATAAATCTTGTTGTTTGAACACCTCTTCTCTGACACATCCCTTCAGGCAGATGCCGCTGCAACGCTCAGATGCATCCCTTCGCGCTGCACGGACCGTTCTTCCAGGAGCGCCAGCAGCGATTGGGAAGAGCCCTTCTGAAAGATTTGCCAGAGGAAGTGGTGGCAGTCAGAGAGCTACATTTGTCAGATTCACAGAAGGGCAAAAGCCCCATTTGGAAATGAAACCTGAATGCCACTTACTAGTCTCTTCTGTCCAATTTTATGGGCTTTCATACATCACTCAGTACTCAGAGAAAAACCGCGCACGGAGCAGGATAAAGCCAGGCTGAAGATTGAGCACCGCTCTGATTCATTTCTAGGCTTCTGTGGGTACAGTGAGGATCACAAATCAGGTGAAACTGATTTGCTCTTTTGAACCCTAGAGGCTGGGATCCTTCCTCCAGTGTCCAGGACACAGTGCTCAGAACGAGGTTAAAAAGTCGTGTGACAGGCTGAGTTTGCACGGGCACGCCGCTTCCCGCGCGGCAGAGGTGCCGAGAGCTGGGACCGGTGCAAAAGGCGCCCTCACAGCTTGAATTATGCCAACAGTGGAGCTGCTCATGTTGTTGGAGCATCAGCTTTGCAGAGGGACTTTCTGACGAACAAATCAACCTTCTTGAATCTGCAGCCTTGCTTCATGCCGGTAAAACACGTTTGGAGTTGGGCCACTCTTCATGCTCTGATGGGAGCACCTCAGGGATCCGTACGCACCAAGTGGCTCCATTTCCGTGCAGAGGTAATTGAAGTGTCTTCAGGAAACATGTCTGTGTTGAAAGACGTCGTGTGGCAGGGTGATGGAGCCCTGGAAGGGGCTGTCCAGGGGGTTGTGGAGTCTCTGGAGGCGTTTCAAACCCGCCTGGCCATGTTCTTGTGCGAGTGGATCTGGGGGATCCTGCTGTGACAGGGGGTTGGACTGGATGGTCTTTTGCAGCACTGTCTTCCTCCAGGTGTTGTAAATGCAAACCCTGGAAAGAAGCAATTCACTTGTTAAATGCAGTTGCCTCCTCTGAGTAAGGCTTTGGCAGTCCATGGTCGGTCAGTCCTCTTGGCTGGGAAGCCGAGCCCTTTGCACGATTATTCCTGAGAAGCTTAGGGGGTCACTAAGGTACTGCTGCACACAGGGGTCCTGGGGGCACCTGCCTTGGCAGGAAGGGGCAGACATTATAGGCTTTTTTTCTTTGACTGGGGATTGGACTGGAAGATCTCTCGAGATCCCTTTCGATCCCTGATGTCCTCTGGTTCTGTGATTTCTCTCCTCTTCTTCAGCGCTGCCGTATGCCCGCAAGGGATGACAAACCCTAACTTTAGGGCTGGGGTTCTGTTTGGTTACTGTTTTACACATCGAGTGTGTAAACCAGTGTGAAGCCTTCTTTCTCTTTGCTCTCCGTGGTGGTTTCAGGCAGCAATTGTTGTTTGTATTTTGCTCTGGCTCCAGACTGACAGCGACTACGCGCCCCCAGCCTGCACTGGAACCGTTCTCAGACGGATACTAATTACTTGGCAACATGCTTGCTGGAAATGCAAAGTCAATTAACTTGAGCATTGTTTTACGTTGGGCTGTGATTTATAAAGGATCAATCGCTCGGTGGTTTTTAGTGGTAGTTACGTCTTTTTGAGCAGCTGTAGCGCGGAGCCGACTCTAGGTCCTTAAAGAACAGTTTTAACTCCTCTCATTAGTTTGATCCTTTCAGACCAGTAAAAATCCGCAGTTTGATGACATCTAGTAAATGGGGCTGCTGCCACCAAAGAGCTCTGCTGGCTTTTATCTGATCGTAGGTGTGGAGATAAACACGTCTGCCATTTCAGCAGCAGCACTGGCCAGGCCCTGCTGACCATCACATTGTTCACTTGGCAGAACGTTTGTCATGGCCCCAGAACCAGACAGTGAGAACTCACACCGAGAGGAATCACGGCGTCACGGAGCCTTACAGAGACACAAGAAGTTAAAGAATGATACTGTGGTTCAGAGACACATGAAGGCAAAATCAAAGTGTTATCAATTGATGGCTTCTTTATGGCAAACCTGTGGTGCCATTGTCCCTCGTGAGTGTGTGCCACTAAGTTCTATTTATTGAAGGGGCTTCTGGTTTGCCTTACTGTGTTTCACACAATCACTGAATCACAGAACATGAGGGATGGGAAGGGACCTCCAAAGATCACCCAGTCCAATCCCCCTGCCACAGCAGGATCACCTAGATCCAGTCGCACAGGAACATGGCCAGGGGGGTTTGAGATGTCTCCAGAGAAGGAGACTCCACAACCTTCCCGGGCAGCCCCTTCCAGGGCTCTGTCACAAGGAGGTGCAGAGACTGCCCGACCCACAGGACGTTTAAATGGGACTCTGAGGACACACTGGGCAGCCCCTTCCAGGGCTCTGTCACCCTCACGGTGAAGTTCTGAAAGCGAGGAAGTGAGGTTATGAAACCAATCCCTTGCAGGCTCTACGCTATTCAACTACTTAAAAAACTTGCAGAGTGTTTTAGGTTCTTTTTCTTTGCATTATTTTCAATGAAAGGCTTTGTTCAACATCAGATAGGCAGGAGCACTCAGAGCCCATTTCTAAATTAAATCTAAATTTATTCCTATTTAGCTTATGCTCATTTGTTCTTCTGCCAGCATCCTCCTCTAGCTCAAGTGCTTACTTTCTGTCTCGCGTGTTCAGTTCCTCGTTGCGTGTAAAGACAGCAATCCTATTCCTCCCCATTCTTCCCTTTTCTGGTCTAACAAAACAAGTCCTTTTGTTAATCTTTCAGGAGACAAAACCCCCTTTGTGCATCATCCTTTGCTGCACCTTTTCCTTTTCAAAGTCATTGATCCATTTATAAGCTCCCTTTCACAGTGACGGAATATGTTTGCAATTGTCCTTCAGGCAGCAGGATGGGGAGAAAGTCCTTATACGCTATCCCTTACTTTCTACTTCTCCTGTGTTCAGGCAGAAGTTGGCCCTTAGTTTGCTTGCAGAAGTCTAGGATTATTTCAGATGAGAAGACAGAGCCCTGGAGGGGGCTGCCCAGGGGGGTTGTGGAGTCTCCTTCTCCGGAGACATTTCAAACCCACCTGGATGTGTTCCCGTGCGACTTGCTCTAGGGGATCCTGCTGTGGCAGGGGGATTGGACTGGACGATCTTTTGAGGTCCCTTCCAATCCCAAATGTTCTGTAAATCATGTTAAAGGGCAGAGAAAAACACCCACTGAGTTGTGCTGGTTTAGAAACTTTATCTCATTAAGTTACTAAATGACGAGTGTCAGAAGGCACAAGTAGGGACATTCATCCTCCCCTTGATGCACAGAGAGGACTGCAGTCAGCCCATTAGAGTTGGTGAGATTTATGGGTATTTATGATGGGAATAATGGAGCCCAGTGCGTGACAAAGGAGGAGCAGAACTCTGAACTCTTGACTGGAAGCCAACAGTTTGAGTTCTAACTCATTCTGAGGAAGAAATTCCTCCTGAGAGAGAGTGGTCAGGCACTGGACTGGGCTGCATCAGCATCCCTGGATGACTTTAAAAGTCACTTAGATGTAGTGCTGGGGGATCTGGTTTAGGGGCGACCTTGTAGAGTAGGGGTGATGGTTGGACTCGCTGATCCCAGGGGTCTTTTCCAACCTGAAGGACTCAGTGATTCTGAGGTACCACCACTGAATCTTCAGGAGCTTGCCGACAGAAGGGTATGAACTGTCCCCTAGAGGCATTCAGGTGCCCAGTGTCCCACTGACACTTGTATTTTCTTCTGCTAAGGTTTCTTCTGATTTGCTGCTGTGCTTTGCTCTCATTGAGAGCTTCCATTACTTTGCCTCAAACGCTGACTGCTTTCAGCAGCAAGTAGCAAAATATCTTCTCCTTAAGATGAAAAACAGCAAAGTGCAGACCTGTGAATACAAATGAGTCGGTAAGTTCCTGGAGAAGAATTCTGCGTTGACCTTCTTCCCCCACTTCATAGCGTGGCGTAGAGTCGTGTGATAATTTAACCTCTGATTACAAGTCAGTGCTCCACAGAACAGGGAGGCGTCAGGTAATAATTAAAATCGTGAAGCAGGCAATTGTTGCTGAACTTTTAAACTTCCACAAGAAGAAAACTGCAACGTAGGAAGCCTGGAAAAGGTGGAATTACTGGAAATGCTACGGCTACCATTAAAAGCCAGTAGATCTAAAGAGAGATGACAGGCATAATTAAGCATACATTTACTGCCGTGCGTCGAATGCAGAATGTGCAGCAGGATTGGCTTGAAAACACTGGGTTGGCTCTGCAAATAGCTTGAAGCCAGTAGGTTTGGCTTCATGGCAGGATAAGAACTATGCCCTTTGTCTGACTCCAATCTGATTGTATGCAGCTCTCTTAGAATCACAGAACCATTCAGGTTGGGTAAGACCCTTGGGAGCATCGAGTCCAACCATCAAGCCCACTCTACAAGGTCACCCCCAGCACCACAGCTAAGCGACTTTAAACACATCCAGGGATGGGGACTCAACCCCCACCCTGGGCAGCCCATTCCAGGGCCTGACCACTCTCTCCATGAAGAATTTCTTTCTGATGTCCAATCTAAACCTCTTTTTCCTACCTGCTTTTGCTCTATGGGCACAGCAAGAGGAATCACATTGTCTTTAGTGTGCCCAAACCCTTCCCCTTCCTTCGTGTGGCTGTGATCCAAAGGGCTGTTGGTGTGAGGTGCAGGAAGACGTGACCACGACTCTGGGAGGGCTAATGAATGCAAATCGTCTCTCATACCGGTGTCCCCCGTTGCAAATTCATATTAGCTGGTCTTTCTTCACACTGCATTGGAAGAGAGAAGAAAGAAACGAAGGGAAAGGAAGGGATGCGGCTGCAGGTTTGGCCAGAGGCTTATACGTGTCAATGGTTGCCTTTGAATGTTGAGGTTTTTCTGCACTCAGGATATTAAAGCTTCTATTGCGTTTTCGAATCGAACCTCACACGGAATACGTGTTGTAGCAATAACAGCCTCTCCAAAGAGGTTAACGTACGCAGGGCAACGGGCAGCTGGACACGGGGCTCCTGGTCACGCCTGATTTATTGTTTGTGCTTTACCCCCCTCTTCTGCTGTCGCTGCAGTTGCTTCTACTTCTCTTCCACATAAAGCAACTACCCGAGATACGTTAAATGATACTGGAGGAGTAGTCATGATTCCTTCCTTTGCTGGTCCGCTCTGCTTTCCTGCCTGTCAGTGATGTTGTTGTCACAGTTCCCTAGTCCTTACCTGCTGCCTTGACCCTCACTCCACGAAACAGACCAAATTGAACTGCAACAGAACAAGGAGCTCAAACTTTCCTCCTAATTCCAAACCCCGATGCTCTCTGAAGTGTAAATCCGTAGTAGACGTTGTGCCTTGTCATTCTTCAGGCCTTGCATCAGCTGTTTCCCTCTCACACAAAGAGAAGGGGCTGCCCAGGAGGGTTGTGGAGTCTCCTTCTCTGGAGACATTTCAAACCCAACTGGGCATGTTCCTGTGCGACTGGATCTGGGGGATCCTGCTGTGGCAGGGGGATTGGACTCGGTGGTCTTTGGAGGTCCCTTCCTCATGTTCCGTGATTCTGTGATATACAAAAGTGTTTTGAGGTACTTCTCCTAACTGGGTACTTTGCACTAGAGATTCACTTCTCTTCTATTTAGTCTCCATCATCGCAGTTTAAAAAATGCTGTAGCCAAGGATTTCGGAAACCTTGGCCATTAGCAATTTCCATGTGTTTCAAGGGAGTCCAGAGTGTTCACTCCACCATTTTGGAGAGATTAGCATTTTGCAGTGAGTTACTATCAGTGTCTGAGAGAACTGAACACTAATCCTTCTTTCTCGTGTCTTCCATCCTCAGTCCCTGATCGATGTCTGTGTCAGGTGTTGGATGGGTCTGTCTGGGTCAGGTGTTGGATGGGTCTGTCTGGGTCAGGTGTTGGATGGGTCTGTCTGTGTGTATCCGGTTCCTTAGGGGCTCTCTGTCTGTTCAGCTATTTTTTTTTTTAAATGAGTAAAATTTTGTCCGATTTTTAGTTTACAGCTGGGACTCTGTGGCACAGAGCTCTGCAACAGCATCTGTGCCTCTCAGTCCACCATACGGGTGGGAGGGAAACAGCTTAATCTGGGGCATATGCACAAAATAAATGAGGACTTGACTATTGCTTGGCTTGATCACTGAATGCTGCAGAGAACTGGGGGCAGCGTCGCGAGAAACCCGAGGACAAATATAATCCAAGAGTGTGTATCTTCTGGAACACACGAGTAACTTCACACTTGCAGGCAGTGTGTGCGACAGCTCTCCACGTTCGCAGCTTGATCCTGCTGTGGCGAGGGAACTGGGCTCGGGCTTTCGGGGTCCCTTCCAATCCCTGATGGCCTGTGACTCTGGACCTGAACACTTTCCTTGGAGCTAAACACCTTCCTTAGAGCCAGACACCTTCCTTAGAGCCGGACACTTTCCTTGGAGCTAAGCATGTGTGAATCTACTTGTTTACCCCTTTCCACCACAAAAAGGTGCAAAGTGAAGCCCGTAGCCCTTTTTTCTTCTCTGGGTGACGTTTCACGTCCTCACGCGCTGTACCACCATTCAGTGCAGTCCCTTGGAAATGCTGCAGCCTGATAAAACTGACACAAACACACTGTAGACGAAGAATTTATCGATTGCTCACCAGAACATGCTCTAACAAAAGGAAGCCCTTGCTGCAGCTGGAGAGAAGGATTCCCACAGTGTGAGAAGGACTGTGAAGCTAATTGATATGATTGTAATGATTTCAAAAGGCTGTTTCCCACAATCATTAGGACTAGAAATTAATCTCTGAGCTACATTAGCTTGGAGACTTGCTCTTCCTTCGTGCCCTGCAGGCACAACCCAAGTGCCACCACGCGCAAGGTGCCCTCTGCGATGCTTCGTCAGAAAAGGGGTTTCGCGTGAGAGATTTGTTCCACCAGTGTGGAGCAATGGACAGAGTAGTGCCCTAGCATGACTGGCCGAGTGGCTTCCTAATGGGTGGATGTCCACAAGAACCTGAAGACTCTCAGGTTTAGCTTTGTTGTCCTAGCACTGTGCTTGTCTCTGATGCAAAGCAGTTCTCATCACAGAATCCATGATTTAGGCTGGAAAGGCTCTCAGGCACCACCTGCCTGAGGCAGGGGTATCTCTCAGCTAGACTTGTTTTCTGAAGGCCTCAGCAACCCTGGCCTTGAGCACGTCCATGGAGGCGGTACTCACAGCCTCTCCAGACAACCTATTACAAAGTGTCTCCACCCTTGGAGCAAACTCCTTCTCCTTAGGCATGACTGAAATGAGCGCACGTGGCGTCGCTGCGGATGTGAAGGGATTGCAGGGAGCCTGGGGCGCGCACGGCTCCTTGGAGCCCCTCTCCCATAGCAGCGGAACAGGATCATAAGATGTCCTGTCCAACTTTCAGTTTGTTTCTTTCTCAGTGGAATTGTTTTTTCAGAGCAACGCTCCTCTTGCCTTCTGGGATGGACTTCATGACAGAGAACAGCTTTTCCATCGTAGTGTTTCGCTGCTCTGTGGTTCCCGGTCGGATCCCACGCGAGTGGTGCCCTGTGTTATGGTTCCAGCATGGAATGCTGGTCAAAACCAAACAGACGAGTGCCTTAAGGAGATGCCTTGTGTCACAGCTCTCTTTACTTTTCTTGGAGCTGTATTAAATCCTCTCTTCTGAACATTCAGGTCACGTCACCTGGCTACTCATTTGGCTAAATTCTACCTCCGGGAATTGTGAGGGTATGAAACAGACACATTTTTCCTGTGATTCAGGGTGCAACCAGGTTTATTCTGCAAAAAAACATGTTGTTTGTATAATCTGAAGGTTGAATTATGAGAAGGACCTTCTTCCTGGTGAGGGTGACGGAGCCCTGGAAGGGGCAGCCCAGGGGGTTGTGGAGTCTCCTTCTCTGGAGGCGTTTAAAACCCAGCTGGACGTGTTCCTGTGTGAGGGGGTCTAGGGGGTCCTGCTCTGGTGGGGGATTGGTCTGGGTGATCTTTCGAGGTCCCTTCTGATCCCTGATGCTCTGTGATTACTCCAGGACCAAGTGCTACTCTTCAGTGCCTCTGCTTTAGTGGCTTTTGTCCCTTCTGTGAAGGTAGTCTAGAAGCCCTGGCCACGGGGACTGCAGAGACAGTCAGTATTGAGACAAATGCTAAATTTTGCCATCTCTAATGGGATTCCATGGATCTTTATTTGCAGCCCTACGTGAGGAAGGACCACTGGAGTAGACCCAGTGAGCCCATGACAGATTCGGATTGCAGCGTGCCATTAATCAGAGTTTTGCTCCTCGCTGGCTCTAATTACAGTCATTATACCGCAGCAGCAGATTCATAATTACAAACCCAAGAAGGTTAGTGAAAGTCTTCAAAAGCCTTCAAAACTCTGCAGGGGTGCCTCTGCTTTTGGGTGTCTGTTTTGAGTCCCCCTACGGTCAGTGCTTAGAAAGCAGTTAGAGTCCTTTGGACTTCATTTTGTCTCTTTGTCCCTAAGAACCTCAACGGAGCCTTAAATTACACAGCCGCTGGCTTTCTGAATGGAACCTCTGCCTCGCTCTTGCTGTGGTCCAGAAACCCTGGAGACCAGTCGAGACCTAGCCACTAGGGTGCAGATCTGTAGCACAAACCACAGAGGGGACTGCGTGCGAGCGGGTCTCACCGCTTCAGGAGGTGTTTTCCCTTTGAAAGACCTCAGCAGTTCGGACTGTCCTGCAAACTCCAACAGTGTTTCTTGGTCCTCAGCAAGCAAATCCTTCAAGCTGTCATTGTGTGTGTTGGTGCTGGAGTAGGCTTCTGTTGTGTTCTGCATCTGTCCCTGCAGCCTCGGGATAGATCTTCCCGATGTAAAGACACTGAGAAGCCTTTAAAGCATCGCGCAGAGGCGTGAAAGGTCAAGTGCGTGGCAGCTGCCCCTGTAGCTGTGACCGTAGAGTGACAATAGCGGTGTTTCCAGGTCCTGCTTGAGGCAAGGGTGTGTAACAGCCTGGGCAAGAGGATGCTGCTGCAGTTGCACTGGCAAGAGCCTCGCTGGGGGAATGCAAAGCGGTCGTGGCATCACAGTATCTCGTTGCCCATGGCAGGGGTTGGAATGGACCTCTGGAGATGTCTAATCCAACCCACCGAAAGTAGACCTGGTAACTAGCAAACCTCCCACCTACAGGCATGGTTTTGGAAATATGAGGAGGAACTTCTTCCCCATGAGGGTGACAGAGCCCTGGAAGGGGCTGCCCGGGGGGGGTTGTGGAGTCTCCTTCTCTGGAGACATTTCAAACCCTCTTGGGCATGTTCCTGTGCAACTGGATCTGGGGGGTCCTGCTGTGGCAGGGATTGGACTGGATGGTCCTTTGAGGTCCCTTCCAATCCCTCATGTTCTGTGCTTGTGTGGCTCTGTGATACTATGTGGACTTATTAGTTAGGCTGTAGAAGGTCTGGAGATAATGCAGCAGTTTTGATACTCAGGGAAGTTCCTTGGTTTTAGTCCTTGTCTCCTCTCAGTGGCAATTCTGTTAGAAGGAGGAGTGGGCTTCTGGGGACTGTGAAGGAACTGCCTAGTGCAATCAAATGAACCATGTTCCCCAGCAGCACCATGGGATTTATTGTGCTACTCAAGAGCAAAATCCTGTTCAGCCATCCTTGTGCCAACCATCCTTGTGATGTCCAGTTTGTATGTGGTGGTTTTCAGGGGTGTGAAGTATTTCATAGACTCACAGAATCACCCAGGTTGGCAAAGACCCCCGGGATCATCAACCTTACTCTGCAAGGTCGCCCCTAAACCATAAGCATCTCCGCAACTTTCAAACTCATCCAGAGATTGGGACTCAACCCCCACCCTGGGCAGCCCAGTCCAGGGCCTGAGCACTCTGTCCAGGAGGAATATTTCCTGATGGCCAGTCTGACCCTCCCCTGTTGGAGCTTGTTGCTTTCAGACTTTATCACAGCTGCCCCCCATAATGTTTCAAAAGTGAGTGTGTTGTCTTTAATGCACTCTTCGGGAGGCCTTCCCCCCTGAAAAAGCACTCGACAACAACCTTCTCAAGCTAAATTAGGATGAGTTCATTCTGATAATTTTTTATTTGGCTGATAATGTGCTGTTTAGTCACCAGAAAATGGAGCTCGTCAGAGATGATGAGAGCTCATTATCGCAGCCTTCTAACAGGAATGCATCAGCGCAGGTGCGTGCCTGCTACCCCGACTTCGCTTGAGATCACCTCTGAAGGAACGCGTGAAATATAGTGTCTTCGCTGGCTGAGGGGCAGCTGGTTAATAGAAAACGCTCAAATCATTCTCTGTGGACTCCAGATGTGTCCTCTTTGTCCTCTACTGGAAACATAACTTTCAGTAGTCTGCAATATTTACAAAGAGCTAATAAAAAGAGTCATGAGGAAGCCAGACCTTATCCTTTATGCATCTCTGGCCAGTGCCGTGCTCGGAAGAGGTAATTTAGTTGGAGGTTTATCTCTAGTTGCGGTAACTCTTAACTACTCAGGTCTTACACCACCTTGTAATTCTTACCGCACAACTGCCCGAGAGAGTCAAATGCAGAGCCATGGAAATGATGAAGGAAGAGGAACTTCTCCCTGATGAGGAAAGGCTGGGGGAGCTGGACCTCTTGAGCTTGGAGAAAAGGAGACTGAGGGGTGACCTCATTAGTGGTGATAAGTATGGGAAGGGCGGGTGTCAGGAGGATGGAGCCAGGCTCTGCTCAGGGGCATCTCCTGGTAGGACAAGGGGCAGTGGGTATGAGCTGGAACAGAGGAGGTTCTACATCAGTGTGAGAAGGACCAGTGAGGGTGACAGAGCCCTGGCAGGGGCTGCCCAGGGTTGTTGTGGAGTCTCCTTCTACGGAGACATTTCAAACCCACCTGGCCATGTTCCTGTGTGACTGGATCTGGGGGATTCTGCTGTGGCAGGGATTGGACTAGATGATCTTTCGAGGTCCCTTCCAATCCCTAAGGTTCTGTGAAATTCAAGACAGAAGGATGTATTTTAGTCTTTGAGTTGTTGAAGGAAGGACTTAGAGCCAGACTAATTTCTTAAAAACAACTGAGTGTGGTAGGTTAATAAAACTGAAAGAAGATCTATGTTCCCAATTCAAACATGAGACGATGTGTTCTTCCTGAGGAGCAGCTTTGGTGTGCAAGCAGGCTTTCCTTAGAGTGAGGGTTAGAGTGACGTTGGATCTTTGGGAAGATTGCTGTAGATACCAGCTGGGTACTGCCCTGCAAACAGACACGTTCAGCATTTTCTCCCATAATTATGAACCTGCCTTCTAATTATAAAGTTCTTTCATTTCACTGACAATGCTTTAAAATTCAGAATTTAAGTGTCTACCTTGAAGGCTGCTAATTTTATCACCTCTTCTATTTGATCTAAAAATACATCAGATCTCCATAAATCATTTCTATTTTTTAATAGAATGGACTTTAATAAGTGAAAATGTCTTGCAAATCAGGGAAATTCCATCATACTCCATGGCTGTAGTTTGATATCACAGAGTCACTGAACATTAGGGCTTGGAAGGGACCTCCAAAGCTCATCCCATCCAATCTAGCTGCTGGCCAAAGTCAGCGAGAGAAATATGTATCTTAATTGGCAGAAAATTGAGAGACTCTTCCACACGTCCTCTTTGTGTGTGATGGCCATTCGTCGGTGACTGCCCAGCCTCTGTCTCTGACCACAGACACTCTTTGAGGTCCCTTCCAAGCCCGACGGCTCTGTGACTCTGTGACTCTTGCTCCTTCCGTTTGCTCCCCCCGTCTCGCTGAGGGGCAGAGTGGCTGGGTGGCCCTTCAGCTGCCAGCCCAGGCTGGCCCATCCAGCCCGCTAATGCAGTGTTCAGTCGGCAGCCGCTGTCCTCAGGGCATTGTCTGCAAGAGTAAGGGGATTTTTTGGAGTGGCACAGGTTAGCCACTTGTATTTCAATGCATCTTCCCAGGACTCTTGGACTTGGACGACCTCCGGAGGTCCCGTCCAGCCTGTCACAGTCTGGTGCGACTCTTCGGAGCTGGGCATTTGGTCGGTGTATGAAGCCCTTTCTTTGGCACCCGTAGGTGGGGTTCTTACCTTCTTTTGTCTCCTGGGTTGCCTTTGCCTTGATGTCCATCGTGTGGGAGGGACAGCAGCGTTCTGCTGAGCTGCGTGACGCACACTGGCTCCTCTTCCTTCTGTGGCGCGGAGGCAGCCAGGGATTGGCGTATGGATTGGTGTTCAGCGCATCTTCCAGCTGCTCGGTGATTTCTCTGGGACTCATCAGAGTCTGCTGGATGTTCTGCCTTGGCCGTGGTGCTCCCTCGTATTTTTTACCGGTGTCAATAGTTTCTCGTTCAGTGGAAGCTCAGCTGTGAAGTGTGGGGCTAGACAAGTGAGTCCAAGCTCAGGTCTAGCCCTAGGTTTGTCTGTCCAGAGTCACTCTGAAATGTTCCTGCCACATTGCTAGTTTATTCCCACTGATCTTCGCCACAAATCCCCTCAGCCCTCTCGCACGAGGTTCAGTTGCCTAGGCTGCTTGAAAAGCCTTTGAGGATGTGCTGGACAGTCCCAAGATGGGTATTTCTGGGCATGGGTTTGCAATGGGGCTGCTGATGTCTGTTCTTCCTCTGTGCGTGAATGTTCTAAAAGACTCTTTCATAGTCTCTGTGCAGGTTTTGTGACATAAATCCTTTGGACAGGGCACAAGGGCTGCTGTGAGGAAAGAGAGGGTTAAACCAAGACCTTACACACCGAGTGGTGACTAGTAAACGTTTTCAGAGGTGTTTGTAGAGATGTTTCAGACCCACCTGGCCGTGTTCCTGTTTACAAACATAAACTGACCTGTGTGTTTAGAAACCTTCAGTTTCTGAGACACAAAGTGACAATAGACAAGTTAGTCTCGTCTGAGTAAATGTGGATGTTAAGAGCAAACAGTCTTTAGCAATTCTTTGTGTCTACACTCGAGCAGGACCTTCCAGTCAAGGCAGGAGAGGAAGGAAGGCCAGCTAGCCTTTTAAAGGCTGGTTCTCCCCAAGTCTTTGTGAAGAAATCTTTCCTGCTGATCCTCTGAGCTCTCAGGATCAGTACAATTTATTCCTTTGCAGTCTGCGCAGCATTTCCAGCTTCAAAGGAAGAGGAGATGCATTTTACTGATCAGTCAAGGTGGAAGGCAACATAAAAGCCAGACATTCTGCTGGCTGTCATAGCTTTAGGAATAACAAAGGCAATGATGCCTATCAGCTGCAGTGAGCCCAGGAAGGGGCAGTGAACCAAAGGCAGACATCAACACAATTAGAGAATAATTGACGCGATGGCTGTTGTGCTCAGCCGGGCAAACGCACTCAATTTCGGAGTTAATTCAGGGTAATCAGCTGTGAGCAGCTCTGGTCAAGGCAACCTCAGCAGCTACTGCTTTGCTCTGCCTTTGGGGTGCTCTCCTAGAGGCATCATCGTGGTTTTGTGGGCATGAAAGCAGCTGTGAGCGCTCTACAGCCCTCTGCAGACAGGAACCTGCAGGCTTCGCATGACAAGCCCCCACAGGTCTGCAGCGCTGGGTGGAACAGGCCACGTCGCCTGGCTACTGGCCGTCCTAGGGAAACGACATCTCTTTGAGAGCTGAGGCTCTGCAACACGGGAACGGGATTCGTTGCTCACGTTCCCTTCCACTGCAAGCAGAGTTCCACAAAGAACCGAGTCAGAGTGAAACCAGCCAGATGATCTTTTGAGGTCCCTTCCAAGCCCTAACGCTCCTGGCTCTGTGAACCGTGGTGTGGATGGCAAAGCTGTGAAGGGCCCTGGGAGATCGCCCACTCCAGCCTCCCTGCCCCGAGCACGGGTGCCTCTCAAGCACACTTGGTTGCTCAGGACCTCATCCACCCAGCTTTGAGCACCTCCAGAGAGGGAGCACCCACAACCTCTCCAGACAGTCTATTCCAGAGTCTCTCCCTCCACCCTTGTACTCAAGGAGCTGTAAATTCAAGGAAGTTAGATTTAGCAGGAGAAAGCTGAGCTGACCTAACGCTGTAGAAGGCACCTTAGCATATAGCAGCTGGTGTTTGTCTCTCTCAACCTGTGGGGGCTGTGGTGTTACTGGTGGCCCAGCACCTTCTGAAACCTGTAGCTGCATCCTGACTCTGCACGTGAACAATATTCTCCATCAGGTTTTGTTTTCCAAGTGAAGGAAACCTTGAAGATATAGATCAATGGATCAGCAAACGAGAGCAGCAGGAGGCACCCTGTCTCTTCCCTGACAGAGTGGTCAGGGGCTGGAACAGGCTGCCCAGGGAGCAGGGGAGTCACCATCCCTGGAGGGGTTCAAACACAGACTAGCTGTGGCCCTGGGCAACAGGGTGGGGTTGGGGTGATGGTTGGATTTGATGATCTTGGAGGTCTCTTCCAACCTCAGTGACTCTGTGATTCTGTGACACATCTGCTGCAGAATGAAAGGGCAGCTTTGGTCTCTGTGTTCTCTTCCAGGAGGTGTCTAGGCAGCTTCAGAACCACTAAAATCGAGTTCTGCTCTTTCCGTGTTCGTTCCAATGAAACCACATCGATGTTTTCCGTGCACCCAGCAGGTATTTGCTGCCGGTGTCTGACAGCCTCAGTCGCTCAAGACTGAGCTTCTGGGCCCCAAGACATTCGTTCTGACCGAGCGTGTGGAGAGAATCGATTCAGGCTGGAGAAGAGCGAGTTACTGAGTGAAGTTCTGTTGCACGAGAGGCGCCTCACGCTTGGCCGGGGAAGCACGAGCAGCCGTGGCGGATGCGAGGTGTCCGGGCAGCCTCTCTCGTCAAGGTTGGTTCCCCGTCTGGTTTTGTGCCTGGCCTTTCTGCTCCAGTGTTTGTAAGTCTTCTCGGAGATCACTTATTGGCAGACCTGCGGCATGTTTCCTCGGAGCCGCCTCTGCGCTGGGCTGGAGATACAACACCCGGGAGTTTCTGCCGTTGAGTTCATGTTTCAGACTAGACAGAGCATCTGTCAACAGGCTTCTGCGCAGCTCAAGGCAGGGAGGGCTTCTGCCAGGCTTTTGAAAGAAGTTAAGTTTGACTCTGTCTTAATGGATTGAGAAAATAGATCTGATATGGACAACAGGTAAAAAAACCTCAGTGATACCTCCTGGCAATTTTTGTCTTAAAGAAGATATTTTAGTTAATGAGTTTAAAAGTCGCTTAGATGTGGTGTTGGGGGATCTGGTTTAGGGGTGACTTTGCAGAGTGGGGTTGATGGTTGGACTTGATGATCCCAGGGGTCTTTTCCAGCCTGAAGGATTCTGTGATTTTCTGGTTCTATTTTGAACTATGTGAAATGAAATGTGAGTATCCAGCAAATGTAGTCCTGGGCTGGCTTTCGAATGACAGAGCCAGAATTGAATCATCTTCTCAGTTGGAAGTGACCTATCAGATCGTAAAGTCCAACCTTTACCGTAGCACTGCCAAGTCCAGCCATCAGCCGTGTCCCTTAGTGTACGACCCTCACTGAAGTGGGATTTGTGTAAACTCAAACCCTGCAGGGAAAGTGTCTCTCCTCTTGGAACAGAAGACATCGTTAGGCCAACAGCACTTAGGTTTAATACTCTGGTGTTTTCCAAATGAAGAGAAGGCTAATTGAGCTCTACAAAAAGCTGGTCTAATCGCCTGTTCTGCATCTCCGATTTGTCACTGAAGAGAATTTCCTAATCAGCATTTTGACCTTTATGAAGATGATCTGGTGAATCTTTCATTAGCAGTAGGCCAGACAGAGCTGCACTTTAAGACACTAACTTCTTCTGATGATGCAAAACCGACTCGATACGAAGGTTTTGGAAATTCCCATATTTACTTAATGCTGATGCTCGGCTCAGAGCAGAGTATTTTAGGTCTAGCTGCCATTGCTAACAGAGTCACAGAGCTTTAGGGATTGGAAGGGACCTCGAGAGGTCACCTAGTCCAATGCCCCAGGCACGGCAGGGTCCCCTAGGTCAGGTTGCACAGGAACACGGCCAGGTGGGTTTGAAACGTCTCCAGAGGAGATTCCACACCCCCGGGAATGAACAAAGGTAGAAGGGAGAGGTTGTGCCGACAGCTGTAGCACACGGGAACGCTGCTGGGTTGTGTGGGATGTTTGAAGAGACACGATGGAGCGAGAGGCAGATGCCACACAACAGCGTTACGCAGAGGCAGTGCTCATCCAGAACAGCCACACTGTGCTGACGACTGTTTGTTCTGAAACAAGACACTGACAACCAAGGGGCTGTAGTGCAGGAGCTGCTGTCTGTAGCCTCTTGAACAGCCTGATGAACTCCCTGCAAGCGAACAGCCCAACACCTCTCTGCCATTAAGCAGGCACCTTTAGAGGAGCAATGAGGCTCCTGGCCTTTAGCAGCCAGCGTTGCCTTGTTCCCTCTCTAAGGGTAATGTAACGAGACACCAGGAGATCATGTGCAATGAACACTCTCCAGCCCCTGAAGCCGAAAGCGTGCGGTGCCTGCAGAGCTGGAAGGCAGAGGTGCTTCTGCTTCACCCTGCTGCCTCAGAGACCAAGAGAAAAGCCACAAGTCTGCTGCTTGAGGAAAGCTCTTGTGTAACCCACACCTTGAGTCATTATCGGAAGGGAACAGGCTTCCACTGACTGAGTCTTCCACGTGACTTCAGGGGGTTTGCTCAGCAGAAGGTAGGGGAGAATGTCCGGCAGCCAACGCTCTTGGTCAGGAGTGCTCTGAAGGGAATTCCTGGTAAGACCCGCCTGGCCGTGTGCCTGTGCGACGGGACCCTGCTGCATGTGTAGGGGGGTGGACTAGACGATTCCTCGAGGTTCCTCCTGGTCCCTAATGTTCTGGGATTCTGTCACTAGGCAGAAAATCCCTCTGAACACAGGCAAAGCCTCAGGTTTTTCAGACAACGTTATCTGAGGAGGGGAGGGAAGCCACCTCTTCCTCTGTTAACTCCTGCTGTGACCAGACTGCTGTTCTTTAATCACAGTCAGGACTGGGTTCAGTTGGTGGATGCTGCAAGGTCTGCGTGGACTCACATGACTGGGTCTAGGGGGTCCTGCTGTGGCAGGGGGATTGGACTAGATGATCTTTCAAGGTCCCTTCTGATCCCTAATGGTTCTATGATCGTGGGGGTGCCAGTGTCAAGCCATGGAAGTGTCCAGAACCCACCTGCCATTCCCCCAAGGGCAGTCATTCCACTCTGCACGCTGGATGGTTTGTGTTGTTTTACCAATTATTGATTATCTGTTATCGAGATGAAGTGCTGGGAACTGAGGCCAACACACAGACAACCCCTTTTTCCCATGAGAGGCTGCCAACATCCAGATTCCTGCAGGGGACTGTGGAGAAAGGTTCTGCCCTGCTTGCTTTGTTTTCCTCGAGGGAGGTGGCCTTGAGCAAGAGGCAGTCTAGACTGAGTGGCAGCAGCTGTTGGCTCCAGGTGCAAGTGGTTGAAGCAGCAGCACCCTATAAAAGGGAGGCTGCTTGCAGAGCCCCTCCCTCTTCGTGCTGCTTGCAGGGCAGATGGCCTTGTGCAGCCATTCTCCATGGGCCTCTCTTTCTCCTGCTCTACAGACCGGCTGCTGTAGACAACGGACCAAGCTCAGCTGCTGACATCAACTGTGAGTTTATGGCTGTTTTGTGTTCCAGGTTCAGATGGGTTTTCCTTTAGCTGTGGGCTGTCGCATTGGTGTATGACTATCGGGTTTTCTCTCAGGATATTTCTGATCAGAGGTTGTCTCCTTTGTCTCTGCGCTGATGGGTTGCGTGAACTTAGTCTCACACTGGGCAGGAACTAACAGTAAGCTCTGCTGTCTGCTCGTGGCTGTGCTCCTCGGGCTGTGCTACAGGCTCAGCACAAGAGAAGGCAACAGTTGTTGAAACTTCTCAGCTCTTTCTGAAGAAGTTAGTCAGGGTTTTCTCTTCAGCATTGAGAAGGGCTCTGATGGCAGCATCTGTGGAAGTGGGGTACCTGTCCCATTAAAGCCTAAAGGTAGAAAGGTACCTGTGAAAAGATCTGCTTTGCTGAAGCCAACAGGTGTTCACTAAACCAGAGTAAGAATGGGATTGGAAATGGGTGTTAAACTTCCTGCAACTGCAAACAAAAGCTGCTGTTACTTGTCCTGCTTGCATTTTCTGTGAGTAATGAAAGGGCCACTAAATGCAGAGCCCAGTAAGACTTCGTGTGGTCAATGAGTGCAGCATGGGCTCCAGAGGTCCAGAATGCTTTTCTTTGACTTGAGGAGGTCTGGCCTGTTTTAACTGTTTAGGGGTTTTTGTCCTTTTGAGGCTTCGTAGATGAAAACCCTGTTTCAGATCAAAACCTGCTGCAGTGGCAGGTGTGGAGGGGGTTAGTTTGTGTTTGTGGATCCATCAGGTGTTCAGGTTTGTTGTTGTTGTCTCGGTCTGGCTGAGCCTTGGTGATCCAGGAGGTCCTTTCCAACTGTGGTTATTCTGTGTGAAGGACTCAAGTGGGCTGTTCCTGTGTGACTTGGTCTAGGTGGCTCTGCTCTGGTGGGGGGATTGGCCTGGATGACCTTTCGAGGTCCCTTCCAGTACCTGATGTTCTGTGGATCTGTGATTCTGTGACTAACGTCCCCAGTGGTGGTGCTCAGCAACCTGAAATGCCCCGGTGTGCTCCTGCAGCCCTGCTCTCAGGTGACTCTCATCGTGGTGCTGATCACCTGCAGCCTGCCAGGTGGTTTGACTGGAGGAAGGAGTGGACCCTTCAATTTAAAACCCAGGTGGAGTGTTCAGTGGAATTGCCTCTCAAGATCTGTTGGTAAACAGCCATTCAGTCTGCAGGATGGCTTTGCAGCCCTCGGGCAGGATTAAATAAATGGGCTCTTGTTTGGCCTTTCATGCTGCCTGTTCCAATTGCCCGGTGCTGGTGGTGCTGAGCCTTGTGGCTGGCACAGAGGACCTCTGTTCTGTGCTGAGAGGAATCCCTGCCAGCGCTGCCCAGCGCAGGAGGAACCGCCTTCTCCTTTCAGCTCCTGACTCTTAGTTAACTTCTTCTGCTGTTCGTTCTGTGTCAGAGCACATCTGCATAACGTTGAGAATGAGCCCAGCCTGTCTGACCAGTTAATGACCTTGCATCTCTGTCAGGCTGGGGTTTGTGGGGCTTTTGGCGGCTCCTATAACTGTCAATATTTTAATGCGGCTGTTTACAGATGAAGGAAAGACAAGCTCCCATGAGGAGCTTGTAAAATCAGAGCTCACCCTTTAGTGCTCAGGGAGGGTGATGAGTTGTTGTCCCTGGATGTGTTTCAAGACGGTGTAGATTCCTGCACATCTAGGGGTCTTGGGGATCCTGCTTGGATGGCTTGGGGCTTGGACTGGATGATCTTTCCAGGTCCCTTCCAATCAATCCCTGATGTTCTGTGACTCTGTGAAGTGGTTACTGGTGGGCTTGGGACAGCTGGGTTGGATTCAAAGATCTTCGGGGTCTTTGCCAGCCTAAACCATTCTGGTTCTAGAAGCCTAATGCTGCCAGGCTGTGCTGAAATCCAGAGATCCAGCTGCAGTGTCGACTTATCTGTAAAGCACAAGGTTTAATCTCAGCACTGGGGAGGCTGCTCCTTGAGCACTGGGGCCAGTTTAGGGCACCTCAGTCCAAAGGAGACATGGAGGTGCTGGGGCAGGGGAGGGCCTGGAGAATCAACCTGAGATTTAATGTAATGGATGGTTAATGGAGAAGCACTGGTCACTCTTCCACAGTAACTAAAAGCCATTTTCACAATTGTGTCGCTTCTCCATGGGGCTTTATTGGTGACGATGAACCGCAGTAGTAGGAAGGGATATACTCATCCCTCCAGCTCTCTGCTCCTCCTTCCATTGGTGTCAAATGGACTCTGAGCAGCCCAGCTCTTCCCTGGCTGGTTCCTCACTCCTGTGAGGAGCGCTGACTGTGGAATTGCTGAAGTCACTCTAGCAAATCAAACATGGCTCTGTCGAGCTGCTGGGACGATGTGCGCTGTAACGCGCCCAGCGTGACACCACGAACCCCTCACACAGAGTACCGAGAGCTGGACTTCCCTTCAGGAGTACAAAGTCAAAACAAGGACAGTGCCTCTCGTTACTGTGGATCGGGGCGAGTGAGGTGGGGACCTTTGTCCTGAGCGGTTGTGACGAGACAGGGAAAGGCATCGGCTGCTGTGAAGTGTCCTGAGACCCCCAGCCATCTGGAATAACAGGGTGGGGATGGAGCAGAGGGGCAAAACCCTGATGGGAAGGGGAGCACTGTGCCTGGTTCTGGAGCCCTCAATACAAGGAGGACACTGAACTGTTGTAGTGAGTCCAGGGGAGGGCCACAGGGATGATCAGAGGGCTGCAGCACCTCTCCTATGAAGACAGGCTAGAGGAATTGGAACTCTTCAGTCTAGAGAGAAGGCAGCTCCACAGGTACCTTCTGGTACCTGAGGGGAGCCTACAAGAAGGCTGGAGAGATGTAGTGATAGCATGAGGGGCAATGGTTTCGGGTTAGATTTGAGTTGGGTGCTAGGAAGAAGCTCTTCAATACGAAGTTGGTTGAACACTGAAGCAGGTTGCCCAGGGAGGTTGCGGATGCCTCTTCTTGGTCGTGTGCACCTTGGTGAAGTGATACCTGAACAGTGAAGGAAGCCTGGCAAACGGAGCTGTACAGCTGCTACAAAAGCGGGGTTAAGTGAGGGTTTGTTCCAGTTCTGCACAGCTGTTTCTGCAGCTTGCCCTCCTGCCCCTCAGCAGTCACTGTGGGCCAGCACTCGGGCAGAGAGCCTTTGTTCCCCATGAATATTTAGGAAGTGACTGATGTGTGCGCGCGTTTCTCTTTGCGCGCAGAGATGCCGGCGCTTGCAAACAGGTTTGTGGGGCTGTTGTGCATCCCTTCGTGCTCTTCTCAGCCATGGGCTTCATTTCTTTAGTCAAAGGAGAGTTCAATTACTTTTTCAATTGCTTGCAAAGAGGTGCAGTCGTTTGATCTTCGTCTAATCCTGTCAAAACTGTGTTTGCAAGGGACTTATTCGCGAAAGTGATGTTTCTGCTTTTGAAAGCAAATAATTGAGAAAGAAGACATCAATTCATTAAATTAAATAAGGGTAGTTAAGTACTGAACGGCTTCGTGCGTTTACTTAGGCACTGAATGAGCAAACAAGTTACCCAGCTTGGTGCTCACACCAGTCACTGGATGCTTCCTGTGACACGGGGTGGGGGCGTAGGACTGTGTGAGCTCTGCACACATGCACGCACCTCCAGTGGTCTACTGTACCCTGATTGTTGGACAGGACAACCTTGTGCTCTGATTATGAGGTGATGCACACTCTGCATGTCAAATTCCTGAGGCATACCATGAGCGTTTACAGAAGAGCTTTGTGCTAGCAGTGATGAAAACTCTTGGATTTACCCATCGTTCTGTTCCCTTTGCTGTGGACTGTGGCAGTCGCTGCAGAGTGACCAGTGCTTCAGGGTCACCAGGGTGGCCACTGTTGTTCTTCAGAAACTAGAAGCTTTAAAAACCTGCTTTGGTGCTAGAAGGAAATAAGCATCACTCCAGAACTGGGCTAATCTTAAAAATAAGTGATGGAGCAAGGAGTGAAAATGGAAGGACTTGAAACTGTGGGTGACAGAGCCTTGGAAGGGGCTGCCCAGGGGGGCTGTGGAGTCTCCTCCTTTGGAGATACTTCAACCCCCCTGGACTGTTCCTGTGTGATGGGATCTAGGGGATCCTGCGGTGGCAGGGGGACTGGACAGGATGACCTTCTGAGGTCCCTCCCAATCCCTGATGTTCTGTGAATTTCTCCTTCAGCCAAAGATGGAACCTGGAGACAGGAATAACCCATAAAGAGCTGCAAAGCCAGACTCCTTCGATGAGCGCGACGTATGCAGTGTTTTCCTCTGGCTCGCTGTTCCGCGTGAAAGCTCGACCCCCCGCAGTGGAATGTGCTGCCTGCTCTATCACATGTATAAATAATGAAAACAACACGACAAGGGTTGTTAAGCAGTGTGAAATAAAAGCAATGGAAGCAGAAAGAACAAGGCACCAACATATTTCCTCAACAGTTGTTTCCGTGAGCTACGCTGCTGTAACTCACTTCATCTCCACTCAGTAACAAGCAGGGACTGATGAAAGAGCTGGTTTAGTTTGGCTGGATGGTCTCGGACAGAGTGTCCTCGTAACGGTGCTGAAGGTTAGGTTCATGGTAATCATAACAATAGAAAATCCCTGCCTTGTTTCTCCTTAAACATTTAATGAGGGCAGAGGAGAGAAACGAAGCTGGGGAAGGGCTGGGAGAATCAGTCTGATGAGGAGAGATGGAGAGAGTTGGGGCTGGTTAGCTGGAGGAACAGGAGGCTGAGGGGAGACCTCATTGCTCTCTACAGCTCTCTGAAAGGACCCTGCAGAGATGCTGGTGCTGGGTTCTGCTCACAGGTCATCGCTGACAGAACCAGAGGGAAGAGCTTCAAGGTCCAACATGGTAGGTTTAGATTAGACATCAGGAAGAAATTCTTCCTGGAGAAGTGGTCAGGCCCTGGGGTGGGCTGAGTCCCCATCCCCGGATGAGTTTGAAAGTTGCTTAGATGTGGTGTCAGGGGATCTGGTTTAGGGGTGACCTTGTAGAGTGGGGTTGATGGCTGGACTCCCTGATCCCAGGGGTTTTTCCAACTGGAATGATCTCTGAGATCCTGCCCTTCTGACACTGAGATGTTTACAGAGTTCGCTTGAAACGTGCTGTGTGGGTAGGTGTCAGGATGTTGCTGGGAATATTCATTGCATTTAAATAGTAGTTCAAACACCGGTGGTAATCAGAAAAGAGTTGTAATCCCCTCTGAAATCAAGCTGTAGCAGGACTGTGCAAGAAAAGAAAATCAATGCACTGCCACCCCCAGCAGCAAAACAGGGGGAAGAACGGCCTCGTTAACTTGTCAGCCCTTTTCTGCAGCAGGGTGAGAGATCCACTGCAGCCTGTAGCCTGCTGATGTGCTTGGCCTGTCAGCCCCTTCTCCTGCTCTTGGACAGCTGTCACACCTTAGAGCTCTGCCTGTTCAATATTTAACTCCTGGTGTAGGTGTCTGTGTTCTGTCTCTGTGCTTCACGCGCAGGACCCGTTGCTCCCTCTCCCCTTCCCTCTGCAGGCAGCTGTCACGCTGGGGGCGGTCACTCCAGCTGGAGCTCTGCCATCAGTCTGCCAAGTCAAGCCTGGATCCAGAGCGGATGCAGTGGGTGGTCAGAGTGAGCACTGCAGGGTTGTCAGCAAAGATTTATTGCCAGTACAAAACCCACACCTCACGTGCCTGTCGTCACCCTGGTGCTAATAGACGTCTGAGGATGGGGTTGTGAGCAGAATGACCATCAGAAGGGCTGCGAGTGGCCAGACCCAGGTAGAGTTGTCCCTGTGTGGGGTGACTGGGACTAGATGGCCTGTAGAGATCACTTCCAGCCTAGAATGTTCTACAATTCTAAAGGAAGAGGGAGGCCTGTAGGCTTGAGGGGTCCTGTAGGTTGAGAGTTGAGGTGTCTTGACCTGAGGCACAGGGAAGTTGCTGTGGGAATGTGTGAAGTTATTTTGCTCTGCAAATAAATTGGGGTGATGGGTCTAGAGCTTCCAGTTTGGGATTTTACCTTGACTTCACTTTTGTGAAGTCAGACTTCCCCAGACATGCTCCAGTGCTTCTCTGCCCTTCTTATAGTAGAGGGGCCCAGAACTGAGCATGGGGTCCGAGCTGTGGCTTCACCAGTCCAGCCCACAGTCTCCAAAATCCTCCAGTTTGCTCTCTGCAGGGGTACCTCAGCTCTTCGTACAGCAACTGGTGTGATCCCAGTGTGTGTTTGGCTTTCAGCAACCAGCACCATCAAGCCTCTGCAGAGCTGCTCTCGAGCCACAATCCAGCCTGTATTTGTCCTGTTCACTCAATGATAAAACACAAAGCTTAGCTAAAGTTTTACTAAATCTCTGTGAACTTCATGAAAGGGGAAATTCAAAGAACTGGGTGAGACCATTAGCTTATCTGAGTCCTCAGCTAATTGGAGCCCCAGTGCAGGAGGAGCTGAAGCTCTCGGCGTTGGTGCAATTAGGTTTGTGTGACCTCAATACAGATGAAAGGATCAATTTCCTTTCCCAAACAGGTAAAGGCTTTTGCAGTTTTTATTGAACTTGCGGCTCTGGAAGGAGGGAAAAGTTGAGGGAGATACAGGTCAGTGTAGGGGAACTGAAGAGAAGAGCGGAGCTGCAGGACAGCTGCCTTTTTCACTGAGCTTTGAAGTGAGCGTCGCAGAACGTTGAGGATCGGAAGGGACCTCGGAAGATGAAGTCTCAGGTTTCTGTTTGCTGCCCCAAAGCTGTTTGGGTGGCACCCTGAAAACGCTCCTTGGGTGAAGTGGATGATCCCTAGCCCAAGCAAACCAATGGTGGCCAAAGGAACATTAAGCAATTGCTGCAGCTCAGATGCTGATGGGCTGCAATAAAAACCCACTCGTGAATTGCAGGCAAAACCCCAAACTTACTGGGTCTGGGCGGGGGGAAAGGCAAGAAGGCGTTTAATTCCCCACACCTAACGTGACAGACAGGCACCAAGCATGAGGCTGTAAAATGACTGAGCCTCAGCTCAAAGTCCAAACCCTGAAGAGGGAAAAGAGATGCCCACCTTACCCTGGTCATCAAGGCCAGAGCACTCGTCCCCTTGTGGGAGGCCCCTCTGCCCTCTTGCTGCGATGAGCAGTTGTTTTCTGAGCTGCGCTCACCCCATCAGCCAGAACCACTCGGACCGACGTGTCTGAGGTGGGGTTTCTGCCCTCTTTGTCTCTGCTTCAGTTCACTTGGGTGCTAAATTACCCACCCCCAGACCACAATCAATCAGTGCTGGAGCTGCTTGGCTTGCTTCTGGTTGTTCTAGGCTCAGGTTGGGAACTTGAAGCCTGAGGTCTTCTGAGGAGCCTGGGTTTGTAATGACTCCTGTGCACAGGGGGTGGGAGCTCACAGAGAACGTGGAAATCCCTTCAGGAGCCTGCTCTGCTGAAACTAAGGCAGGAGGCACCGGGGGTTTCTCACAGTGGTTGTCCTCCAGCTCGTCAAAACAAGCGGTGTTTGTTTGGAGTTCAGCTGAAACACTGTGTCGGGGCTGGGTGTTTATTTGGACTTGTGGCTGCTCTGTTTGGGCAGCTCTTGCTTCCCACGCTGTCGGCACCACCACAGCTAAGCCCTGCTCTCCTGTGCGAGGGAAGGTGTCTTGAGCAAAGGCTCTTGGAGACTGCTCTGCCTTAGGAACTCGAGCGATGTGAAAAGCAAGGCTTGGAGGGAGAGAGCAGCCAATTGGCTACACGTGTCAGGATTCATCCCTCTGAAACTTCTGCAGGGAATAACTACAGCTTGTGCAGGAGGAGCGACCTGAAGGGTCATGGTGTAAGGTCATCGATGACTATGATGGGCTGTTTAAGCACCTACATTTCCTCTAGGGGATCCTGCTGTGGCCGGGGCATTGGACTGGATGATCATCTGAGGTCCCTTCCAATCCCTCACGCTCTGCCATTCCAGCCAAACCTTCCCTTGAGCAATCCTGTTGCTGGATTCACAAGGAGGGTGGGTTTGCCTTTGGTGGTTTTGTTAACCAGGTTGTTTACCTTCTGGAGCACTTAAGATTCTCTTAGCTGATCAGTGTTCATGCGTGCCTGTTGCTCAGCAGATGTCTTGGGTGTGAAGGTCCCCCTGGAGTACAGGATTAGTTGTGTTTTCAATTACAGAAGTGCTCTTGCTCTGAAATATGAAGCAAGTTAACCCCATCTCCACCAGCACGTGCTACAACCCACTGCATTAGTTCACAGAATTGCAGGGCATCAGGAACTGGAAGGCACCTCCAAAGATCACCCAGTCCAACCCCCCTGCCACAGCAGGATCCCCCAGATCCAGTCGCACAGGAACACATCCAGGTGGGTCTGAAACCTCTCCAGACAAGGAGACCCCACAACCCCCCTGGGCAGCCCCTGCCAGGGCACTGTCACCCTCACTGGGAAGAAGCTCCTTCTCAGACTGATGTGGAACCTCCTCTGTTCCAGCTGATAAAAACCAGCCGTGAGCTGGCCTGACTCAAACTGGGTTGTTCTTCCATCCTGTGGAGACTGTTGGTTGCAGAGCTGTCTGCAGAGGTGCTGTCTGTGCAGTCCACAGTAAGAAAACCCTACAGCCAGAGCTGTGGCTTCTCCTGCAGGAAAAGAGATTTAAGAAACATGTGGGGGGGTGGATTTGATCTCTTCACCAAAAGTGCAGACACACAAATCTCTAGGTCTGTATTTTCCAGAGGGTTTTTGATGGAGACAGCTACATCCTTTCGAACGGAGATGAGAGACTTTCTGAGCTGCCCGAGAGCTTTGTTTCTGCATTATTTTAAATCTGCTGATGAGCTGTCAGAGTAAAGAGAAGAACTGTCCTCTTCAAAAGCCTCTCTAGTTGATGCATTTCCCGTTGAAAGGGAAGGGAGCTTCTTAAAAATCCCATTCTGTGTGATAGGAGATGAAATTACAGAAATAACAGAAATAGACACAGAAAATAAGCACAGGCTCTGTGTTCAGCTGATGCCAGCTCTGGTTTTCCTCAGATGATGATTTGGCTCAGTGGAGCTATTTATCGGGGAACCCCAACTGGGCTTTCAGTGGAGGTGCTGGGGAAAGGCCACAGGACATCGTGGGCTTTTCAAGTGTTGTAGGTTCAGCAGCTCTGTCCCTTCTCAGTTTAAACAGAGGTGATTTGTTTTGCACAAACGTTCTGACGTTTCAGCTGTGATGATGGAAACGCCCTCTGAAATCTGTAGCTGACAGGACGCTGATGTGTTCAGCACCTAACACTGTTAGTGGGAAAGAGCCTTCCGTGAGCTCCCCGCAGTCCGACAAAGACGCCCGGGAACTCGTGTGTCTGGGCTGTGCCAGCTGTGACTGTGCCCTTTAAGAGCAGGGAAGTACAAAGCTCAGGTAAAACACTCTTGGCTGTGGACTGGGCTGCCCAGGGTGGGGGCTGAGTCCCTGTCCCTGGCTGAGTTTAAAAAGTCACTGAGATGTGGTGTTGGGGGGTCTGGTTTAGGGGTGACCTTGTAGAGTGGGGTTGAGGGTTGGACTTGTGGATCCCAAGGGTCTTTTCCAGCCTGAGTGGTCCTGAGATTGCATTGGGTGAGTTTTAAAGTAGCTTTGCAACCTGGCAGTGAGTTTTGGCCTTAATGTTTGATTATTGGTGCGGTCTGCAGTAAGATGATAAAACTGTGGAGCTGCTGCTTCCTCTCCCATGTCTCGTCGTTCTGACTTTGGGACACATTTTCGGCCTGACTGCTGATGTCTTCATCCATGTCAACACGTGGATGTCCAAGAGCTGATGGTCAGGCATGAAAGCAGCTGCAGTAGCATTGGGCTGAGCACAGACTATCTGCAGGGACATCTCGGGCAGCGTCAGGGCTCACAGATCGCCTTGCTTGTTACGCAGTGTCGCGGAGGGCTGCAACCAGCTGTGACTTTACTGCATGGTTGGTCGCTCTGATACTAATGCCCTCGAGGCCCATGATGAAGTCTGTGAAGAAAGCAGTTGGCAGTGACCATCCACTGCAATCAAATCAAAGGGCTGAGGTGACTTTTGTAACAAATAGCAGTGGGTTTATCAGTTTGATGGCTTTCTGTCACCTAATTGTGTGGGTCCTCCCCAACCCTCACGGTGACAGCACAACACCTAATTGTGTGGGTCCTCACCAACCCTCACGGTGACAGCACAACACCTAATTGTGTGGGTCCTCCCCAACCCTCACGGTGACAGCACAACACCTAATTGTGTGGGTCCTCACCAACCCTCACAGTGACAGCACAACACCTAATTGTGTGGGTCCTCCCCAACCCTCACGGTGACAGCACAACACCTAATTGTGTGGGTCCTCACCAACCCTCATGCTGACAGCAGACTACCGCACTGGGACGCTAGTTCAGCAGCGTGTTGGAGTTGTAGTCAGCTTGGAATCATTCAAAGCCAGGGCTATATCGAAGGCAAGGAAAGGCTCTGCCTGAAGATGTGAATTTTTGAAGAGGCACCTGGCAGGTGACCCCTGCTTTTCTCTCTGGTGAGCTGCTCTGTTGAAGCCGAGCTCTGCAGTCACGCGGGATCCATTGCAGACTCCTTCAGGCCAGAGGGTTTTAGGAGGTGTGTTAGCAGGAGCTGGAGACAGCCTTGGAGCAGGCTCTCTGCAGCAGGTGAAATTCAGCCACATTCAGCAAAGCCCAGGAGATGAGCCTGTTGAAATAAAAGCACTTGATTGCAGCGGCGCTCTAGCCGGCCGCTGACGCCACAGGAGAACAATCTCCTCTGCGCAGCAGGAAGAGAATGGAAAGATCACCCTCTCAGTACCATGCTGCCATGTGCTGCCATTATCCAGACCCTTCTGCCCTGTGGTGCTCTCCTGAGGTGCCGGCTCGGCTTACAGGCTCTGCATGTGTTCAGGACTCTTGCAAGTGTTATCAGAGTTCTCTTGGGACTTGTACTACTGGGGGGTTTGGAGTGATGATCTTTTGAGGTCCCTTCTGATCCCTAGTGTTCCCTGATGTAGTGAATGAGACAAAGGTAATGAGGGGTGACCTCATTAATGTCTATAAATATGTGAAGGCTGGTTGTCAGGAGGATGGAGCCAGGCTCTGCTCAATGTCATCTAATGACAGGACAAGGGACAGTGGGTGTGAGCTGGAACAGAAGAGGTTCCATATAAATATCAGAAGGACCTTCTTCCCAGTGAGGGTGCCAGAGCCCTGGCAGGGGCTGCCCAGGGAGGTTGTGGAGTCTCCTTCTCTGGAGATGTTTGAAACCCACCTGGACACATTCCTGTGTGACTGGATCTAGGGGTTCCTGCTGTGCCAGGGGGATTGGCCTGACAGCCACCCTTCACGTGTTGATCAATGTCCATGGGGTCACCCCTCAGGCTCCGGTTTTCCCAGCTCCCTCAGCCTTTCCTTGGCAGGGAGATGCTGCCCTCCCTCCATCATCCCTGTGTCTCTGCTCTGGACTCTCTCCAGCAGCTGTGTCCCCCTTGAAGTGAGGGGCTCAGAGCTGTTTTCACCACCGCCCTGAGCTGACACCCGCACATACACAGTGATGGTGTCTTTCAAGGCAGCAGCAGTGCAGAGCGAGCTCGGGACAGCTACGCTTGCGTGGGTTTGCTCTCATTCATGCTCCCGAGGCTGCGTTGAATGCTTCCGTTAGTGTTTGTCGATGTTTCTATTCTGTATGTGACAGCAGATTGTGATTGTAGCAGCAGGCGTGAAGAGATGCTGGGATTGTGCCGGGAGGGCATGAGTCGTGTGCTCGCTGCGCAGGGGAACGAGATCCAAGCTGTTGGGATAATAAGAAAAAGAGAAGGTGAACTGTTCTGTGAGCAAGCTCTTTGCCCAAGAGTCTCCTTCTCTGGAGACATTTCAATCCCCCGGCCATGTTCCTGTGTGACTGGATCTGGAGGATCCTGCTGTGGCAGGGGGACTGGGCTGGGTGATCTCTCAAGGTCCTTTCCAATCCCTGATGCTCCATGATAAGTGTGGGAGCAGCAGCAGAAGTCTGTGGCAGAGCAGGACTTGGGCAGGTTTCTGTTTCCAACAGCAGGGAAGAAAGAGCTGGATTGTTGTTCCCAGGGTACTCGTACTGCCGTGAAGCAAGCTGACCAGGTACTCCTTGCCTCCTCCAAAAATGAGTGGGGAACAGTGTGTCTGAATGTTCTTGCACAAACTGTAGCCCAGCTGCCTTTCTGGAAGGTACTTTGCCCTCTTGGTTTGTAAAACTGTTAAATCACAGAGCATTAGGGATGGGAAGGGTCATCATCTGTTCCAACCCCCCTGCCAGAGCAGGATCCCCTAGACCAAGTTGCACAGGAACAAGCGTGGATTAGCTGTGAAGATGAGGATGAAGACTGTCCCATTGTTGAAGTAACAACTGGCTGTTTCCCTGGGCAAAAGTGTTTCATTCTGGGAAGCTTCAATTTCAGCTAAGGGCGCTGATTAGAAGTTAACTCTCAATTAGGAAGGATCCTGTAGACACAGCAGAGCAAACATTTACCCTGGTTGACACAGGCGGCAGCGGAAGCAGAGCTGAGCCGTATCTCAAATCAAATCAGTGACCTCCCTCCAGTGTGTAATAAAGAAATCAAAAGTGCTTTCAGCCTCAAATGGCCAAATGAAAATCAACAAGCAATTACTGCAAACGTCCTGGTAGTTGGATGACTCAGATTCATTCAGATTCAGGCTGAGGAAACGCAGAAATAAAACCCATCTGCTGCAAAATATCTGTAGATCAAATGTAAATTACAGTTTTACCGCTGCAGGAAGCAGCAGCTTCTGGTGCCGTGCGGACGGCAGCGTGAAACGGTGCTGACAACCAAGAGAGACAGACCAACCCGTGGAGAGCGCAAGGAACCTCGGCGGTTCAGCGCTGTGTCTGCAGGGCCGTGTCTTGAAGAGAGGCACGACGTGGCAGCAAAGCTGAGAGTGGGTCTTGAGGGTGGCAGAAAGCGACACTAAGCTAGAAGATCGAGCACTGGAATTGGGAGTAGAACAGGCAAAGTTCAAAGTGGCAGCTTCTGTTTTGGTTTCGAAGGTCTTCCTGCTGTTCTGGGGAAAGCTTGCTCTCAGATTTGCTCCATGACCCAAAGTCCCCCCGAGCTGAGTGTTTCAAACTCAAGTCCTAAATCCTGCATAGGAGGCACCTGCTCTTGACCACGTGTGGCTGTTGCTCATTCAGAGGCCGGTTCAGACCCTGTCTCTCAAGGTTGGCAGACAGGCTAATGTTCATCCTTCCGAAACGTGTCACAAGCTCAGGGGTTCCTTCGGGACCCGTTCGTGGCTGTTGAATAATTCACTGCTCCAGCAGCACTCTGAGCGCTTCCCGGCTGGATCGTTGCAGCCGCTAACGTCATAGAACTGAGGAGTGTTTTCGTCTGCCCTCTCATCCTGCGTTATAATTTATTGAGGAATCCGCTGAGTGAAGCGGAGCTCTGCTGTGGCAAAGTTGCAGAGAGCTGCCTGCCCCTGCGGGAGAGGCAGCGCTGATTTGGACCGCAGCAGGGTGCGCAGCGAGGGCTCTCGATGCGAATTGCTGAGACGCGGCTAAAGCACTTGAAGCTAAGTGTGTGAACGCTGTGGTGTGTGCGCGACGCCGGGCAGGAACGTCCTGGCACTCAGAGCAGGCGGTGCTGAGAATGAAGATGACTGCCTAAGCAGGGATGTTGGTAACCCCGCTCTTGGCAGCGAGTCTGTGTTTCCAACCTTTAGGAAAAAGGACTAAGTGATTTACGGCGTGAAAGCATTGGAAGAAAGCGGTCTGCAATGAAAAGGCTTCTCTTAATTGTCAAGATGAAGTAGCCTTTCCATGCGAGGTGGTTTCTGTGAAGAGTGTTGTCCTATGTGATGGTTCCTACTGTCCAGAAAGGAGATGGTAACTCACCTTGATAGCAGAAGGCCGGCAGCAATCGCGGACACAGGCGAGTTGTCTGTAACCATCATCCTCGCACTCGGTCTCAATGGATCAGAAGGCATCGCTCATCTTCCTATGCAAGTCAGTAGCTACTCAGCAAGTATCTCCTCCCATTTTCCTCTAGCACACCTCAGAGATTGATGATGAAAGGTTCTCTTAGAAACACTAGACTTGAAGAGATGAAAAATGCTCCCTTCTCTCGAGTATCTCCATGAGACCACAGAGATAAATAGCGCTGTGCCGTGGGATTAGGTGTCAGGAGCTCCCTCTGAAAATTTCCTTCGCTGATTCATCTGCCACCACAGTCAGTGAAGTCCAAACGTCAACACCAGTTCTGCTCAGGCCTTGAAGCATCCTGCGTGAAGTCGTGTGGCCTCCAAAGGCTGTGTCTGGCTCTGCTCAGGAGCGTGCGCTCTGCGATGGGAGCTTCACCAAGGCTCTGGAGCCTGCGCTCCAAGGTTTGCTGGTTAAAAGCTCTGCCTGCAGTCGCTCGGTGCTTTCACAGCTGAACCTAGAGGTTTAAGGCAGGTAGAGGAATAAAGTTCTGGCATCTATTCCTGCCCAGGGTTATAATCGACGGCCTGGGTCGGGAGAGGGTGTCATTGAGCTTTAGAGGTTTGTAGATATTTGCTCGTTGTGTTTGGCTCGCTTCTGGGTTTTATTACTGCCCAGCACAGCTCTGGTCTTTATTGGGCTGTTCTGGTAAATTGTCTTTCCGAGTTCCCTGCCCTTCTTAAAGGGCTCTTGCCAGGCTGTAGACACTGCCTGCTCTCCCTGCCGCATTGCTTTCACTCACTAATGGTCTGTGTTAATTCCACAACTCCCTCTGGTGCCTGTGGCTGGGATGGAGCCGCGCGCCGGCTGAGGTAGAGCGTGGTGTGTGTGAGCATGCAGACATCTGTCTTTGCAAGCCGCGCTCGAAATCAGTAAGGAGGGTGTTGAACTAAGTGTCATGGCTCTATAACCTGGTACTGCATCGGGAGAGAAGTAGTGGTCTCAAGACTTTTATTCCCGGGCCAGTCTAGGACAAGGGGCACTGGGTGTGAGCTGGAACACAGGAGGTTCCACATCAGTGTGAGAAGGACCTTCTTCCTGGTGAGGGTGACAGAGCCCTGGAAGGGGCTGCCTAGAGGGGTTGTGCAGTCTCCTCTGGAGACATTTCAAACCCACCTGGACATGTTTCTGTGTGACTGGATCCAGGGGATCCTGCTGTGGCAGAGGGATGGGACTGGATGAACTTTCGAGGTCCCTTCTGATCCCTAATGTCCTCAGATTCTGTGACCAGTGCAGTGCTAGAGAGCTGCCTGGGGGATGGAACACACAGTATTCAAATCAACTCAGAAATTCAGAGTTCAGCTGCACAAGGTGACCCAGAGCAACATCCTCAGAGTTGTGGTTGAGGCTGCTTTGAGCAGGAGGTCTGAGCTGGTGACAGCTGGAGACGCCCTTCGATCTAAACTGCCCAGTGATTTCAAGACATGACCCTCTCTGCTCACTCCTACGCAATGACTCTCCCGAAGAGGCTTTCTCGCTGTCCAGGAGTGTGGCCCATGTAGCAGAGAAGCCCTGACTGAAAAGGATTTATGGTCTGAAGGGTTTTGGGCGCAGGATTTTCACTCTCCATGCAAGAATCCTGGCTTCTGGCTTATCTGAAGCAACGTTTCACCTGTCATCGTGAAAGTGAATTTGTTTTCAGCGAGTATTAAAACTTAATTGGATTATAGATGTGAGCAGAATAATTTATAAGGCGACACGGGACCTACTCCTTTGTCAAATGCTGCCTTTGCCTCCCAAATTAGCCCTCCAAAGCGCTGTGAAGCAAAAGCTTTTCTGATAGAAGAGCTGTGCAGGCTTGGCCTCAATTAGTGCAGAAAACAGCTCTTTTGTTGTCTTTTTGGACACCCCTCTTTCCTCAGAGCCTTGTTTGGCCTTGTCTGCTTCTAGAGCTAGAATTCTAGGTCTCTGCTTATTCTTCATGTTGGATTCTCTGTTCCATCTCAGAGAGCTCAGCTCTTACCAGAGCTTACATTGATGGGAATAGTTGGAATCCAAAACCTAGACCTGATACAGAATTCAGACTCTTTAGAAATCTAAAATAATCTGTAAACCTACGTAATCCTGTGTCTTGCAGCACCTCAGGGGTCATTTGTGAATAGAACTGAATTGAACCTGAATCCAGTCTTCAATGAATTAGTTCATGAAGGGAGTAGAGCGTCTCCCTGCTGAGGGAGCTGGGAAAAAAGACTGAGGGGTGACCTCATGAATGTTGATCAATATGGGAAGGATGGGTGTCAGGAGGATGGAGCCAGGCTCTGCTCAGAGGCATCTAATGGTAGGGCAGGCGGCAATGGGTGCGAGCTGGAACAGAGATGGTTCCACATTGATATGAGAAGGACCTTCTTCCCAGTGAGGGTGACAGAGCCCTGGCAGGGGCTGCCCAAGGGGGTGGTGGAGTCTCCTTCTCTGGAGACATTTCAAACCCACCTGGACATGTTCCTGTGTGACTGCATCTAGGAGATCCTGCTGTGGCAGGGGGATTGGATTGGATGATCTTTTGAGGTCCCTTCCGATCCCTAATGTCCTGGGATTCTGCGACTCATGTGGGAAGGGCAGCAGAACAATTAATCATTATTGTCATGTGTATTATTATGCTAATCATTTTGAAATGACGGGGTGGGTTTTCCCCCCCCACAATGATTTCCTGTAGAGTCTCAATGATTACTTTATAAACCTGAAGAAGGCAGTGAATCTGATGCTCTTTTTTGGGCAATTTCAAAGGATGTTTTATTCAGCACTGTCTGCTCTGTGTAACCAGAGAAGAGAACCCGAAGCATTGAGCATAAAGGTCAACTTGCATTTTTAATTCTTGAAATAGCAAATCCTGCCCTACGTGCAGGTCGGGAGCTGCCGCATCCCCCCGCGTTTCAGTCACCTGTCTGTGTTAATGAAGATAACTCGTTCAAACAAGAACAACCCTATTATTATGGATGGGATGAGCCAGGGTCCTGCAGGCTGTTTCAGCTGCCTCTACCCTTGAGTGTTTCCTACGAATGCTGTGCTAGGAAAGTGCAGGGGGGCTGAGCCTCGCTGCCCCAAGAGAGTTGGCTCTTGGTGGGACGGTGCCTTCTGCTCTGCCACGTAGCAAAACTCTCGTGTTAGATTGCCTGATGGTGCAGGAGATCCTAACAGACTTTTTTGCCTTTATGCTCGAATAAACACTAGTTGGGTGATAACACGTTAGTTTAATGATCGGCTGATTAATACCGAGTTACAAGGAAAGGTCTCAAACGCAGCTGACGCTGCCATTAATAGCAACGCAGCCACTTTTGTTGTCATCATTACTGTTGTTGTAATGAAGAGTAAATCAAATTACGAGTGGCAGGAGACTCAAATTATACTGCTGCTTCAGGAAAAATCTAATGTTATCTCTCCAGACATCCCCTCTTCCCCCCAGGAGCCATTGTAAGAATTATTCTACTTAAATAACCAGCAATATTAAAGCCAGACTGCTGTATGATCGTTAGATCTTTTAATCCTTCATTTTAACAAGTCACGTGCCCAGAAATATTAAAACCAGACTGTGGTGTGATTGTTATATCTTTTAAGCCTTAATTTTCAGAAGCCACATTTTATTATCAGCATGGTGTCGTCTCAGTGAAGAAAACTCTGACACAGCCCGCCTGGCCATGGCGACGTGCGACGTGCGCTAGGTGGCCCTGCTCTGGCAGGGGGGATCAGACTAGAGGATCTTTTGAGGTCCCTTCCCTGAGGTTCTGTGAAACCATAAAACACTCCAGTGAAACATAACTTCTCAGAGGAGGGAGATTTGATCCAAATCACAATATTTTTGATTACTTTTCTAGAGTCTTCTATTTAGTGACAGAACCAGAGGAAAGGACTTCCAGCTCCAACAGGGGAGGGTTAGATTGGACATCAGGAAGAAATTCTTCCTGGAGAGAGTGGTCGGGGACTGGGATGGGCTGTCTGGGGTGGGGGTTGAGTGCCCGCCTCTGGATGTGTTTTAAAGTCGCTGAGATGTGGTGTTGGGGGATCTGGTTTAGGGGTGACCTTGTAGAGCAGGGTCGATGGTTGGACCTGATGCTCCCAGGGGTCTTTTCCAACTGGAATGATTCTAAGCCTTAATTGTGGTTACTGCACATGGTGACTGAACTGAGAGATAACCTAAAGAAATGTTTGCTCTCTTCAGACTTGGTTAAACAGATTAGAAGTTCCTCGTATTAAAAATGTGTCTGTGCTATCTATGAAGTGTGGACTCCTAGCCCGGAACTCTCGAGTGTGTGGTGATACTCTGAACGTGCTCGTTATTCATATCAGAAGGGCACTCATTACTCTTTGCTTCCTTTAGGTAGAGGAGAGGTAGGAAATAGTTTCCACACTCCCATCCAGATGTAGTTCAGTCAGCTGTAGACGTCCAGGACAAGCTTTCCTCATGCCCTGTAACTCCATATGCAAAGCACACACAAAAAATTGAACTGGGGGATCCTGCCGTGGCAGGGGATTGGGCTAGCTGATCTTTCGAGGTCCCTTCCTATCCCTGATGTCCTGTGATTCTGTGAAATAAGTTCTTTTGCATTTTGTAGGGGAAAAAAGGACTCTACCATGTTGTTGTAACGTGCTAATGCACCTGTGCCATGACGTGTGCAAAATTAGTGGGCACGTGGACCTTGAGCTGTTGTAGCCACCTTAAGGACACCAGAACTGGCTCTGTACTAAAGCTTAGGCTCTGAAAATTGGCTGGAAAGACCTAAAAACATGCCCCTAGTTTCCTAAATCAAAGCAGAAGAGTAGAAGAGCACACGGTGCTCATTTCCAGACCAAGCAGCAGAGTGTGTGTCACTAACCCTCCACTGAGAGGGCTCCTGCATCTGTATGGCTGCTTTGAGATGACAGTCAGCACCTCCTCGGTGGCTACGCACGAGTTTGCAGGATGACGAAGGGATCCGAATTGTGGGTGAAAGCGACAGTTATAAAGGCCACTTGAAGGAACCAACAAGCCTGGCTGCTGGTCTCTTTTCATAGAATCACAGAACACTGGGGATGGGAAGGGATCTGTTGTCCTGTATCTGTGTCTTCTCCTCCTCTAAATGGTGCGAGACATCATAATTAGAAACCATTTCTGCGTATTTGTGGGTTGTGACCCCCATTTTTCACCAAGGAAAGCTTCTGCTGGATGGCCTGGCTCATGGTCTGCGAGCAAGGAGCAGGAAGGTCTGATGGCTAATTTGGGATTGCCTCGAGGCCCTTTCTGAGCAGAGCTGACCACTGGGGAGCCGTGTAGATAGTTCAGCCCTGGTTGTCCATTAGCATTAGACCTAGCAGGGCAGTGCTGTGACGTTCAGAGAAATGAAACCTGAACTTAGGTCTGAAATCCCTCAAAGAATATGCCTGCAGTCTCAATTCAAACCACTGTTCTTCAGAAAGGAAGATAAAGAGTGTCTGGAAGGGTTTTGGTGTTGCCTCCAGAGGACCACCTCATGTGTCCAGTTGATCCTGAGAGCAGAAAGATCAGGGGGAGCCTCATTACGTTGCCAGGCATCCCAGAGGGTGTGACTGCATCAGGTGTAGTCTGGCGCACGGCCGCACAAATCGGGGGATAAAAGCCCTGTGGTCTAGAGAAGGTGGAGGGAGTTGCGTGTCCACCAATGTGCTGCATGGTGACCTGCACCTCCTTGGCTAGAACCAGCAGAGGTAACCCAGATGGATTGAGGGGACTGACTTGGAGGGGCAAGTACTTAGCCTTCTCTGCGTTTGGAACCGGGGACCTTTTGTTTCAAGGTGGCTTCTGAACGAAGTCTTTCAGAACGGCTTCCAAACTTTCCATGAACTGGAAGCTTTCAAAGCTGGATGTCTTTGAACCATAAAGAAGGTTTTCAGCAGAAAAGGTTGCCATAACTGAGAAGTGTGTTTGTACTGGAGGGATGAATGTAGAAAGAGAAATAACGAGACCAAAGGGGTGTGAGGTGCTGGTCATCATTGTAGCCCCCGATCCTTTAGCCAAGCGCAGCTATTTCGGATTAATGACGGTCTTAAAACCTCCTCTACAACAGTCAGTCTGTTTAACATTGCTGACCTGTACAGCAGCTATTTCACAAAATCCATTTGCTTCTGACAACTTCAATCCTCCCTGTCCTGCTTTTTTTCCTTTTTTATATAATAGAAAAGAGAAAATGATAGGAAAGAGAAAGTGAAAAAAGTGAAGGGAGAGGGCAGGCAGAGAAGAGTGGAGAGGTAATGGGAAAGGCAGCGGATGGAAGAGAACGGCATCGCGTGCAGCCACAGCCTTCTCTGAGCAAACATTTGTAAAGCATCCATAGGAGGAGTTGACCCAGGTGACCCTGCTGTGGTGGAGGGATTGGGCTGGACGGTCTTTCGAGGCCCCTTCCAATCCCCGATGTTCTGGGATTCTGCGAAAGAGATTTCCTTGGGCAGCTTTTAATGATGAGAATGATGCCTTGCGAATGCTTTTTGAAGCTTAATTACCTACCCTTTCAGGAAGTGATCGTGACCAACCGCAATGTCAATACTGTTTAACAAACCAGTGTGAAAAGGCCAATCCCACTTAACATCAGTCATAACATAAAAGGGCAGCAGTCAACAGTTCAAACACAAGCAGGCAGGTTTTGCTAATTTCAGAGAAGAATCTTAGATCTTCTGTCCCCTTATATTTCACTTTTTATCCAAATAAAAATTCAAACAGCATTGCAGAATCACAGAAACATGAACACTGGGGATTGGAAGGGACCTACAAAGATCATCCAGTCCAATTCCCCTGCCACAGCAGGACCACGTAGGCCAAGTTGCACAGGAACACATCCAGGTGGGTTTTGTTCATGAAGCAGTAGCTTGGTGTTAAACACAGAAGGTACAAGGGTGTTTGGAGTCTCTTTCTCTGGCCATGTTTGTGTGACTGGATCTAGAGGATCCTGCTGTGGTGGGAGGATTGGACTAGATGGTCTTTCAAGGTCCCTTCCAGTCTGTCGTGTTCTGTGATTCTGTGAAAGGTGATAAATAGAATCAAGACTGTTTCAGCTCTTGAGTATCTGATCTAAGCAGACCTAAAACACTTGTTGCCTTAACATCAAGCACAGTCTACGCTAGACCGGAGCAGAGGATCTGCTGCTTGAGACCTGAGGTCTCATTTCCACTCCTTTAGACCTCGGGCTATTAAACCGTGTTAACGTTGCGCACACGGTACTACTTCTTTAATTGCTGGCTGCAATAAAAGGATTCACATGAAGAAAGGAGGCACACACGCGTTTCACATGAAGAAGGGAGGCGCATGCGCATTTGTCACAACCCAAGGTGCCCGGGTACAGCCCGTGTGCAGAACATAGCCCTTTTTATTGTTCCCATTCTTTGAGTATCATCTCTAGTGATGCCACAGACTTCCTTTGCTGGAAATGCTTTTCAGCTGAAGGGGAAGGGATCTCTTCAGGACACGGAGTGTCAAGCTGTGCTTTAAAAAAACACGAGGGCAACTTGCTTCTGCATCACCTTCAGGGTTTTGTATCTGCTGAAGGAAGCTGTGGTTGAAATGGAAATGATTGAGGAAATTGAAATGGTTTAGAGGCAGAAGAGAAAGTCATTAAGCAGTAAAAGATAGACTCAGACTCAGTAGCTGCAAATAAATCAAACAGAAACCAAACCAACCGAACAACAAAACCACAACAGCTCAGAGAAAGAAAAATCTGAGGGCAGGTACTTGGTTTGAAACTCCCGCAGGCTGTTCCGTAGTAACAACCTTTTCCCACTTCTAATGTCTGAGCTTATGATGTCTGCAAGGGTTCTGATATCAATAAAACTCCTTCCCCAGTCAGAAATGAGCTTTTAGATTCATGTTTGCTGAATGCTAAAAACTTCCACGAAGTTGAAACTGCAATGTCTTGCTGTCGGCACCGAACACGTTCCCTCTCATGCACTCTCGTGCCTCCCTCCTCTTGCTCTCCTGGTTTCCTTTGGCTTGTTCAGAAAGAGTATACAGATATTCTTTCTGATCTAGTAACATAAAGCCTGGAAGTGGGGTTAGAGTTCTGGAGTCTTGTATCCAGTGCTGGGCCCTTCAGTTCCAGAACAATACAGACTACTGGAAAGAGTCCAGATGATGAAGTGAGGGGGGAGCATCTCCCTGCTGAGGAAAGGCTGAGGGAGCTGGGAGAAAAGGAGACCAAGAGTGACCCCACAAATGTTGACAACTATGTGAAGAGTGGGTGTCAGGAGGATGGAGCCAGTGGCATCTAATGATAGGACAAGGGGCAATGGGTGTGAGGTGGAACACACAAGGTTCCACATCAGTATGAGAAGGGACTTCATGGTGAGGGTGACAGAGGTCTGGAAGGGGAGCTATGGAGTCTTCTTCTCTGGAGATATTTCAAACCCACCTGGCCATGTTCCTGTGTGACTGGATCTAGGTGATCCTGCTGTGTCAGGGAGATTGGACTGGATGACCTTCTGAAGTCCCTTCCAATCCCTAATGGTCTGTAACTCCGTGTTCCTACCTCCAAGCAATCAGAAAAGGCCCCGTGCCTTGCTCCTGTCTCTTTCTACTTCTTTTATCCACAACTTGGTAACGTTCAAACAACTTAATGTCTGTCATGAAGAATTAAAAAATGGAAAAGATGACCACAGCTTTGTGAAGTGAAGCTTTGCACTGAGGAGCAGGAAGATGGTGAAGATAGATCTTCTCTTTAAAAAACAAGTCAGGGGAAAGTGAATCTCGAGCTCTCCAGAATTGAATTTTCTCACCTGAGCAGGCAGGCAGCTGCTGCCACGCCATGCTGCACTGCCAGGCGGGTTCTTAATTACTCAGCCCTTCCAGAAGGCGACACTTCAGTGGTGATCATTTCCAGAGCTCCAGCGGGAATTGCCTCCAGCTCCTCAGAATACTTATAGGAATTGTTGTGCTAACATTTTACTATACGTAAGAAACTTTTTGCTGGCTGACAGCAGGTTGGACCATGGAAAAGTCAACTTCCCTGCTTTTTGGGGTCACTGTTGTTACAAACACATCCTGTCAGAAGCGCAGGGAGTGTGTGGGATAACGTGCAGCACTGGTCCTCTTGCACGTTCTGTATCACAGGATCACGGAGCTTCTTCCCGGTGACGGTGACAGAGCCCAGGAAGGGGCTGCCCAGGGGGGTTGTGGAGTCTCCTTCTCTGGCGCCGTTTAAAACCTGCCTGGCCATGTTCCTGTGCAACTGGATCTAGGGGATCCTGTTGCACAGATGTTGTGAGAACTTCGATAGGGAAGCTCTGTGTTCCCAGAACACAAACAGAATTTATTAGTAGAAAAAATAGCAATCAAGCATAACCAGAAAGAAGTAGTAATCTTGGGCAATTAATTTTGCAATCACTATTTTCTCTGATTTACTGAAATAGCAATTAACAGCGTTTGCAAAAAACAGGCTTGAGATTGTAGCTCCATCCCCGTCTTCCTCGGCGCCCTCGGCCGTGCCGGCGCTGCCCACGGTGCCCGCGTCCGGCGGGTAGCGTCCGCTGGAGCTGTCCGTGCTGATCCGGCAGGGGCTGGGGACGGGGCTGGCTCTGATCTTGTGAGGTCCCTTCCAATCCCTCGTGTTCCGGGATTCTGTGAACGGCATTTGATTTGCCCCTCTGTTCCCAGCGCAGTGCTCTGCCTGCCAACCGATACAGTTCCTGCCTTTACCTGCGCTGTGACGAACAGCATCTGTCTTACTGAGGATGCTTTGATACCCAGGAGAACGTGGGATAACGTTATTTATTCGTATTTAGAAAGAAAACGTGGGCTAGGGTCCAGCTGAACTAATTCTGGTAGATATTTCTGTGATCCTGACACCCAGCAGCCTCAGGGTGGATCAGCCAAAACAGAAGAAACCTGCAAAACCCACCTTGTGCAGCTCAGTCCTGACAGCCCTGCCTGAAGTTCCCATGGTAACATGGGGACACGCTCTAAAGCAGAGCCACTCGGGTTTGTGACACGATCTCACTGATGGCTCCATTACTGCAGCTGTGCTTCAGCGACTCGCAAACGTTAGGGGTTGGCACCAGGAGGGATCAGCTTGTCCAATCCCCCACCACAGCAGGATCACCTCCGTTTTATACATTTGAGAGCAGATGTGGGAATGACTGCAGGAATCATTTCTTTATCACTCTAGTTGTGCTAAATGGCAGAAACCCACCCAGGGCTTCTCTGTGTAAAAACATTGCTGGCAGGATGGCACGCTCCATTTAGGGCCTGGAGAATCAGACTGGTGAGGAGAGAGTGAGACAGTTGGGGCTGGTTAGTGTGAGGAAGAGGAGGCTAAGGGGAGACCTCATCGCTCTCTACAGCTGTCTGAAAGGACACTGGAGATGCTGGTGCTGGGCTCTGCTCACAGGTCATTAGCGACAGAAGCAGAGGGAAGGGCTTCCAGCTTCACCAGGGGGAGGGTTAGACTGGCCATCAGGAAGAGATTCTTCCCAGAGAGAGTGGTCAGGCACTGGCACGGGCTGCCCAGGGAGGTGCTTGAGTCGCCATCCCTGGGTGTGTTAAAAAGACACTTAGATGTGGTGCTGGGGGATCTGGTTTAGGGTGAACTTGTAGAGTCAGGTTGATGGTTGGATGTGATGTTGGGTGATAAGCCTTTGAGTTTGAGATAGTTTATGTAAAGGAACTCCTTCAGAGATTGACTGTACTCCAAACGTACTGATTGCGTGACAATACCCGCGGTGCAGAGCTACCGGCGAAAGTTCTTAGGCTGTTAAGAAAAGCTCTAAAAAATCATGAATTGCCTGTTAAAGAGTCTTTGTGAAGAGTCTGTGCTGTGACACGCAGCTGAGCTTGTCTTCTGCTTTTATGTGCTGCCAGGTGATAATACTTTCACATTTCCTGGCAGCTGGGTTAAGTTGCTGCACACACTTCCAATGTTTGCATTACAAACCCTATTTTACCAGCAAAATAACTCTGTCAAGTCAGTGCAATGAGCACCAGGCTGAACCTACGGGCCCTGCCCACTGCAGGTACACGGCTGGTAGCTCATGTTCCCGTTTGCTTTGAATAATAAAGCTGCCTAATCCAGCCCCTGTTTGAGTGCACGGGGGGTAGTCTCCCTCCAGATAATTATGTGCAACTGAAATGGCATCCTATTAGCATCCTGGCTATCTGATCGCAGCGAGCGGAGTGTGCTGAGCCAGAAAGGGTACAAGCAGTCCGAACGGTGCATGTTAATGTATGCGAAGACAGCGCAGAGCCGAGGCGCTGGCGTTTTAAAGTGTGGAACCACAGCTTCCTCTCGCAAAGGGGTTTGTTTCAGTGTATTTTTTGCAGTGTTGGGGGATCTGGTTTAGGGGTGAACTCGAAGAGTAGGGTTGATGGTTGGACTCGGTGATCCCGGGGTCTTTTCCAACCCGAGTGATTCTATGATTCTCTGATTTGCAAGCCAAGCTTATTATGATTCTACAATCTTTCGAGGTCCCTTCCAATCCCTAATGTTCTCTGGTTCTGTGATTTGCAAGCCAAGCTTATCCACTTTCATTTCAGTTTTATCCTGATGTTTAGTTGTCACAACTTCACCCATGGCCTGTGTATGGCTCGGGTGTGCGGGAGGCTGGTGTTTTGCTCTTTAAAGCTTCTAAGAAGCTGGTTTTATATCCATGAAACATTCAAATAACAGACAGGGACTTGTATTGTGCAGAAATCAAGGATCACAGAACATTAGGGATGGGAAGGGACCTCGAAAGATCATGGAGTGCAATCCCCCCGCCCCAGCAGGATCCAGTTACACAGGAACTGGTCCAGGCAGGATTTAAACGGCTCCAGGAACAGCCTTCAAGCGAATCCCAGTCTGCCCAGGAGTTTCGTGCTGCGACTGCATTTATCTAGCTGCAAGCAGCTTGGAGAACGGGATTTGGGCGTTTGTTTTGCAGCTAAGCCTTCCCACGGGTGCAACCATTTGAACTGGAGTGGAAAGCACTCTTAAATGACTTGTGAGATGGATGGCCTGTGGGTGCCTTTGAGCTGTGAGAATTCCTAGAACAGCAAACTCTGGAAACAGCGTGTGTGTGTCTGCCAGATTCACCGTGTCCCATCTCTTTATAGCCCATTAGTGCTCTGCTGCTCGTGCCCTATAGGCACAGGAGGAGAACTAAGCATCTTGATTACCCAAAGCCTGTAGAAGTTAATATGATGCAGTGTGTAACAGCTCCTAAAACCATCATACACTTCAGATCTCTGCAGACCTAATTGTTCAGATAAACTGATTGTCCCAAATCAGATTTAAATATCTTTATCACAAATCTCAGTCATTTAAAGACATAGCACCCGAATGCTTCCAGTTATGTGATGAAGCTCAGAACTGCCCTTAAGAATGATTCTGAGGACCTGGATTTTAAAGATCTGGGCGATGAATGGGCTGCAGAAGGTCTAAAAAGCACAAAAATCTTAGAAGTAGTAGAAACTTTTACAGAGAGAAGGGATAAAGACTGTTAAAATAGGGAGGTGGGTCTTCTGAGCATTTAAGAATGCCCGAGAATGGACGGGCACGTGTTGTGTCTAAAGGGTATTTGGACAATGCTGTAATCACAGCCCCACGGAATCATAGAGGGCAATGAAGCTGTGGAAGGGATGAGGACTTGACCCCCACCCTGGGCAGCCCATCCCAGGGCCTGACCACTCTCTCCGGGAAGAATTTCTTCCTGATGTCCAGTCTAAGCCTCCCCCGTTGAAGCCTCCCCTCTCCCTCTGCTTCTGTTGCTGAAGAGCTGTGAGAAGAGCCCAGCCCCGATATCCCAGCTCTCGCTTTCCCAAACCGCAGCTCGGCGGCGTCTTCCCGTCCGTGTCTTGCACGGTCCTGCTGTGCTTTGGGGGGGATGCTGCGTGTGCTGATCTTGGATGGGCAGCCAAGCTCTGCCTTATTTAAAGACCACTCCGCCTGCATCAAGCCCCGCAGAACCGACTTCGTTTGCAATGTAGCAGGTGCTTGTGTGCACGGAGGGTTTCACTAAGCAGGTGGGGAGCAGAACAGGCAACAGCCGGGTGTCGCTTGCGCTGGGAGCAGTGCGACGCGCTTGACTTCAAAGAGCTCCGTCGCACTCGGCGCTTTCCCGCAGGCGTGCAGGGCGCCGTGCGTCAGGAGTGCGGAATGAGGGGACTTTTCCCACTCTTACCCTGCAGAGGAGACGTGTGAAATCACAGCACAAGTGATTTTCACAGTTTGGAACGTAATGGAGTTCTGCCTCCTCTAGGGACGACTCCTGCCTGAGAAGTGGAGCGGTCGGGCTCTGGCAGGAGTGTCACCACCTGCGGCTTCTGCAGCCTGTCCTGTTCGCCAGTAAAGAGGCTCTGAGTTTGCAGTGGAGTGTACTGGTGAGTCAGCAACTGTGGAACTGTGACGCACAGCACGGGGATTGGACTGGATGGTCTTTGAGGTCCCTTCCAGTCCCTCCTGTTCTGGGATTCTGTGTGATGAGAAGTCGTTCTGCAGTGGTAAATGGCTGAAGAGTTGGTGCACGAGCTTCTGGTGTCTCTGGAGACAGACCATGATGTGAGCCTTGGGGAGCTGGCAGAGTCACCCTTCCCTGTCCAAAGGCAGGAAGCAGACATCGTGCAGAGCTGCTCTGGTAGCTCAGCAGTAAGAAGGGGCTGTAAGCGATCTCAGGATTGCGGTCTGTCCAAGGGATTAAATGTCACACGCTCAGATTTTATCGACTCGCTTCCTGCCAACCCTGCTTAAAGGGATGGCTTTCTAGGCACCATGGAACGGAGGCTTACTCGCAGGCTCCTCAGTCTCTCAGACGTTTATCTGTCCTAAGAAGTACTTGCATCGAGTAATAGCCGCAGGCAGGTTGTCTTCGCGAGCACAACAGGGTTTGTAGCGCTGCCTTCTTGCTGGAAGTGACCCTGTTCCTGGAAGGGTCTGTCCCGTGCAGAGGACTCTGCGCTGCCTCGCACTACTGCTCTGTGTTTTCCTTGGCCAGGCTGTTATTCCTGGTGCCTTTACACCGGCAAAGGAGAGGGTGCCGGGGTAGGTCTGGGGGTGCGTTTCCTGTCCTATTTCCCTCTTCTTTCCCTGCAGGGGAGGGGGCTGGGGGGAAGGTCTTAGGGACAGCTCCCTCAGCCTGTCCTCAGCAGGGAGATGCTCCCCTCCCTTCATCGTCCGGTGGCTCTGTGCTGGGCTCTCTCCAGCAGTTCCGTGTCCTTCTGGAACTGAGGGGTCCTGAACTGGACACAATTTCTGGCTTAGGGGTGACCTTGCAGAGTGGGGCTGATGGTTGGACTCAATCCCAGGGGTCTTTTCCAACCGGAATGATTCTGTAACTTGTACCCATTTTGCTTCCATTTGTTCTCTTTTGATTTTTCCACAGTTTTGCTTCCTCTTTTCTTACAAAGCCATCATTTTCCAGTTCTCCCCCAATTTTATGCTGCCTTGCAGTTTTCTCTGCTTTCCCTCAATTAATTTCCCCATCTTTTGTTGCCAGCCTCAAGAGTTTACACAGGATAGATGGCTCTTGATTTTCTCTCTCACCAATTATCATCCAGCAGCTGGCTGTTTAAAAAAACCAACAAGGAGCCAAGTTAGTCACTTCCCCATCTCTGTTGAATTGTGGGCAAAAGACTGAACTTGGTGCAGGGAGGATCTGACTAATCAACCCTCCTTTATAGCTCGATTCATGGTTAAAAGAATTCAGAGAAATGAAATGAATCATTCCAGAAGCTGATAAGAGTTTGCTTTGCACCTTTGGGAAGTAATTTCAGGCTCTGGCAGATGAGATCTGGCATCAGCAACTTGAAACCACATTGTGCCCGACTCTGGCCACCAACAGATGGACCTGCTGGAGCTGTGAGCAGAGGTGGGGTGTCCCTGTGCCCTGCTGCTCCCGCGCGTTAGCTGGCTGCTCAGATTCAGTGAGACACCTCATGGAATTGCAGAACATTAGGGATTGGAAGGGACCTCGAAAGGCCATCCACTCCCAAACCCCTCCACAGCAGGATCCCCTAGATCTGGTCACACAGGAACACGGCCAGGAGGGTTTGAAACGGCTCCAGAGAAGAAGCCTCTGTTCTGAATAGCTGTGCATTTGTGCATGAAGCGCCCCACCTATCTGGCACTGGAATTTGGCAGGGGAGGCTCCTATCCGATGTTTTCAGTTGTCCTCCGAGAACAGGGGGGGAAGAACTCGTCTGTAAGCGCGAACAAGTGTCTACATGGCACACACATGGATGTACACAGGGGTCTGCAAAGCAGCAGCTAGTTCTTCATGTCTTCCTTTGCTCTCTCAAGGAGATGCAGATCTTTGAGTTAACGTCCAATTGCCGTGTTCTGTCTGTGATCTACTAACTTGCGCGTCAGGCTATGAAGTAAAATGTCAAGATGCTCTTTCAGGGTGAGGCGTTGAGGACTGTGCTTTGGGGTGAACGTGTGCGGTAGGGCAGGCGATTGGACTCCCGGGGCCCTCTCCAAGCAGAGCGCTTCGCGATTCACTTTTCTCTCCCTGGATGCTGTCCAGGAGGCACAAACGCGCGGGCTCTTTGACAGGACAGTACAAAATTGGAGCTCTTTCTCTGCGGCGTTTGCTGCGACCTTGCGCGCGGTGGAGATAAACACCCTCACTTCTGCGTGGTGTCCGCTGCTGATTTATGAGTGAGGCAGGAGTGTTCCGAACGGGTTCTCTTCCTCGGGAACGAAACAACCCCGGCTTCCCTTGCTGTGAGATCTTTCAGCCACCTTTGCTTCTGATCGGAGTCCTAGGGACACAGGCACGCGTCAGTAATACGAGAACACCTCCTCTTATAACCGGCCTATTAACACCCAATTAGCTTAATGTTAATGTTGCACGAATTATTAATATAGACAACTTCGTGTGGGTACAATAACTGTACAGTGCAGGATGTTTATATAACATGATTGTATGGTTACATAGTGAGTAGTTGTGAAATAGTGTCTTGTCTATGAAATGGAAGAGGCCTGGAAAGATCATCCAGTCCCACCCCCTGCCCAGAGCAGGGTCACCTAGGTCAGGTCGCACAGGAACATTGCAGTATTACCAAGGTCGGAAGAGACCTCATAGATCATGAGTCCAACCTGTAACATACCCACAAGGGTTTTAAACCTCTCCAGAGAAGGAGACTCCACAACCCCCATCTGAATAAATAATAAATAGTTGACTATTAAGTTAATAAGCAGGTTATAATGTAAGGAAATACCACTTGTTAGTAATGATTTACTAATGGCTTCAGCATTTGGTGCTGCTCACTGCACCACTTAATGTATGAGCTGGCACCACTTAATATACGAGTTCAAATGCCAATAAATCAGTTTAAGAAAGAAAAAGCAGGATTTAGGGGGGAAAGGGAAAGTGTGGGGGGTTTTTTGTGACTTGTGTTCAGCTGGGTAGTTCAATGCCCTTTTGTATGGGCATAGTAATAGCTCCTGGCACCAACGGTCAAGTTGGATGGCTCCCACGACTGCTTATCGGAGAGAGGGACTGTGCCGGTGCACGTTACGAGGCTCAGGATAGATCACCATGGGCTGTCCTCCAAATCCACTGTTCACCTTTGGACAAAGCTCAAGTGATTAACATAGAGCTGACGAGGAACGACCTTGCGAGCTGCTCCCGCTGACTGCGTTTCCGTGTGGCCGAGGGAAGCACCTGCCCAACGCCAGCCCTGCAGACGAGGGTCGCTGCGAGCGGGCATCGCGAGTGCAGATGGAGCCGCACGGGCAGCACTAAACGAAGGGGTCGCAAAGCAGACGGCATCGTGCTCCTGCAGCCACCCTCTGTTTCTTTGGAAGTGATGACTTTCCAGGCTGCAGACATTTTCTGGGTCTGTTTTAAATTCTGAAGCCTCTAACTGGCTTTGTGCTCCAAGGTATTAGAGTTGTTATCCATAGAATCAGTTCTCAGGAGGACCAAGGAGTAGTGTTGGAGGGCTTTCCTTGCCCCGTTCAAAACTCTTCTAAAGGCCACTGTGCAAACTCTCTATCCACTTCACGTTTTATGTACTTTGTCCTTAGTTTCCCCACTTCTTTCACAGTGCTTGGGGTTTCTTCTTGGAGCCTTCCTAATCATTCTCCTTTTCTCTTTCATTAATTTTTCCTTGCTGTGGAAGAACTTCACAATCAAGGTCAAGTGGTCTCTCTCTCAGCTCTTCCTAAAGCGGCTTATATGTGCTCGGTTCATCCCTCCCTTACTGGCCTATTTCTACTGCACAGTAGCCTACAGGGTGTGTTGCAGGGGTGCAGGAAGACCTAGGGGCAGACCCTTCTCTTGTTCCTGGTAGCATGAATTGGAGCTGATGCTGCTGAAGTCGTTGAAGTTCACCTTGTGTAAGAATGGACTGAAAGTATTCGGAATGAATCTGCACCCTAATGGAATCGTGCAGGGCTGGTTTTAATCCCATTGTGTAAACCCATCCTTTTAGCAGGGCTAAATGGGGCTTTTTCAGAGCTTTTAAGCAGCTGCGAGGCTTTGTGCCACTGTCTGGCCACCTTTGCCTCAGTCATTATCCCAGCGCCTCCCTTGTAGCCGCACTTGTGTCGTTGGAGAGGTGCCAAACAGTGCTAATTGAATGTAGGGACAACATTTAACATCTTGAAGTGTTTATGGCCCTTGCACATTACTTAGTGCAGCAGCTCGGATGTGGTCACATCTGTTCGGAGCTTTGGGTGCTCAAGGACACTTTGGGAACTGAGAAGCTGCCTTTGTGGGATGGCTCGGGGGCTTGTGTCAGGTGTTCAGGTGTGTTGCAGTGTCGTAGCTGTTCAGCAACAGCTTGTCTTCAGGGCAGCAGGGTTCGTGGCACTTTGAAGAGCTTTGGTGCTAGAAAGAGTAACACAAAATGAACAGTGTTTGTCGAACCTGTATGCAACACAAGGTCACCTAACGGCATCGTCAAACGTTCTCTAGAGATGAGCTGATCCTTTTCTTCTCCTTGGAAAGGCAGCAAAACCTGAGGAAATGCAGGAAAAGCACCAATGTTTCTGCCCGGTGCCAGCTGAGAAGCTCTTGAGTTTTAGACAGAAGTGCATGAACCACACGATCCTTTGGGCTTATTTAATTCCAACTAATAGCCCTTCAGTCACTGGAGGGGACGCTCGGCTTCACACAGGTGTCTCTGGCTGTGATCTAAGACACGATGCTGGCTGAGTACCACTCTCCATCTGTGTGAAACCATTCCAGCAGTTCCTACACCCCGTGAAGTTCTCAAACAAAATCCTAACTGTTTCTGAGGACAGAGCTATCCCGTACGGGACGGCTCCTGCTGTCCCCATACCGGCAGGTCATTTCCCACTGGAGTTCTCCTCAGCAGCTGCAGGCTCAGGGTGAGGATGGCCAGTGAGGTCTCTGTCCTTGGGAATTCACTAACCCTGGTACTGTGCAGAGCAAAGGACACCTGCAGGCAGAAGGACCACAGTGCCCTCCTACAGTTTCTTCAGAATAAGATGACCCTTGGTCAGGCACTGGGATGGGCTGCCCAGGGAGGTGGTTCAATTGCCATCCCTGGATGTGTTTAGACATCGTTTGGGTGAGGTGTTGAGGGATCTGGTTTTGGGGTGACCTTGTGAGGTGGGGTAGATGGTTGGACTTGATCCTGGGGTCTTTTCCAACCAGAGTGATTCTGTGAACTTAAAGCAAGTGCATGACAAGCTATAAATTCACTTAAAGCAAGTGAATTGCAACCTACTCTTCCCCCGGGAAGACCTTTAAAGTTTGTACATGGAATTGTAATTCCTGCTGGTAAAAAGGGTGATACAGAGAATATTTCTGGCCGAGAGCTGCCTCACCTTCTTTGTGAGCCTGGCCGAGCAATCTTAAACAGCTTTCTTCAGGGGAGGTATGGCCTCTGCCTCAGCTCGGATGGGATCAAGGACACCGTCCACATTGAACCTATTAAGAACCAACAGTTATCTCGGGAATCCAAGACGCATTTGACTGAGGTACAAAAGGGATGTTATCTGAGAGACAGCTAATTAAGATGTGCAATAAGTAATGAAATGTCTCTTCTGGCGCGACCCAGAATAAAAATGTATCCTGCAGGAAAGCCCAGCTCGTTTGGGCGAAGCAGAAGGCAATCCTTTCAAATGCTCAAATTAGTGGCTCTTGAATCTATTGCTCTTTCAGCCCTTTACATTCACAGAATCACAGAACATGAGGGATTGGAGAAGACCTTCAAAGATCATCCAGTCCAATCCCCCTGACACAGCAGGACCCCCTAGATCCAGTTACACAGGAACATGCCCAGGTGGGTTTTAAATGTCTCCAGAGAAGGAGACTCCACAACCCCCCTGGGCAGCCCCTGCCAGGGCTCTGGCACCCTCACTGGGAAGAAGTTCCTTCTCAGACTGATGTGGAACCTCCTCTGTTCCAGCTGACACCCACTGCCTCTTGTCCTGTCACTAGATGCCCCTGAGCAGAGCCTGGCTCCATCCTCCTGACACCCACCCTTCACATATCGATCAACATTCATGGGGTCACTCCTCAGGCTCCTTTGCTCCAAGCTCAGGACAAGCTCAAGAGACCCAGCTCCCTCACCTGCAACCACCAGTAGCTGCACTGAAAAGCCATTTTGGGATCAGTTTTTGATTAATTTAGGAACTGGGTACCTTCTGAGACAAGAGAACTTATCGTGGCTAAATATTTGCAGATGCTCAGCGGTCTGACTTGCGTGCACCAGGGCTGTCTTATGTACTCTGGAGAAATGTAGGAGCCTTAAGTGTGATTAAGGCTGCGCTGAAGCCGTGCAGACAGAACAGTAAATGAAGCCTCAGAGCACGAGCTTCCCCTCAGCCTCCGTGCTTCACGTGTTTTATGACGCTGAGTAACTTATTCTTGGCTCTGTGGCTTTAATTCCCCCATCTGTAAGCTGAGAATAACAGCGTCGCTTCTCCTGCAGCAAGTTTGAAGATCAGAGGGTATTAAAATAGGGTTTATGATTGTACTAGGAGTGCCATATATAGCAAATGGCATGTTTCTGTGGAGGAGAAGGCATTTCCATATGTATTGCACCTAACACTGCCCCACTCCGCTTCTACATCTGTTGCTGCCAGACACTTGCAGCTTGTGGAGATGCTGCTGCTGGAGCACAGACACAAGAGAGATGGAGAGTGGAGAATGATGGCGCTTGGTCGAGCCTCGTGTGCCAAGGTTATTCCTGTTCTTCCCTGGTTCTGAGCCTAATGAACCATCAGCAGCAAATACACCCCGCCATCCTCAGCCCCTGCTGGGATACTTCAGCGTTCCTAATCAACAGTGAGAGACCCGCTCGCTTGCTCTGCCCCCACCACGTCTTCCACTTAATGGCTTCTTTATAGAGTTGACTGATTTAACTGGTGTGAACTTTGAGATCAGGGCACATAACCCTTTCCTGTCCAAATCATTGCAACTCCTTTTTGCCCCAGACTGGGAGTTCTGCTCTGGCTCTGGAAGGTCTGAGGCTCAGCACTGACACCAGGGCTCGGAGACCAGAGGAATTTGCGGTGCTTTTAGGAAGAGCAGTGAGAGGGGCTGGGTGGCAGGGCCACACAAGGTGAAGAACCTGAGGCAGAGGTTACTAGGACCTCAAAATTCAAGGTGGAAGCCCAAAATGACTTGTGCATTTCCCAGTGACCCAGCTGCTTTCATGCACTTGGGTGTCTTTGTAGTGTCAGGTCATGTCTGCTTCGGCTGTTATTCAAAAAGGTCTATTTTTTTGTGGACAATATAATTAGAGACTCGGAATCACTGTTGTCAACTGTTACCTGTCCAAAATGTTGACTACCACAGCGAGATAAAGGAGCCACAATTGAATTGGATCAAAGTGCCTTAAACAACTACATGCAGTGAGGAAACCCTATGAAATATTGATTAGTTCTTTCAAGTAATTCTGAACTAACCTACTTAAAAACCTTAAAGCCATACGCAGGTTTCTTATCTCAACTGTCTTATACTGATCCCTGAATCACAGAACATGAAAGATTGGAAGGGACTATCAAAGATCATCCAGTCCAATCCCCCCACAGCAGGATCCTCTAGATCCAGTCACACAGGAACATGCCCAGGTGGGTTTTAAATGTCTCCAGAGAAGGAGACCCCCTACAACCCCCCTGGGCAGCCCCTTCCTGGGCTCTGTTACCCTCACTAGGAAGAAGGTCCTTCTCACATTGATGAAAATGTCCAGCTCACACCCACTGCCCCTTGTCCTGTCACTGGGTGCCCCTGAGCAGATCCTGGCTCCATCCTCCTGACACCCACCCTTCACATATTTATCAACATTAATGAGGTCACCCCTCAGTCTCCTCTTCTCCAAGCTCAAGAGCCCCAGCTCCCTCTTTCTTTCCTTATAAGGCAGATGTTGCACTCCCTTCATCATCTTCTTGGCTCTGTGTTGGACACACAATCTTTGTTAATAACTGAATGATTCAAAAATGCTTTGAAATAATTAAAAAAATTATACCTAGTTAATAATCTATTTAATTTATTTATTTCCAACACTACAAAGAGACTTGAATGAGTTTCAGGTTAAGGGAGCAGCCATCATTTGCTTTGACACCGTGATCCTGCTGTGGCAGGGGGATTGGACTGGATGGTCTTTTGAGGTCCCTTCCAGTCCCTGATGTTCAGTGACTCTGTGCAGCACAACCTCTGGTCTGCCTCCAATTAAAAATGCAGCTCTTCTAAATGCTGATGGCCCTACTTAACCTTTACAATCCGCATTCCACGTTCAAAACACAGCACAGAGGTTAAGTAATGAATCCTTCCCAGCCTGCAATTTATTGCGGTGAAAACACATTGACACCTTCATGTCATGTTGATGTCGCAGAGATGAGGTGGAGCGGCTGGCCCAAAGCCATGTGGAAGGGAAGGGTGGGTGCCCCTGCACCCCAGCATCTTCTCCTACCCTGGACCCAGGCGGAGCTCCCTTCCATGGGCTGACTCCCACCACCTGCACAGGGCAAGGGCAGGGCTGGGCTGCTGCCAGTCCTGATGACTCTGAGTGACTGCACGGGTCATATCTCCTCCCTCCAAACAAAAAGGGGACAAAGCCCAGCTGGAAAAAAGGAATGGAGCCTCTTAAGGAGTTTAATTCCTACTGTGCTGACTGGCCCAGTTTGGGCCAGGAGCAGGTCTGGCTCAGAGCAGGGAGGGAGTTTTCCTGAAGCTTCTTGAAGGGCCACACTGGCCCCTTCCTCCACCACTGAACCCCCAGCACAACACCAGGTTTCTGCAAAAAACCAGCAGCAACCCCCCTCCAGACTCAACAAACCCCACGGAACAAGAATCACTTCCGCACCCACTGCCGTGGGTGCTCCGGAGAGAGGGCAGCAGAGCAGCTGTCGGTTGCGGATCGTTTGCAAGGGTCAAGTGTTTTGCAGCCCTGCAGAGCTGCGTCATATGGGAGTAGGAAATGTGCTCCCTCCTGGAAGTCCCAGAGGCACTAATTAATTTACAAAGGATGGAGAAGCTGCGGGACGCTGACTCGCTCGCGCACAAACATCAGTCTGTGCATAAATAGTTTAAATAATTTGAAAGGTGATGCAGCTGGCAAATATTTACTGTTCCTCGGGGAAACAGGGGAGTTTTGTCTCCATCTGGAAGTAGACTTTCCCCTAGTGTCCCCTAAGGGCTTCGAGCAGACCTGGAGTTACCCGGAGCTGTGAGGTAGATCTGTTGAGCCTCTGTCCAGATCCAAATCCCCCAATGAAGAGTGAAGGTGACTTGGGAGGTTACCTTGCCTCCCTTCCAAAAAGCCCCATAGCATAAAGACAACTTTCTATCAGACTAGATGCTAAAAAGGCTTCTTATTTCTTCTCTAAATCAAACTAAGGGTGACTGTGTCAGACGCGGTGGAAATGATAACGCTCGTGGCTCTCCCTGCTTGCTTACTGGGTCTTGGACAATGATCTTTGACCCACAGGATCCCAGAACATGAGGGATTGGAAGGGACCTCGAAAGATCATCTAGTCCAATCCTTCACCAGAGCAGGATGCCCTAGATCCAGTCACACGGTTCACCTGTGGTCTGAATTAACCAGTGACTGCGAAGAGTAACCAACTCCCTACCATCTCAGAGAAGTGTTTTTCTGCTACCTCTGGAGTCTGGCAGGCTGATCTCTTCTCTTCTCTTCTTGGATGACTACCCTCATCCTTCGGTCTCCGTAGGTTTATACCACCTCTTTTGCCTGCTGTGTGTTATGTTCTGTGAACTCTTAACTTCCCCGGGCACGGCAAAGAGCTCACAAAGGGAAGCACATGTCATCCATGAGAGACACCATTTCCAGAGTGCTGTGAGAAAAACCCATTACATTTTGTCAGATCATCCACCTGCCAGCGACACTGAACAGGCTGGCCACGGGGGTTGTGGAGGCTCCCTCTCTGCAGGACAAGGCGCAGTGGGTGTCAGCTGGAGCACAGGAGGTTCCACATCAAGCTGAGAAGGACCTTCTTCCCAGTGAGGGTGCCAGAGCCCTGGAAGGGGCTGCCCAGGGTGGTTGTGGAGTCTCCTTCTCTGGAGACATTTAAAACCCAGCTGGCCATGTCCCTGTGTGACTGGATCTAGGGGATCCTGCTGTGTCGGGGGACTGGACTGGATGATCTTTGGAGGTCTCTTCCAATCCCTGAAGTTCTGTGACTCTGCAATGTGCCTTTCAGTCTGTGCATAGATCTGAGCGAGTGGAAGTCCTTTCACTGACTGTAAGGAAAGATCCTTCCCGATGCTGGAGCGCGCGAAGCTGAGGGACAAGTAGTTAAAGCCAAAGGAGGGCAACAAGACGGGAACGCGACGGTTAGCTTTGTTCCTTGACTGATTCACCCTGGTAGTGGCAGGATTTGTCATCCCCGGCAGCGCTGGTTGTGCACGGTCTTGTTCGCACAGGACAGAAGAACACCGCTTCCACCCTTAACGTCTCTCTCGGAAGCGGCGCTGCCAGCATCTTGCAGCCCCTTAAGAAGTCCCCAGCCAAATTCACGTGACTTTAATCTGGATCAGAAGAGGCCTTTGTCACTTCAGGATTAAAAAACATGAGAGCTGTTAATTTTAATTTCTGAGGGTTCATCTGAATCCAATAACCATTCGACTTTCGTAGGAACAGCAATAAACACATTGTCTGCTAATTACCAGAGAGGCGCAAACACTTCTGCTCGTACGAGGAAAAGCCCCGGCTGTATTAAAACGTAATTACAAGGCATCATGAAATATGCAGCATCACCATTTCACCCGCGCGAAGCTCAGCAGCTCTTGCATATTTATGGGGAAACTTCTGTGACTGCCTTGGCCTTCTCTTCACAGTTACTTCTGTTTGTTTAGTCGAGAACAAAGCAACTTCCTTGTGCAGCGCGTGGTCGTGGCTTTACATAGGAGAGGGTCACCCGGTGCTCCAGCTGCAGGACCCAGCCCGTGTGGGGACCTACCACTCAATAGTCACAGGAAGTCCTGTAGAGCATTCGCTAACGTGGATTAGTCCAGAGACCAACTGGCTGGTCAGGAGGTTGGAACCAGGCTCTGCTCAGTGTCATCTAATGATAGGACAAGGGGCACTGGGTGTGAGCTGGAATATAGGCTGCCCAGGGGGGTCGTGGAGTCTCCTTCGCTGGAGACGTTTCAAACTTGCCTGCATAAGTTCCTATGCGACTGGATCTAGGGGATCCTGCTGTGGCAGGGGGACTGGACTGGGTGACCTTCTGAGGTCCCTTCCAGCCCCTAATTGTCTGTGATAACATCCTTCCATTCACTGCAGGCTGCTGCAACCCCATTCTTTGCACCTTGCGTAGCACCCGGGTTATTGATGCACGAGCGTCTCCTGGCAGGTCTCTGCAATTGACTGAACCTTATGAAACTCTGTGTAATTCAGACAAATGACTCCTGGTAGCAGCAGAGAAGTGAGTGAGTGCTTGGAAAGGATTACTCTTCAGGAATTCCATGAGAAGAGGTGTCAGACTGATGTCAAGGTATGTCCTGTTGTGCTTATGGAACACTTTTCTGAAGCTTCCTTCAGAACAATCCTGTTCCTGTATTATTTATTGTTCTGTTGTCTCTGATCTGTAATTCAGACAGAAAAGCCCTCTGATGAATGTACATGCAATCTATTTCCAAATCAGTGCTGAAAACTTCTGCTGCTAGGTGTCTGTTGTTGTTACCAGACACAAAGATGTGAAGGCCCCTCAATTCCAGAAGGGCACAGAGCTGCTGGAGAGAGCCCAGCGCAGAGCCACAGAGATGTTGAAGGGAGGGAGCATCTCCCTGCTGAGGAAAGGCTGAGGGAGCTGGGAAAAAGGAGCCTGAGGGGTGACCTCACTGATGTTGATCGATATGTGAAGACTGGGTGTCACGAGGATGGAGCCAGGCTCTGCTCGGGAGCATCTAATGAGAGGACAAGGGGCAGTGGGTGTGAGCTGATACAGAAGAGGTTCCATATCAGTATGAGAAGGACCTTGTTCCTGATGAGGGTGATGGAGCCTTGGAAGGGGCTGCCCAGGGTTGTTGTGGAGTCTCCTTCTCTGGAGAAGTTTCAAACCCTCCTGGCCTGTTCCTGTGTGACTGGATCTAGGGGATCCTGCTGTGTCAGGGGGATTGGAGTGGATGATCTTTGGAGGTCCCTTCCCATCCCTCATGTTCTGGGATTGTGTCACTCTGTGCAAATTCCCAGCAGCAAGGGACATGCTCTGCCTGCTCTGGATGCTTCTGTCCTACAGGAACAACGACTGCAAAGGCTGCTGCGCTTTCCCACTGTAAAGGTGAAACTCCTGAAATGAGACAAGTTGTACATCTGCTCTGAGCTGGTCCTGTCCTGCCTGAAACACGAATCAGACCCCAGCTTGCTCCAGGGCCAGTCTGCAGTCAGACATTCCTTTCAGTTTTCTCAGTGGCTGCCCCCATCCATTAAGTTACAAGGATTCCATAAAGGTGGAGATAAGTGTTCAGAGTTGTGCTGCTGATGAGTTGAGCCCTAACATCCTAATAGGTCCCATTAGATTAGATTTTGATGTATTGTCTCGTGTTTCTCATTACAACTTCATTGCACGTTTCTAATTACAGCCGTGCTCCCTGGTGTTGCTCGAGGAGAGCCGCTGTTACAGCTCAAGAGCCACGTTCCACAGGGGATGCTGTGTGCAGGCGCAGGTGTGTCCCGCTTGCATTGAAATGGTCTAGGTGGTCCTGCTGTGGTGGGGGATTGGACTGGATGGTCTTTCAAGGTCCCTTCCCATCCCCAACGTTCTGTGAGTCTGTGATTTCCATCCTGTTGAGAAAAGGGTTTGCTTTGTTTCAGAGTCAACCATTAGCACCGGTCCCTTCTTGCTCGCACACGTGAAACTCTTCAAGGCCAATTGAAATGCAAACTAGTCAGCCAGAGCTCGTTATTCGCATTATGTGTCGGTGTTCTCCAAGTTTGTATGGTTTGCAGTAAAATCAGGAACCAAGGGTTCATCTGTCAGCTGTTTAATTGTCTGGAACAAGGAGGAAAGTGAAGCGAGGGAGGGTGTTGTCAGCATCAACTCCAGTCGGGCTGTTCTGCTGATAGGGGACCCTGCTGTAGCGGGAGGCCTGTGGACTCTCCTTCTCTGGAGACATTTCAAACCCACCTGGACGTGCTCCTGTGCAACTTGGTCTAGGGGATCCTGCTGTGTCAGGGGCATGGGACTGGATGGTCTTTCGAGGTCCCTTCCCATCTCTGATGCTCTGTGATTCGCCTGGTGAGGTGCTGATTTAAATTACCTCCTGCTGTGGCAGGGGGATTGGACTGGGTGATCTTTCAAGGTCCTTTCCAATGCCGGGTGTTCTGTGAGTCTATGTGATAAAAGGTGCTGCTGCAGACAGCTAAGGGGAGAATCATTTTCGCTCCACAGAGACTAGCAATAACCTCACGCCAGCAGAAGTCCCAAACCATGGAGCTTGGTGTTTTAGAGCGGGCAGGGAAATTAGACTGTGAAGACACCTAAGCAAATGAACAGCCATCGGCGAGCCGCGCGCCCAAGCACGGTCTGAAATATTGAACAGCCGGGCTAATAATTTATGAAATAAGACTGTAGACATTTTCCTGATAGACCTGAAGGGCATATTAATGGAGCGCAATGAAGACGGATAGCTCCGTCCCAACACCTGCGAGCAGCCAGCCGCCTCGTGAAATGCATCTCTGCCGGTGTCCATCAATCTCGCTGCGATGGCTGCTCAGATTAGACACAGAAAAGGGGCTCCTGTGAATCCTTAAGAGGCTATTTCTGTCTCTGCTGAAGCTGTTTAACTTTGTTCTTGTTTTATGGATCCGGCTGGGCTTTAATGCACGCAGGAGCCGCAGACCTGCCCTCGCACACTGGTTCCATGGGCACGGGTGTTTGAGCAGCATAAATTGCATCGTTGCCCACTCTGGCTTCTCCTGCCTTGCGTAATGCGGTGTGATTGCTCTCGAATCAGCTGTGTAAATCCATCCAAACACGAGTCTAATTTAATCGTCTGATCGTTTTCAGATACAAACAGGCAAAGCTGAACTTGACGGGCCTCTGCTGCTGTCACTGCTACAAATGGTCTCTCCCTCAGAAGCGTTGGAACTCGGTGTCTCTTTGTAAATTGCTTTCCAGTGATTTCTCGTCTTTTCCTCAAGGCACTTCTTGAGCTGCTTCCAAAGAGCTCAACCAGTCACCTCATGTGCAGCGTGTTACAGGAAGCTCTGCTAAACTCAGCCCTCTGCTCCGTCCAGCTTGTCCCAGACCCAGTGTGGGGAGCTGGCCGCGCTGGAACGCGTCTTAATCGTCCGAGCTCTCTGCTCAGGGGCACCCAGTGATAGACCGAGGGGCAGTGGGTGTCACCTGGAACAGAGGAGGTTCCACATCCATGTGAGAAGGATAATCATATCCTTCCTGGTGAGGATAACAGAGCCCTGGCAGGGGCTGCCCAGCGGGGTTGTGGAGTCTCCATCTCTGGATATGTTTAAAACCCCCCTGGCCATTTTCCTGTGTGACTGGATCCAGGGGATCCTGCTGTGGCAGGGGGTTTGGACTGGATGATCTTTGGAGGTCACTTCCAATCCCTGATGTGCTGTGACCCTGTGAACAGAATTTAAGCAGGGATGGAAAAGTGCAGTTACTGCCTGTTCAGTGTGGACAACGTGTCTCAAGCAGTAACGTTTTATAGCTATTTCACAGGCCCAGTGGGATAAAACAACTTGGCCAACGGATTCCTATCCATGATGGGTCATCACACCCGTGGAACGTTGCAGATGGAAAGTCTTTGCAAAACTTTGTGCCTTGTGCTTTTTAAAATTAATGTGAAATGAATATTTCAGGGAAACAGATTCTCTTGGTGCTGCAATGGAAGAAGCTTTGAACAAAAAAGTTTTCTATGCCTAGAAGAACAAAAACTGTGGCCTCCTCAAGAGTGAACCAGGTTTTAATTTTCACTTTTAAATGAAAGTAGATGCTCAGAAGTCTAGCAACACTCAGAAGAGTAGTAACTGAAGCTGGCTCTCTTGAGCTGGGAGAAAAGGAGACTGAGGGATGATAAATGTGGGAGGAGTGGGTGTCAGGAGGATGGAGCCAGGCTCCTGCTCAGTGTCACCTAATGATAGGACAAGGGGCAATGGGTGTCAGCTGGAGAAAGGGACATGAAAAAACCTCTAATAGCTTTGTAATATATTAATTAATCTGAAATCTTTTCTGTTGGTGCTGGGTAGTTTCTCTATCCCTTGTAGCCTCTACATCAAAGTGAATTTTACATTGTGAGATTCTCATTCAAAACCAGGAACACTTGTTGTAATCAATACATGAAATGTCAGCTGGCACAATGGCTGGCAATTACCTCTTAATTAGCAGATCTATCATGAACAAATGAGTGGGTGCTTTGTCCTGCCAGCACCTCAGCATTCAGCCATCCCCATTTTCTAGCCTTTTTTCCTCTTTGCACTGGTCTTGAATGTTCCCTTGAGACCCATCACGGCAAATCCAAGCCAAGAATCCCCACAACCCAGGGCAACTCGCAGAAAAACCCATCCTCCCCCTTCAGTTCCGCAAACGGAAATGGATTCACACGCGTCGTGTTGGTGTTTGTTCTGAGAAGGGTGATGAGTGCTAAGACTCTTGGCTACGGGCTTATGGAATCAAAACGGGTGGTAGCGTCAGGTGTCACCGGAGGGCTGGCTGCCATGGGCACGGTTGTCCATGGGGCTTCCTGGTGATATTGATGTGTTATCGCAGAACTTCAGGGGTTGGAAGGGACCTCAGAAGATCATCCGGTCCAACGCATTTTGGAGTGTCTTTGCATTGTGCTGTTCTTGTTGGCCTGCAAAACCTGAAGATGATCCTACCACTTACAGCACAACGGAGGGTTGAGTGGAAGCCTGAGGCGGCTGAAATCCCATCATCTAGAAGCCGTGCTCGAGCAGTGATCCTCTTCGTGCTGCTGCAGCGTCAGTGTCACAGGTGTTCCAGACAGAGCTTTGCCCTGGAGCCATGCGAGCTTGAGGGAGCACTTTCGGGTTGCTGTTGATCCAATATTTGATTCTTTATTTCATAAATACTTGGATTTTTAGGACAGACTTAGGTCGGAGAGGACTGGCACTAAACTATGGTCAGTGGGTTTTTGGGCAGCTGACACCTGTTGGCTGCTTGACTTCATTTCAGACCGTCATAAGGAAAACACAGGGGGAAGAATGGGATGGGGGTGTTAGGGAGGTCTCGTCGTCGTCAGCGTGCTGAATGATGGGTTTGGAAAGGCGGGATGTTGAAGTCAGAATGAAGCTCTGTGAGTCAGAGAGATGTAAGCTAGAAAGATGTTGAATGCTGTTTCCCTGACGGCTTTGCTTCTGGCCCTTGTGCTCGTTCACACATAATCAGAATGACCAGAGCTCGGACTCTGCTTCTGCACAGATCCTTGGCTGAGCCCGCCCCGCCTCACGGGCGAGTGACTCCCTTCCTAGGTGCCCTTCAGCGGGAGGTTTTCGCTTGCGTGAATGAGTGCCTGCGCACGTTTCCACCGAGAGGAGGATGTTAGTGACGTTTCGGAGCTAGCTGTGCTGCGCTCTGTTCTCTGCCGACGTGGAGGCTTTGACTTGTCCGCTGTGGTGCCGTGTCATTTTTGGCTGGAACAAACGTGCCGGTTGTGCAGTTCCGTTGCCCGCGAGTTGCCTCAGGGAGAGCGTAGCCATCAGTTGAGCAGAACTCATGAGCAACTACGTCCCTTCCCACCTCCCCAGCCCCCACCCCCGGTTATCTGCCTGCGATTGTACTGGTGTCCGGGCAAAGGAGGCTCTAAACACAAAGTCACGTTGCGATTTTCCGTCCCACATCCCCTACTGGATAATCGCGCCTATCTCGGGGCTTGTTCTCCTGAACAGAAGCAATCTGAAAATAGACAATCCCTATACATGTAACAGACAAAAGATCCTGATGTCAAGTTGCAGAGATTGTGCATTCGTACATCTTAATTACAGCCGCTTAAAGCGAAGGAAGCAGTGGGACGCTGCTTCCTTCCAACCATATGTCGCATTCAGAATGGAGGGGAGTAAATTTCCTGACAGTAAAAGGAGACTTTGCAGTTTACTTGTCCTCACGCTCCACCTCAGCACCTCAGGGAGCCATCGAGGTCCTGGAGCGTGTGCAGAGGATGGCAACGTAGCTGGTGAAGGGCCTGGAGAGTAGATCTTATGGTGGGACATGGAGAGAGTTGGGGCTGTTTAGTTGGAGCAGGACGAGGCTGAGGGCAGACCTCATCACTCTCTACAGCTGTCTGAGAGGACACCGTGGGGATGTTGGTGCTGGGCTCTTCAAGGAAAGTGGTACTGTCTCCTTTCCAGAGTGAGTGGGCATCTGTGCGGCACTTGTAAGCCAGCAGGGTCTAAACTGTGACAAATGTGTAAGTAGATGTCTTCTCTGGGTGTAAGGAAGTGGCCAGTTGTTCCGATTGCAGAGAAATAGCCAAAGTAGGAGACGTTACAGACCGTGTGAAAAAATAGGTGACACAGGCCGGATCCCTGCAGGAAAGTTCCTAACGGACTATCTTGAGAAAGTAGTTTAAGGAAGATCTCCTCGGGTGTACGTCCTTGTTTGTGCAACAAGCTTCACCTCACAGAGCTGTCTTCATCTTTTCCGCTTTTCCCTCTTCACTACAGACATTAAGCTGTTTGAACATTGTGGATAAAAGATGTAGAAAGAGACAGGAGCAAGACACGGGGCATCTTCTGATTGCTTGGAGCTAGGAGTACGGAATCACAGAACATCAGGGACGGGAAGGGACCTCCAAAGGTTGTCCAGTCCAATGCCCTGCCACAGCAGGACCACCCAGACCCAGTCACACAGGAGCATGGCCAGGCAGGTGTGAAACCTCTCCAGAGAAGGACACCAGTACAATGTTTACATAATGAACATCCTTGTTTTACACAATGAAAACCGTGACTTTTACAATCCCTTCTCACACACTAGTCTGTGTTTCTAACAACATCATTTTAAATACTTTTTAGAGCCCTTGGCTGCGATGATATTTCTCTTGGCAAATAAAGCCAAGAGGACTGTGTCGTTATCTACTATTATGTTTATAGCCGCTTCAAAACATAAAGAACAGAGAGGTTCCATATTCTATTCTATTCTATTTTAGGAAAATGAATACTTTAACAATAAATTGCTTGTTAGGATCACATTAGAGCCCGTTTCCATCCTTCCTAGCTGTTTTCCATGCCATTGACTGCTTTATCTTCTCCGTTCCGTGATAATGGAGTAGCGCCGTGTTTACGCAGAGCCAAACCCCCCAAGGTTTCTTGCTGATATTTCTGCAAGCGACTGTCACTGACTAGAACTGAAAACTATTATTTTACCATGTACTTAATTGTCAGCAGCAAATAATCCCGTGAAGAATAGATGTGCTTTCCGCAACGGGTAATTTTGCTTGTGTTTGTTCTAGCGCCGTCACTTTGGGTCCCTTTCACTCAATCGCAAATGCGCCATGAGCAGAAACGTTACTCAGGGATTTAATTAGCAGCTTCTCCTCGTGCCATTAGTGCAAGCTGTTAGAAGTGGTGCTGGAAGCCCTGGAGATTATTTAGGGAAATTTAAAGTACCTTTTTTTCCCCCACTACGTGTAACTCCTGGCCCATCCAAGACATGGTGAATGATAGTGAGTTTGAAGAGTGAATAAGCAAGAGACAGACTAGAGAGGACAGAGAAAGAGGAAAATCAGTATTCACGGGTAAAACGTTTGATTCTGACTTATATGAATTATAAATGGATTTTAATTTTTAACCCGTTTGGCAAAAAGCCACACGGAATAAAATGAAGCTCCTGCTCTGGCAGGGGGATTGGACTGGGTGATCTTTCGAGGTCCCTTCCAATCCCTGATGTTCTGTGATTCTATGAAGACCTTTCCTCCATGTCCATGGGTTTTTCCACTACGCAGCCTCTGGATGCTTCAGGACCCTAATGACCCGACGGCTTCTGATGCTGCGAACGTTTCCTGGAAAGCAGCTACTTTTGTAGGTTCCTTTATGCCATGACTTGACCACCTCTGAACACAGTTTTGTGCAGTCTGATCACACAATGCAGCGCAAAGTCAATAGTCTTTCAGAAGCTTTAAGTTTACTGATTTCCCATGGTAACCAAGTGTAATCTCTAAAATAATGTATGAATTTTGTATTAAAAGATCTCATTTCCATAAAGCTGTTTTCATTACCCTTAATTAACTTGCAATCTCTTAATGCTTCACCAGCGATGTCCCTTATCGACTTTGTCCAGGAGTCGTGTCGCGCTAACTAGCCGAGACGTGGCCTAGGTCATCTCACACTTGTTTCAGATGTGAGGATTAGCTTCTGCACTGCTGGAGCCTTTCCAGTGCTTTGGAAGCAGAACGAGAGATGAAATCAGTGTCGCAGGTTGCTTCTAGGCCAAGGTACAGAGACTTTTAAATCTGATCGTTAAGTTTCTGTTGAATATGTTTACAGATAGGTAGAAATTAATTTGTTTGCACAATAAAACTCTGAGAGCTGTAATTAGACAGGCCTTTGTGTGAGGCTAATTGGGGCGACGGAGCGCTAATTGCATTATTATATGTTGCAGTAGTGAGAAAGAGCAGACTCGAAAGCCGTCGTGCGGGAGGAGGCTGATAATGTGAAAGCTGATCAGGAAATGCATTTCCTGAAAGACCTATTTTCCTATTTGCTGCTCCGAACGCAGCACAATGACCGCTGCATGGCTCTTCTGCAGATGTCTGCATGAGAGGAACACTGGGATTTTGGAAAGTCAATGGAAACCAGGTGGATTTTCTGAGCAGAGGAAAGGCTGAGGGAGCTGGCCCTCTTGAGGTTGGGAGAAAAGGAGACTGAGGGGTGACCCCACGAATGTCCCTAAATATGTGAAGGGTGGGTGTCAGGAGGATGGAGCCAGGCTCTGCTCAGTGTCATCTAATGATAGGACAAGGGGCAGTGGGTGTCAGCTGGAACAGAGGAGGTTCCACATCAATGTGAGAAGGACCTTGTTCCTGGTGAGGGTGACAGAGCCCTGGAGGAGGCTGCCCTGTGGGTTGTGGAGTCTCCTTCTCTGGAGACGTTTCAAACCCACCTACACATGTTCCTGTGCAGCGTGGTCTAGGGTGTCCTGTTGTAGTAGAGAGTTTGGACTGGATGGTCTTTCAAGGTCCCTTCCAATCTCTGATGTTCTGTGATGCTGTGATCAGTGTCAATTATGAAAGTCCTTTCCTTTGCACTGGCTGCTACAGTTGGATGTTGACTGAAAATCAAAAAAATCCCTTATAAAATCAAGACTGGAAAGAAGGAAAGAAGTAGAAGCAGAAATAATGCACGGAAAAAATCCACATAGTTTCCCCCAGCTGTCATCAGCAACAGAAGGATATTTTTCCTGAGACAGAGATGACACGGAAATCAAACTCAGAACCAACTGGATAAAGAAAGGGAATCAGCTAGGGAAGAAAGTAAGAAAAATCTTCAACTGTAGAAGAAAATAAGAAAATCTTTCTGAGAATGAAGAACTCGAGAATAAAAGACAGCAGATTCCTATAAATGAAGGCGTCATTAGCCAAAGAGAGGAATTAAAATGATTAGTCTGTTGTCACAGGCAGGATCCAATTTTGCACAGCGCGCTGCAGCCCGCAGAAAGATGATTGAATCCAGGACAAAAGGGAATGAAGAGGAGAAGCCACAATTAGCAGTTCATTGTTCTACTCAATGGTGCCATCTTTCAAATTGAGTCAGTGTTTGAAATATGCAAATTACTAGATTCAAAGATATTTACTTGGCCTAAAGTGGGGTTTAGAGAGGCAGGAATTGTGCTACTGTCTCCTAATTTGTCTACTGTCCTGTTCTGTTGCAGCAATCTGAGCGTGTCACGGAGCATTAGGGATGGGAAGGGACCTCGAAAGACCTTCCAGTCCAACCCCCGGCCAGAGCAGTAACGGAACTTGTTTCATAATTCTCTGGCTGGATTTTAATTAGTTCAGTCCAGTAAATTTCTTTTGTTCTTTCTGTCTCTTGCAATCGTTGTGGAGGTCATGGAAAGCACAGAGCAGCTGACTCCTCTTGCTCATCCTCTGAGTTTTCTGTCTTCATTGTTCCCAGGACGTGTCAGTGAAGCATCAGACGCATTTCTGTCAGGACCCTGGAGAGATGCTGGTGCAGAACCACGCGGGCGCTTTTCCTTGGCGCTTAGGATCACTAGGGATTGGAAGGGACCTCAAAAGATCATCTTACGTGGCTGAAGCACTTTGCAGTTTGCTTATCGTTCTCGTTGCCAGAAGATCCCCTGCAGCACCTGCAGGCTGGGGGCCTGTGGAGCAGTCTGGCTGAGGGGGACCTGGCCGTTCTCACTGACAGGCTGCTGAATCTGAACCAGCAGGGTGCCCAGGGGACCAGCAGGGCACCCAGGGGGCCAGCAGGCCAGTGGCATCCTAGACTGGATCAGAACCTGTGTGTCCAGCAGGAGCGGGGAGGTGATTATCCCCCTGTGCTCAGCACTGAGGAGGCTGCGCCTTGAGTACTGGGCACCTCAGGACAAGGGAGACACCGAGGGGTTGGAGTGAGGGCAGAGGAGGGCAATGAAGCTGGGGAGGGCCTGGAGAATGATTCTGATGGGGAGAAATAGAGAGAGTTGGGGCTGTTTAGTTTGAGGAAGAGGAGGTGAAGGGGAGACCTCATCACTCTCTACAACTATCTGAAAGGACACTGGAGATGTTGGTCCTGGTCTCTTCTCACAGGTCATTAGTGACAGAAGCAGAGGGAAGGGCTTCAAGCTCCAACAGGAGAGGGTTAGACTGGACATCAAGAAGAAATTCTTCCTGGAGAGAGCGGTCAGGGACTGGGATGGGCTGCCCGGGGTGGGGGTTGAGTCCCCATCCCTGGATGAATTCAGAAGTCACTTAGATGTGGTGCTGGGGGATGTGGTTTAGAGGTGACCTTGTAGTGTAGGGTTGACAGGTGGGCCTGATGGTCCTAGGGGTCTTTTCCAACCTGAATGAGTCAGTGAAAGTATCTTTCCACCACACTCCGATCAGGCAAGGGAAACACTCCTTTTCCAGCTATGGAAGCAGAAAGCTCATTACACTCTCATGATCAACATTTACACTGAGATGTTTCACAAACTCGGAGAAGGCAGAAAATTGCCTGATGTGCAGGGAGAGGTGAAAAGCTCTGTGATCTCCTCCATGGGTGTGTCACAGCCTAGACATCTGTGCTTAGCTAGCAAACACGATGGAAGGCATCAAACAATTTGTAGCTAGCCGTAAATATTCATTAGACCGCAAGTACTTTTTAATAGGTCACAGAATTTCTAATAGAGGAAAAGATCTCTGTGCTGATGAATAAAGATGAGGGGAGCTGAAGGAAAAACACTGATCTGTTTTGTGCAAATTCAGTGAGGGACTGGGCAAACAGGTCCAGAGACCAAAAGCCAGGGTGGTTTTAGCTGCAGTTTCTCCGTACCCTTAGAGCACTTCATCCTGGTTCTAGAGCTCAGATGCTCTCCAAAATGCTTCCATCAGAACAGAAAGCTTCTTCCTCTGCTTTGCTCCTTGCCCTGCTCTGCTGAGGAGGGGAGCACTGGAGGCACTCTGTGGAAAGGTCAGCTCGCCACAACGGCCATGAGCAGACTGCCAGGAGCTGAGAGCTGCAGCGAGCCTGCGGCACGCGGCCTGAGCCTCTGTGGCGGTGTGCAGAAGCAGAGGCGTTTCTCGTGCGCAGGTCTCGATTGCCATCTGCTTCCGCTCTGCTGATGTGCACGGGCAGGCACGTCTCTCTGGGAAGCGTTTCATAAGCGTTCTCTCTGCTCAGCTTCAGACTGTGGGCAAGAGTCAGTGCGAGGATGCACAGAATACGTGATGCTCAGATACGATGGACAGTGTTTGGGAGCCCGCCCGGGCGTGTTCCTGGGTGACTGGATCTAGGCGACCCTGCTGTGGCGGGGGGATTGGATGGGATGATCTACAGAGCTCCCTTACAAACCAGTTCCTGTGTGACTGGATCTAGGTGACCCTGCTGTGGCGGGGGGATTGGATGGGATGGTCTGTTGAGGTCCCTTCCAGTCCCCAGTGTTCTGTGATTCTGTGTAAGATGGTCCAAGGGATTTGTTCAGGGGATTTCTTCATCTCAAAAAAAAGTCGCTTGATGGGTCCCTTAATGGAGAAAGACAGGGACACCTGAAATATTTGGCAGATGTTTTCTGCTGAATTGTGGGACAGCTTTGCTGCCTCCCTGTTCTACCAAGGAAGCTGAGAGTAGTGAGGTCAGAGTGAGGTGACTCCAAGCAATAACATCACGTAGATCCCCAACGCTTCTTGTCAGAATCTCCTAACCAGGGGATCCTGCTGTGGCAGAGGGATGGGAGTGGATGATCTTTTGAGGCCCCTTCCAATCCCTAATGCTCTGTAATTCCCATGCAGGATGTACCCCTTGTAGACATCAGCTGTTGCCTTTCAGAAAGCCCGTGAGAAAAGATTTGCCTAGTGGTTCCCACGAGATCAGCTCTCCTGCTCCTGAAGGAAGTAGAAACGTGCAGTGACATTTGTGTGGCCTTTCCCTGAAACAGCCACGAAGCACAAAATTCCAATTACATCCTTGGTAAGATGAACCACTGGGGAAGCAGAACGGTTGCCTTTTGCTGTAGCCCGCGTGTGACAATTACAGTCCAGCACTCACGTGGGATTTGCAACTGGTAGTATTTAAAAACAATTATGTTGATGTAACCGTGCAAATCGGCGTCGTTACTGTGGCTTCCTGTGGGTTTCTACATAATCAGCGAGACTTCTGTCTTCCTGCTGAGGTCAAGACTAGAATTTCCATTTAGGGCAGGAATTTAGTGTCTGTTAGAGTGGTTGAAGCACATTTTACCCAAGGAGTGGCTGGTATTTTCTTATTGCTCATCTACTGCCACTGTCATTAAAGTCCACATGTCTCTCCCAAACACTGGAGTGGATTTGCATGCAATTAACACCAGCATTCTGTCAAAGATAAACGCATTCCTTTCCTTCTGCTGAAATGTTGTCTAAATGACTATTTTACTTGACTATCAAAAGTTGCCAAGTCTGTGCCATGCAGCAGTGCCCTTGCTGTTCACAATCACCCTGTTCACAGAATCACAGAGCCCTGGGGACTGGAAGGGACCTCAAAAGATCATCCCGTTCAATCCCCCCACCACAGCAGGATCACCTGGATCCAGTTGCACAGAACATGGCTGGGGGGTTTGGTTGGAAGAAGAGGAGGCTGAGGGGAGACCTCATGGCTCTCTACAACTGTCTGAAAGGACAGTAGAGAGATGGTTAGGGTCCTGACCCCGCTGTGGTGGGGGCATTGGCCTGGCTGATCTTTCAAGGTCCCTAGTGGTCTGCGAGTCTGTGATTCACACTTCAGCAGTGAGTCAGTTCCAAGCCAAGTCTCTAATGAGCAGGAGGGTTTCCTTTTCTTTTCTAACCAGTTTAGGCAGCAAATCTCAGTGTCTAATCTCTGCAATTTGTAGTCAGCTGGGAAAGGAAGAACCATTGGCAGGTGCACGTGAGTAATGCTCCGTCTTTGTACAGACCGTGTATCATTAGAGATAGAATCTGTTCCTCTGGAAGGGCTCTGGTGGGAAACAAAATCAAATGCTGCTAAATCACTTTGGCTCCTGAAGCTGTTAAAACCATTTTACCCCTTTTAGAATGTGAGCTGAGCGATATCTTTCCTATCATTTACCTAGGTCATTGGTGAAACTGTGATTCATGGTTATCGAGTCAAAAACTGTGAAAACAATTTCAAGAACATTTTAAAAAGTCAAGGAAAGCCAAAACTTTCTAAAGACTTTTCTGTCTTCTCTTTAATTCAGTGGAATTGTTTACGGGGAGAACTTCTTCGCCCCTGCTCTTGTATGTTCTCTTTGAAATAGTCAACGTTGTCTTCTGCGGTCACCCGGCGCACCACCATTTTGCAAATCAAGACAAAGTGTTCCAGTTGTGTCCTTCATCTGCTGAGGTTTTTCACCGTGACACGGTCATAAGTGCGGCTGTCACGGGCAGGGATTTTCCCTTTAAATCAGTCCCTTGGTAGCTCAGAGCTCCGCTCGCTACCGAAGCAGTGAAAGTCACCTCACTCATTCGAAAAGGGAGGCGATTTATTAATGATACATATGATTTATTTAATAAAATTAAAGTAGTTTTGGTAGCGCTTGAGAGGAAACAACTGAGACTTGCTTTGATGACTGTTCACCACAGCACTTACTGCGAAGCAAATTGAGTGGAATTATTGGACTAGAATCCCTGGGCATGAGCAAGGCGTGCAGGGGCAATGCCAACCCCTTTGCCTCACAGCCCTGGTTCACACGGAGCCCCCCCATTCCTGAGCACAGTAGGTTTGTGCAAATGTTGAAGGAACCCTTTTCGCCGCGAAGCCAGTTTTCCATGAAGTGCTCGAGTTGCCGTTTCCTGGCCGGCTCTCTTCCGTGACGCGTGTCTCGCCGTGCTGTGTCAGGCAGGGCAAGGCGATTGAAGCAGAGATGTTACTCATCAGCTGCTAGAGAGTTCAGCAGCAAATGTCAAACCCAAACCTCAGTGGCTGCTTAAAAGTAATTGCTTCTGATTCTTGGAAGCGGCGTTTTCTAACCTGTTTTTATAAAGGCAGATTGTTTGCAAATGGTCTTGGCAGAGGACGTGGGTGGCTTTCTCTTGTTTTTATTTTGAAGTTCTCGGTGCACTTCTGATTGCACAAAGGTTCCACATCAGTGTGAGAAGGACCTTCTTCCCAGTGAGGGTGGCAGAGCCCTGGCAGGGGCTGCCCAGGAGGGTTGGGGAGTCTCCCTCTCTGGAGACGTTTCAAACCCACCTGGATGCGTTCCTGTGCGACTGGATGTAGGGGACCCTGCTGTGGCAGATGGATGGGACTGGGTGATCTTTCGAGGTCCGTTCCAACCCCTGATGTTCTGTGGTTCTGTGAGCAGCATTAATTATTGGACAGGGTGATCCTTTTGTTTACACAGAGCATTTGCACAGCTGAGAAGCCACCCCGTGTGCATGAAGTAGCGATGGCTTGCAGGCAGCCTCTGTGGGCGACTGCTTGAACGCAGTCCTCCGAGTTCAATTCATGTGCAGGCTCCTGTCGCTGGGCTGCGTGTCCCAGAAACAGGATGGCTTTGGAAGTTCACTGTGTGGCAGGGAGCTCGCAGCTCCTCCTCCTGCAGCGTGCTGTCGCGTGGGTGATTTCCCTAAAGAAGTGTGAGCATATCGAGAGGTCTCTGGTCAGGGAAACCACAAGTGCGTGCTGATCGATAGTGACGCGTGAGGTTTCTCCTCTCCCGTGGGTTTAGAAAGTCTCCGGAGCGTTTACAGAAGTATTCCTGCCGTCCTGGGCTGAGTCAGAAGAGCCCTCATACTGCGGAGTGACGATCCTTTCCACCTCGTCTCTTCCAAGAAACGGCAGCTTTAGAATTTAACGCACATTTGTAAATGCTGTTTAGAATTTAATTTGTGAACTTCATTTAGAGTTTAATTTGTAAACACCATTTGGAATTTAATTTGTAAACACCATTTGGAGTTTAATTTGTAAACATTGTTTGCTTGTGTAGTGTTTGTGTAAACAGGACATTTTTGTTGGGGGTGGGACTGGATGACCTCCCGAGGTCCCTTCCGGTCCCGGATGTGGCTCTGTGAGCTGCAGAGCAGGAAGCGAAATGAGCCACGTGGCTGCGAGGTGCCAACCCTCAGCTTTCGCAAACGGGTAGGAAAGCAAACACGGACAATCCAGATGACAAAATGCTGTGAGATTTCAAGGCCTGAGTCTTTTTGAGTCCTTTGGAATCAGCCAGGGCTTGATCACAGCGTAATTCCGCCTGCAGCGGGAGAAAACTCTCTGATACTGCAAAGCCCTTTCATGTTTCAGACAAAAGGACAAAAAATCTGGGAGCTAAAGCCTCCCAAAGTTCAGACTCTCAACAGTGATTTGACCATGAAGTGTTAAAACTACCTCTTAAGGACTGGCCGTGCACTTCCCTTGAGAGGCTTCTCCCACCGGTCCATGCATCTGTGCACAAAGGACCCTGCGTTCCCAGACATCTCAGGGAAGACGGTCAGAGGAGGGAGCGCCCGTGACGCCCAGGCGACAGAGCTCTGCTCATAAGCGGCAGACACCACCTCTCGCAGATGTTTCAAACCCTCCCGGACGTGTTCCTGTGCCACTGGATCCAGAGGATTCTGCTGTGCTGGGGGTTGGGCTGGGTGATCTCTGGAGGTCCCTTCCCTTCCCTCGTGCTCTGTGATTGCTTCGTCGTTCAGTGGTAGCTTGGAGTGTGGGAGCTGGTGGAGTCTGATTCCACTCATGTTGTGATCGCTCCTGTCACAGGCACAACGCAACAGCCCCTTTTGGATTGTTCTTAGGAGATGCTGCTGGAAGTGTAGTTTCTCTAACCCAGCGTAACGCAAACAGTGCTTAAGCCATCAGGGCTGATGTAATGAAGAGCCGCTAATAACTATAATAAAACTACTGAACATCTCCCTTCATGTCTGAGCCCCTGTCTGCGCTCCCGTGGTCCTGCAGCTCTCCTTCCAGCTCCTAATATGCAGCTGGCAGCGATCTCATCACTTCTGATAGCAACAAGCGCTCGAGCTGCGGCTTAGCCTGCTGTGATTATTGCATGTCTGCGAGGTTTGCTGCCAAAAGGTCTGCATTAGCTCTTGTAACTGGCCTCTCCCTGCGGTTCCCTCCGGAACGTGGATTTATCTGGGCTGGGAAGGCGTCGGACTTCCGCGTCAGCCGTTCGGGGTGGCAGAACGGGACGTGATCGTTTCTGTTCCCCAGTAAGAGACAACGTGCCCTTTTCTGTTCCCTGCTAGCGTTCGCTCTGCAGGACGCAGTGAGAGCTTCCTCATGTCTTTCACAGGACCCCAGGTGTGAGTCAGATCGACTCAATCACGTCTACAGCACCGTTCAACTAGGTGTTGGAAGGGAACAAAGTGGAAATGATTCGGTCTGGGTTTTTATTTAGGAGTAGCAGGCGTGGAGTCTCCTTCTCTGGAGACATTTAAGATCCATCTGGACATGTTCCTGTGCGACTTGGTCGAGATGATCCTGCTCTGGTGGGGGCATTGGGCTAGATGATCGTTGGAGGGAGGCAGCCCCTTCCAGGGCTCTGCCACCCTCACTGGGAAGAAGGTCCTTCTCATATTGATGTGGAACCTCCTCTGTTCCAGCTGACACCCAGTGCCCCTTGTCCTAGCATTAGATGCCCCTGAGCAGAGCCTGGCTCCATCCTCCTGACACCCGCCCTTCACGTATTTATCAACAGTAATGAGGCCACCCCTCAGGCTCCTTTTCCCCATGAAATGTTAGTATTTCATTACTACCTGTAGTAAAATGTGTAATGTGGTAAAAGAGGTGTTTCTTTGGGTGTTGACATGCGTGCAGGCACAGAGCGCACGACTTGCCTACGGTCTTCTGTCTTGATTACATTTTCTTAAAGAAACATTTCTGCCTTGTAGTCTGGAATTACTCCAGAGGGCTCGAGATGTGACGGGAGAAAAACCACATCTGACAGTTAATTTCTTCACAGAGAAAGAAGTAATAGTGAGGCTGCTGGAAGTAGCTGCTAAGGAAATGAGAAGCAAAAATTTCTCAAGCACTCAGCGTTCACTGCTCTTGTTCCTAGCTCTTGGCTTCGAAGTCTCTGGGTCTTGTGGTATCAGTGAAGTCAATGGCTCTGGCTTCACGGCCAGGGGCTAGGGACAGCGGCTCATGAAAGGCTCCGAGCTGGATCCCACAGCGTGGGGAAAGCTCCTTCAATTATCATACAATAGGAAAGCAATTTTGGGAAGAAACTGGTTTAGGGGAACAGGAATAGGTGCTTAGCAGATGTCCGCAGATAAGTGAGTCATTTAGAGTAGGGTTGATGTTTGGACTCAGTGATCCCGGGGGTCTTTTCCAACTGGAATGATTCCATGGTCCTTCACTCCTTTTTCTGCTTGCTCCTGACGCTCCCCTTTAGGAAGTGCCTCTGCTCCCCTTTGGCAGGGGTGTCCCCGCAGAATCTGCTGTAACGCTTCTGCCTGCCGGGGCTCAAGTGTCCAAAACAGACAGTTTTTAGGTTTGGTAAATGCAGAAGTATTTCCAGGCTGAGCAGGGTCCGTGATAACCTTTCTCTCCCTTGCTTCTGCATTATTTGGTTTGTTCCACCAGCGAGCGTGTGGTGGAGCGGCAGGAGAAGATGGAACGGTTGCCATGGCAACCGCCTTGCGTTCCAGAATAGCGCTGGCATCCCAGTGCCTGTGGGACAGCGCAAAGCTGCCGCCTCGATCCCTTCAGTGTTCCTGGCTGAATGGTGTGTGCCTAGCAAAGTGGCACTTGCGGGTCCCTTGGCTGCACGCTCTGTTTACCAGCTCCTCCTCGGAGTAGCAATGGATCTCCTGCAGGCAGGGGGAGACTGAAGAGAGAAAAGCCTTTTAAATACCACTGAAATACAGCGAAACCCGGCGCCCGGCTAGGAAAACACGCGCCTGCCCCCCGGCTGTAATGACTGTGCCTCGATGAGGGTTTTTTACACCATCCCCAAGTCTTCAAACGCGAAACTGATGTCGGCAGTGACACAATGAACCTTGTTCAAAGTGCAGGGGATGCCTCAGCAGGGTTTAATCTTTCCTAAGGTAGTTTGCTGCCTGCTAGAGCCAGCGAGCGCTGGGGACAGAACAAGGCTCCAACTTCGGGCTCAGGTGACTGTTTTGTTCCACATTTTAAAGCATTTAACATCTGCTCAATCTCATCTAACGCCGTGAAATGGCTGAGACTCGTGCTCCCCGCGGAGCGAAGAGCTTTGAGACACAGCATTCTGCAGCAGCTTTGGAATGTGGGTCTGCCTGCCTGTGGTGCTTAATCAGTGCTTCACATGCTGCCACTGAGACTTCCACTAGAGCAGAGGCTAGGGTCCAGCTCACAGGAAAATGCTCCGGCCGCTCAGCCGCAGGGAATTCTGTGGAAGGTTTCAGAAGCAGAGGGAAGGGCTTCCAGCTCCAACAGGTCAGTTTAGACTGGCCATCAGGAGGAAAGTCTTTGTGGGAAGAGTGGTCAGGCCCTGGGATGGGCTGCCCAGGGTGGGGGTTGAGTCCCCATCCCTGGATGAGTTAAAAGTTGCTGAGATGTGGTGTTGGAGGATCTGGTTTAGGGGTGACCTTGCAGAGCAGGGTTGATGGTTGGACCGGAGGATCCCAGGGGAGTTTTCCAGCCGGAATGACTCTGTGATTCTATGATTTGATTAAACGCCTTTTGTTATTGCATGCTGGATGTCATATTTAAATATTAATTCAGAAAGAGGCTAGATTGAAAAATTAATGAAGCCTAGAAACTATGGAACTTGCTGGAAACGAGGGGCAGGGGAGTGTGCGCTCTAAAAAGTTAACTGTTGGCAGGACAGACAACTTCCCAGCAACCTCCCAGTTCTCCCTCCTACAGAGTGATTGTCGTGCTGCAATGGTTTCCTAAATATTTATAAATATTAATTTACATGTATACGCTTTAATTTACATTGATGTTAATTTCCTGATTATAGTGTAATTTCTAAAGGCTTTTTATTCATAATCACTGGTGCTGATGAGGCGCTGCGTAAGTGGCAGTGTTATGCTAATAGCGCCCAGATGATACAAGTGCCAAGTGAGTCAATAGCAAATGTATTGAAGTTAATGCAATTACATCCACACAGAAGTTGTATGAGGCTGGGATGTTATTTTTCTGTTATTGATTTAGTTGTTTTAGTCAGGAACAATTGATGAAGTTGTTTAACTTTATGGTGTCTCGTTCTCCTTTCAAACTCATATGGTTTTTGTCAAATATGTCATTAAATTTGCAGCACTGGGGAAGCTGCATCTTGAGGAGTGGGTCCAGTTTTGGGCACCTCAGGACAAGGGAGACACCGAGGGGCTGGAGCGAGGGCAGACAATGATGCTGGGGAAGGGCCTGGAGAATCAATCTGATGGGGAGAGATGGAGAGAGCTGGGGCTGTTTAGTCTGAGGAAGAGGAGGCTGAGGGGAGACCTCGTCGCTCTCTACAGCTCTCTGACAGGACCCTGCAGAGATGTTGGTGCTGGGCTCTGCTCACAGGTCATTAGTGACAGAAGCAGAGGGAAGGGCTTCAAGCTCCAACAGGGGAGGGTTAGACTGCCCATCAGGAAGAAATTCTTCCTGGAGAGAGCGGTCAGACCCTCGGATGGGCTGTCTGGGGTGGGGGTTGAGTCCCCATCCCTGGATGAGTTTAAAAGTCCCTTAGAAGTGGTGCTGGGGGATCTGGTTTCAGGGTGACCTTGTAGAGTAAGTTGATGTTTGGACTCGATGGTCCCAGGGCTCTTTTCCAACCTGATCGATTCTATGATTCTGTGTGATGTGTCTCTCTTGATTGAAATTTCAGTTACAACATGTTAAGATGATACCTCCTGGTTCAGCGAAGGAGAGGTGGAATGCAAGACACCTTGGATAACAGATGTCTTGAGCTGATTTTATAAAAAGGAGGCCTTGAGTATTTAAGACATTTTAATATATTTATAAAACAATATGATGTTTAAAAAATCAGTTGTATTTAGGAGTGAAAGGAAAGAGAAGCCCCACTTTGACATCTTCACTCATTTCGTATTTAGCAGCGAAAGAAGCCAGTGTTTTCACTTTTTGCTGCTCACGTTCAGCACTAAGACCCTGTATGGATCAGAAAACCTACTCAGTCCATCAGCAGTTAACGCAGCAGTCGCAGACGTAACCAGAAGCTCTCATTTTCCCTTATCCTTATGGCTTAATAACTTAAACAGCAGAAAGTGCTGACAGAACCTGCACTCTCTCCATTGTTTAGCCCAACTTCCTGCAACGCGAGATTTTTGCTCTTTCAAACCAGTATCGGGCTAGTGGCAGACCTGTGGCACTCCCAGTGATTGACTGGAAACAGAGCTCTTCAGAAAAGCTGAGATCTAATAAATATTTATAGGGGGGTTTCTTCTCAGCTCCTTTCTTCTTTGGTGAATAAATTACCGAGAGGAGAATACTATTTGCCTGTTGCCCTTGAGTTGAGCTGTAGAAGTACAACTTAATTAAAGAAGACTTCTGGCAGTAGGACCCATTTACGTAAGGGTGAGGTATGTTGGAGAGACGGGAACGACAGCTGGTGCAGAAGGGCAAGCGCTGGGTTTTAAGGGAAATGTAGAGCATTATGAGATGGCTCGGTATCACCATGTCCAGGGGATCCTGCTGTGGTGGGGGGATTGCACTGGGTGCTCTTTTGAGGTCCCTTCCAATCGCTAGTGTCCTGTGATTCTGTGACCAAGGGAAGACAACAGCGCTGTTCCACACGATGCAAAGAAAGATGCTGCTTCCAGCACGTGTGGAAGGGATTTGCAACGAGGCAGCCATGAAGGAAACAGTAAATGAAGCACCTTGTGCAGCAAAGACTCGGATTGTCTTATTCCTAGAAAATAATGGGGAAATGAGAAGACCCATCTGTTGATTCTTTTCACAAGCATTGGATTCCAAAGTCAGGTAGTTTTTAAAGAAGTCATTTCTTTGTTTCTCTTTCTTGTCAAGTAGAGAGCAATGGTCTTCATTCACCTTCTGACTGAAATGCTTCCTGTCCAAAGGAAGAAGCAGTGTTTGCTGTCGCTGTGACGACACGTTTGCCTGCCTGGGAGCAGAAGGCGGAAATACGAGCCGAGGGACGTTGAAACCCCCTCACGCTTCTCTAGTAACAGGGTGGCCACTGTTGCCAAATAATCTAGAAGCGCTCATCTTGTTATTCACCAAACATAAAAACACCAAGGTACCAGTGTTTTCATAGTCACACAGAATCACAGGACTTCAGGGATTGGAAGGAGCCTCGGAAGATCGTCCAGTCCAATCCCCCTGCCACAGCAGGATCCCCCAGATCCGATCACGCGGGAACATGGCCAGGCTGGTTTTAAATGTCTTCAGAGAAGGAGACTCCACAACCCCCCTGGGCAGTCTGTGGTGGTGCTCCATCACCCTCACCGTGAAGAGGTTCCTTCTGACCTTCAGAGTGTATCCAGAAACGCTCCTGAGTGCTCATTAGTAACTTATTAGTAACTGGGAAAGACCAGAAACGCAAATGGGATCAAAGGGGAGACCTTCACCTCTCGCAGAAAGCCAGGCCAGGGTGATGCTTTTCTGATCTGTGACACTTCTTTGTAAATTCTGAGAGGATTTAGAAGTGTCAAAGACCCCGTGTTCACCACGGAACGTGAAAGCCCAATCTCCAGCACTCTGACAAATTGCTGAGCCCCGGGTGACTCTCCAGGAGCGTTCAGTCCTTTTGCTCTGCAGGAATCTCTCAAAGAACAGGGAGCCTGACAGCGAGGTATTTTTAGTCCCTCTCTTTTACCAGCCATGTTCTTGTGGAGAAGAACCCCCTAATGCCTGCACGAAGGAAAACACTCTTTTGTACCTACTCTTTAACCCTGGGCGGTTTTCAGGAGGAAGATTATTACTGCTGTAAAAGGTGGAGGTGCCTTGTGTCTTTATTTCTGGGTAAGGTTTTAGGTCAAGGCACAGGCTTGATATGTAATTGAGGGCTCTGGGAAACTCTGCTATCCCTGGAGAGTAGGGGGACAATCACCTCCCTACTCCAGCTGGGCACAGAGTTTCTAATCGAGGCCAGAATGCCACTGGCCCAGTGGCCAGCTGGGCACCCTGCTGGCTTGCATTCAGCCCCCTGTCAGTTAGAACCCTCAGGTCCCTTTTGCTGGGCTGGTTTCCAGCCACACTATGAAGACACAAAGTCTACTAAAAACAGCCTGCAGCAAAGGTTATTCTGTCTGTGTGTGAGTTGTTTGTCCCTAAGCTGGTGGTGCAGGCAGCGCTCCGGCAGCCGTCCTCTCCGCCGTCCGTGTGTCGCACGACACGAGGGTCTCACTACTCTCCTGGCAGAATTCACAATCCCTTGGGTGCTCATAACACAGGGCTGCAGACCAATAGCACCAGTTCTCGCAGCGGAATGCAAATCAGAGCCTGCTGTGGGGCTGCAGGATGGATTACCTGTGACAGGTGATTGAGCAATAGCCAGAGAGTGACTGAACAAGAATAGCCCCTGGAAGGATCATTCCATCAGTCTGATGAGGAATTTTAATTAGGAAGCCTGAGTATTATCTCCAGGACTTTGAATTATCTATGACTTTTATGATCTGGTTCAATTAGATGAGCATGATGAACAAGTCTTGTTTACTTTTAGGTTAATTTTAGTTTGATTAGAGATGAATCATGACTATTGAAACAGTAAATGTTATGAGATCGAGGCTTTGCGTTCACACGGGGTCTAAGGGAGTATTGGGCTCAAGGCTTGTCATACCTTGGTAGATTTGGAGAAAGCAGAACTTCCTCAGCTGAAGAACTCAGTGATCACGTTTTTTCTGGCATTCCCCTCACGCAGCCCAAAAGTAGCTTTCAGGGATGCTTCCAAAATAAATCTCAATTCTGCTTAAGAATCGTAGGATAGAAACATGGAATCATTCAGGTTGGAAAAGACCCTTCACAGAATCACAGAGCATTAGGGATTGGAAGGGACCTCAAGAGATCATCCAGCCCAATCCTCCTGCCACAGCAGGACCACCTAGACCACACTGCACAGGAACATGGCCAGGTGGGTTTGGGATCATCAAGTCCATCCCTCAACCCTACTCTACAAGGTCACCCCTAAACCAGATCCCCCAACACCACATTGAAGCAACTTTTAAACTCACCCAGGGATGGGGACTCAACCCCCACCCTGGGCAGCCCAGTCCAGTGGATGAAGCACAGTGACACCTAGAACTTTGGGAAAGCTGTGCAGGTTTGCAGATCTAGCCTTTAGCCTGAACTGTTTGAACTCCAGATGGAAGCATCTCTCCCGGTCTCTGGGAAGAGCAAGTTCTGCGCAGCGCAGTCTTGCGGCACGAATGTTGTGAGATTACAGAAATGCCAAGATTATAGGGCGGCGGCGTTTCTCCCCATTCAGACCTCAGCGGATCAAGACTTCTTTCATAAATTGCATTTTCAGTCTAGGAGAGAGCCTGACAATTTCCATCAGTTGCATTAATGCTAAGTGCTCTCGAACTTCAAAATAACATAATTGCATCGAGCTGAAGTGCGCTCGGCAGCGGCTGCGGTGGTATTGATTTCCTCGCTGGCTCTGGGAATCGCGTCTGCCAGGTCGGCAGGTTTATTAAACAGAAAGTTTAAATAAATCAAGAAATATTAGTTTTTCTGTCAAGCCCAGAATGTAACTATTAGAGGAACCAAAGCACTGGCCGTTTGGAATTGCTCTGCATGCGCTGGGTGTTTTCCCGTGCAGGGATGTGTTCCTAGCATCAAATTAGAAGCAGTGAGGTGACTGACTTTAGATCTTTACAGACCACATCTGTTGAATCGGAGAAGAAAAGTCCCACGGGAACATGTCTGGGGGGGGGGGTTCCTAAATGTCTCCAGAGAAGGAGGCTCCACAGTCCCCCTGGGCAGCCCCTTCCAGTGCTCTGCAATATGATGGGAAATGCTCAGCCCTACTCGTGGTACCCAAAGAACGAATTTCTTAGCTTAATGTATCTGCCAGAAATAATTGCTCTGCATTTATCTGTCAGCAGGAGCAGGGAAGGGCTTGTTCTGTTGTAGTCACGTTGGTGCAGCCGCACCGGTAATGCTGTGTTCAGTCCCGGGCACCTTAACCGCCTGGATCCTGCTGGGGCAGCGGGGGGACTGGGGTGGGTGATCGTTCTGTGGCTCTGTGGTTGTGCCTTCAGCCCTGAGAGCGTAGGCGTCAGGAGCGGGGTGTTGAAGTGCAAATGAGGAACCCTGGCTGGTTGTGCTCTCGCAGCCTGTTTGGGGGTGATGCACGACTTTGCTTTGTTTCCCAGGAACACGCTGGCCAGAAACAGGGACAAGTGTCTGTGTATTGATGTGCGCATATGTCTTGCAAACTAGATTTGGGTGAAGGATGGGAGTGGGAAGAATTCACAGCCACAGTAGTTGAGCTGCTAGGAAAGATAAATCTTGAGGTGTCCACATCTGGAGCTGGTTTTTCTCATTTTTACAAAAAAAGGTGAATCACGACGGATGGCTCATTGAACTTAATAATCAAGCAGGAATCGCTGCGAGGGCAGCGCTCTTCTCTTCGTCCGTGTTTACCTCGTTGAGAAAACTAATTTAGGCAACCCTCTCTGTCTTCCTGCTGTTAAACATCAGTGCCAATTACTCTGATTAATCAAAACCAAAGGTGCCGAAAAGAAATGTGTAGACACTGCACGATATCTGCTACAAATGGCCGGGGAACCAAAGGGCTTTGTGCACGTGCCATTTCAACATCAGCTGAGAAGATGGGGGCTTCATCTCAGACGTCACGTGTTTCTGTTCTCCAGGTGTATACGTTAGTATCGGACTAGTTACTGGGAATAACTAGTTGCTGGGAATACCGAGTGAAATGAATTCCTCCTGCTTTTTTCCTCAGTTAATCGATGGACTCTTCCTTTAGCTGGGAGTGGGTAAGAACTTTTCTTGTGAAACTCCCTCCCCCTTCCCCTCTCAAACGACGTCTCACTCACACTCAGAAAACCCGCACCAGTTGTACAAGATCGTTCTAAAAGCTTTCTTGTCTCCTTTCCAACCTCATTGATCTCTTCTCAAAACCAGCAGACAGTTCTTCCTTTAAGAGAGTTATTAGCCGCTGTCTTTAAATGGCTGAGCTTGACAGCTCTGGTTCAGGAAAGCATCCTTCTTCAGCGAGCCTGCCGAAGCCTTTATCATTTCAATATTTGCTAGAAGTTAAGCAACTGCTAGGAAAGGGAGCCAAATGAAAAGTGTTGGCAGAGCTTTAAAAACAAGATGAGTCTTTCACAGGGCTCGAACATTCTCTCAAGAGCCTGCAATCAGTTTGTTCAAGCTGCTTTCATAAGGCTTTGCTTTTATATTTGATATTTTATTATTTGGGGATCTAATGCTCTATAGTAATTGTAGCTGTGTCGTCGTTTCATGAGCGTAGACTGAAAGCTTCATGAAGGGAGGGGAACATCTCCGTGATGAGGAAACGCTGAGGGAGCTGGGTCTCTTGAGCCTAGAGAAAAGGAGACTGAGGGGTCACTCCATGAACGTTGACAAATATTTGAAGGGTGGGTGTCAGGATGAAGCCAGGATCTGCTCGGGGCATCTCATGACAGGACAAGGGGTAACGGGTGTGAGCTGGAACAGAGGAAGATCCACATCAATGTGAGAGGGAGCTTCTTCCCGGTGAGGGTGACAGAGCCCTGGCAGGGGCTGCCATGGGGGGTTGTGGAGTCTCCTTCTCTGGAGACATTTAAAACCCCCTTGGACTGTTCCTGTGTGACTTGATCTGGGTGATCCTGCTGTGGCCAGGGGTTGGACTGGATGATCTTTCGAGGTGTTTTCCTAATGTTCTGTGATTCTTCTATTTTTGGTTGCGTAGACACCCAGGAGGTGCCAGACTAAACCAAAACGATGCTTCCGTGCTCTGTGTGCTTGGAAAGCCTCCCTGTATGGCACAGCTGGGAGATGGCAAGGAACTTAGCGTTTCACTGTGATTTTCCTCTTTGATAGTAACTCCCTTCCAGTTAGTGGGAGAAGGAAATTGAGGTGTTAGTGTCTCCAACCTTTACCTCTAACTGCAAGGCTTGAGGAGCGCTGGCGCAGCGAGTTGAACGATTCACTTTCTTAAGCTGTGGTACCTGAGGACAGCTGAAGAGCACTAGCAAGGCTTAATAGTACAGTCAAACTTTTCTTCTTGACATTTGAAATATCAAGAGTACTACTACATAATCGTTTCCGTCTCCTTTTCCTAGGGGTTCTTGACATATCTCCAGAGCATGGAAGGTGACAGTGCACGCACTCGACGGCTGAGAACGAAAAGCCCCAGCGCGCTCCACGTCGGGTGAGTGACAGCGGGTTGTGGTGGGAGCTGCAGCCCTGTGCAGCGCTTTCGATCACCAAGAGTTCTCAGGATTTCACAGTAAAATGAGGGAGTAGAAAACTTGTCTTGTTAGAGTTACAGAGGCTAGAAGAGCACAAGGCAAACAGAGATCTTTCTTCTTTATTGCCTTGTTACTGCAAGAGATCAACATCAAGGACTAAGTGTTTGCTTACAGTGTTGACCTGACTAGAGGACCTTTCGAGGTGCCTTCCAACCCCTAGTGATTCTACGACTCCTGATTTTTCTAACAGAGGGTTTCCTGGCTGGCAGAAGCCACAGGTCAGCGTTCGGGATCTTTAACCTCATCATCACGATTCCAAACGCTTCAGGATGAGAAACTTACTTTTTGCCAAAGAAGGTTCTCATCCAGTCCATGACCGGCTCAACGAGAGCTGCCACGGACATGCTGTGAAGGAGTGGGGCCTGTCGGTGCTCTAAACCCAAAATTCATTCAAAAAACCCCAGAACAACAAAACCAAGCGATAGAGTCAAGGGCTAAACTACAAATAAATGCAGTTTCTCCCTAAGCTGTGTGGTCTTGTAAAGCAGGAGGAGAAGGGAGGGTGCAGCAACTCTGTTGGAACGAGTAGGATTGACAAATGATAGTGCTGGTCTTCCTCGTCAGTGCGTGGCAACTGTTCTTGCCCCTGCAGTTTCTCGAGGACATTTCATTAGGATTGCTCCTCTACTTGATTTTTTTCACTAAAGTTCTAAGAAGGTCTTTGAAAGGAAACTGGAACGGGAGGGTCTCCTCATTTCTAAGTTATGGGTGTGATCTCGTCTGCAGTCAGTCTTTTCCGGTTCAGTGAACCCCGACTCTTTCACGCCAAGTCAGTCAGGACAGGAGGAATGACGCCGTCTTGCTGCCAGAGTGTAGAAGCTGTTGGCCAAGGTCTGTGTAGTGGACAGCTAGTTTTCAATGGTCTGCTCAAGTGACAGCAGTGGTGAGGAGGGAGGAATAAAACTCCAAGGTGTCTTCTCAGAGATTTATCTGTCAAATGGAATCGAGGAGGTGACAAAGAGAATAAGGATAAGTAGTGCAACTCCTTTTCCTACCTCTGGACTTCCAGGCGAGGGGTTTCTCCCTGCTCCTCGTCGTGTTAGGAGAGCAACTCTAAGGGTGGAGAACGGTGTCTGGCTGGCCTCCCTGAGGTTGCTCGTGCCACAGCATAAGTGCAAGGACCATAAGGTCCCTGCCCTGCTCCCTACTCGATTTTCCTCAGGAAACACAACAATGGAAGGCAAACCAAGTAGCCCGCAAACGGAAAAGAAGTTGCTAAGTTCATTGCTAAATGGGAAGGACTGGTGTGAAAACCTGTCTTGTGCGGGATTATTTATTGTTTATTAAAATGCTAATTGTACTAAGTCTGCGTTAATGTTGATGCCGGAGGGGCACTAGCTTGAATTAAACTAATTAAACGTATCCTAAAGGAAAGAAGGGGGAAAAATGAGCTTCTCTAAAGCTGAATGTAGGCAATTAAAATGAGAAATAGTGGCAGGAGGCAAACGCAGTGTTGTGCAGTTCTGTACTGGGGAGATTGAGCTGTAAGAAGTGTAAGGGGTTTGATTTGTGTTTCGGAAGGTGAAATAACCCATTACGCAGTGCGGGGAGCACGTCGGTGCCCAGGAGTTTGTGCCTAAGCACAAGCCCAGCAGAGGACTTAGCTGATGGGTCCTAGGAAAACAGTCCTCCTCTGTTTCCTCTACCCCGGTGTGAGACTGTCAGTAGTAACCCTTCGGATCCTCACTGTGGGCAAACGGAAGTGGATCCCCACCTAGACAAACCCTTTACGGAGCGAACGAGCCCCTCGTTCAGAAGGAGGGCGGATGAGTCGCAGGCTGGCAGCGTGTGGAGGGAGCGAGTGAAGGAAAAGCGCGGCTGTCGGAAAGCTTCAGTGCAGAATGAATGACAACAAAAGTGTCTTTAGAAACGAGGGTTGTTCCTCAGAGGGCGTTCGTGCAGACCAGGTGCTCTCTTCCCTCGCTTCTCCTGCTATGATTCAACAGAAAAACCTGCTCGGGGAGGTGCAGGGAGCTGAGCTTTGGCATAAACGAGACAGAAGTTCAGGAGAAAACCCTCCTCTTGCAGCAGATGTCTGCACAGAGCAGATGCCTTTTATTTGCAGAGGAAGGCTACAGCCACAAGACGAGGGGGCTGCAGAGCTGCTGCTTTCCCTCCACTGAGAACAGGTGGTGTGATCGGAGTGCCGCAGCGTCCCAGGAGACTGCTGGAAAGTCAGCAGCTCGGCTGAAAGCAGCGACTGGATTGAAGCTGCTGCTCAGCTGCAGTCAGTCTCGGGCAGCAGAGGTTTTCTGATAAGTGATGGTGGGGATCCACTCGAACGGCCTCCTTTGCCGCTGTTTTGCAAACTGTCTCAGGAAGGCACCTCCAGTAACAGTTGTTTGCCAGCTGGAGTTCCCGGTAGCTCACGGGACCATTATCAAACCCAGCAAGGCTGCAGCGCAGCGGGGATTGACAGGAGAGGATTAATCACCCGCCCAGACGGGAGGTTGTACTTATGAGTTGTCTGGTTTTGAAAACGCGCGGCACAGTTACTCATTTGTGCGTTTGGAAACGTCCCCTCCTTCCTCTCCCTTAGTGATGCCTGACGTAGTGTCTTACGCGGGGTCACTGGAACCAGCTCTTGGCTCCTGTCGCTGTTCCACTACCCTAACGGTAAAGGCTCCTCGCTGGGTGCTGCTTCAGATACACAAAGGCTTCCATGTGCTGGTGTTGGGTGACGTAGATGTCGACTCTCCGCTATCAGTGACATCTAACTGGGTCAGATTGTCCCAGAGAAATAATGGCCATTCCCAGCTCTTGACTTTGGCTTCCAAACCATTCCAGGGCAAGACAGCAGCTGCGGTCAGTGGTCGGTGCCGTGCGCTCGCTCTCTCTTCAAAACATGGCCCAGAAGGGAAGAAGGGGTAGAGGAGCTGGAAACTTGGAGCTGGAACTGTTGAGTTACTGCACTTGGCTTTTCCCTAATGTTCTTAAACAAATGAAACTTAAATGTTCTGGTGTAAATTCAGTTGCTCTGAATGACCGAGAAGAATTACTTTAGCATCAGTGTTGCTGCAAAATCAATAGCACTTATGGATATATGGAGAATCATTCATCAAAACAAGCACGTTTTTACACAGTACATGAGAAATATGGATAGACTGCTCCCGTTAAATTATGACAGACTGCTCTGTAAAAGCCTAATAAATTAGAAGTTTCCACTTTATTTAGTTAGAACATTAATATGTCTGACTTTACTCCAGTCAGTCACCATTGGAAAGACTTTTAGGATCACACGGAATCACCGAACATTAGGGATGGGAAGGGACCTCAAAAGATCCAGTCCAGTCCCCCTGCCACAGCAGGATCCCCTAGATCCAGTTACACAGGAACATGTCCAGGTGGGTTTGAAACCTCTCTGGAGAAGGAGACTCCACAACCCTCCTAGGCAGCCCCTTCCAGGGCTCTGCCACCCTCACTGGGAAGAAGGTCCTTCCCAGACTGATGTGGAACCTCCTCTGTCCCAGCTCACACCCGCTGCCCCTTGTCCTGTCACTGGGTGCCCCTGAGCAGAGCCTGGCTCCATCCTCCTGACACCCACCCTTCACATATTTACCAACATTAATGAGGCCACCCCTCACCACCTATTTAAATGTAGGTGTGAAAGTCCAAACTGATCTGAATATCCTGTTATACCAATGTCAGAGCAATTAATGTCAGATTAAGTGAAGAAGCCAAGTTAGCTCTGAGTTTTCACAGCCTCTCTCAAAAGCAACACGTAGGTGCAGACAAAGAGGAGCACCCTGCAGGCTCCAATATGGTTTTACTGTGGATACTCCTACATTTTTAATGTGATCTGAATGAAACCGTAGCCAGCTTGTCTCCCGTGTTTGTTAAATTTAGCCTGAAACCTTTCTGGTGAAAACTCGAAGCCATATGGTGGTTCGAGTATTAAAATCAAAGACTTCCTGAGGAAACCACTGGTTAGGACTGTTTCAGCTTCAGTCACACACAGAATCACACACAGAAGATGAGGGATTGGAAGGGACCTCGAAAGATCATCCGGTCCAATCCCCCTGCCACAGCAAGATCCTCTAGAGCAGGTCACACAGGAACGTGGCCAGGTGGGTTTGAAACGTTACTCTGCAAGTTCACCCCTAAACCAAGTCCCCCAACACTGCTTCCGAGTGTCTTTTAAGCTCCTCCAGGGATGGGGACTCAACCACCACCAGGAGTCCATGTAGTGACCACGTCAGGCTCCGTTTCATTCTCAACACCAAAGGATCCAGTGTGAAGCAGTAGAACTTTACAGGCCAACACACCACCTTTGGAACCCCAGCCTGTTCTGAGTAAGACCTGATGGGCCAGCGGTGCGGAGCCCGTGTGTCTGTGTGCTGTAGGAGGCCCACATTAGGTACAACAGTCTCGAGTAATGTGCTCCAGACATGCTGAAGTTGTTTGAGAAACAGTCTGATGAATGAGGTGGCCAAGGCTCAGTGATATTTGTAAGATGCTCAGTTATTTCCATGATGCCTGCAAAGTCTTTCCAGCCGAGAGATCGCGTGCCTTCCTTCAGGTTGAGGGAGCTGGGTCTCTTTAGCTTGGAGAAGAGGAGACTGAGGGGTGACCTCATTAATGTCTACAAATATTTGAGGGGTGGGTGTCAGGACGATGGCACTGGGCTGTTCTCGGTGTCATGTAGTGATAGGACAAGGGGCAATGGTTGTAAGCTGGAACATAGAAGGTTCCACATCAACCTGAGAAGGAACTTCTTCACGGTGAGAGTGACAGAGCACTGGAACAGGCTGCCCAGGGGGGTTGTGGAGTCTCCTTCTCTGGAGATGTTCAAGACCCGACTGGACAGGTTCCTGTGTGACTTGGTTTAGGTGATCCTGCTGTTGCAGGCGGATTGGACTAGATGATCTTTCGCGGTCCCTTCCGATCCGTAATGATTCTGTGATTCTTCCCTGCCCGCCCTTTGGGCAGCTCCAGTCCATCTGTGCCTCTTGGCTCTTGCTCAGGTGCTGCCCGAGTCTGAAATAAGGGGACACGTAGAGACGCTGGTCAATAGGAGCCGAGTTTCCATCGAGCATCACGGCGCTACGAGGCGTCGAAGGCTGGCAAAGCTCTGCCTCTGAGGTGAGACCAGCTCAACCACCAGCCCAAGGATTTATGCTGTCGAGCCGGGGAAACGCCGGTGCTGCACTTTCTGCAGAGACAGTGAAGAGCACGAGTTCATTACCATTTGTCAATTTGTTAGCATCAAAAATAGATGAGAACTTGTGACCAAATCCTAATTAAGAATGAATAATTGAGCAGGCTTTAATTGTACGTTGCGAGGGTTGCTGCTGATTGAATTACTTGACGTTCCAAGCCTCAGTACCCAGGATCAGCTCTGCCTGCTGAGTGTCTAAGGCATCGTTCGCTCCTCTCTGTGCGAAGAGGTGACAATTGTTTTGTACAAACTGCAGAGATGATAAAGATAAAGCCCGTCGCTCTCTGTTTTCACTCATAATTACTGCTACCTCACGTCTCCTGAACGGCACCTTTTCAGGTTCTCCAAGAACAAGAAGGTGGCTGAGTAGAGCCAGCTGGGTTTGTCCAGGGCAAACTTTGTCGGCCAGCCCAGTTGCCTGTTTTAGTGGGATGGCTAGTTTTGGGAATCACAGAACATTAGGGATTGGAAGGGACTTTGGAAGATCATCCAGTCCAATCGCACCACCACAGCAGGGTCCCCCAGAGCCAGTCTCACAGGAACATCTCCAGAGAAGGACACTCCACAACCCCCCCGGGCACAGACTTGTGGACATTACATATCTTCACTTTAGCAAGACCATCAGCGAGGCAGTGTGGTCTGGACAATTGGGCAGTCAGGTGGACTGGGACCTGGGCAGGCTGGAGACTTGGGCAGGGAGACGTTGAATGAACTATAACAAGAGCAGCCTAGAGTCTGGCATCTGGGTAAGAACAACCCCAGGTAAAACATTGAAAACATTCAATTGATTCTGTTGCCCTATTGTTTGGCTGGAGTCTTTTGCTTTGGGGGTTTGTTTGCTTTTTCTATGTGAGTGTTTATAAATACGTGAGGGTGGATGTCAGGAGGAAGGAGACAGGCTCTGCTCAGTGGCAGCTTGTGAACAGGACAAGGGGCAGTGAGTGTGAGCTGGAACAGAGGAGGTTCCATGTCAATATGAGAAGGAACTTCTTCCCAGTGGAAGGGGCTGCCCAGGGGGGTTGTGAAGTCTCCTTCTCTGGAGAGATTTAAAACCCACCTGGTTTTTAACCTGTCCAACTGAATCTGGGGGATCCTGCTGTGGCAGGAGGATTGGACTGGATGGTCTTTCGAGGTCCCTTCCAATCCCTCATGTTCCGTGACTCTGTGACATCATTGAAATAAAACCTTCTGCCAGTTTAGATGAAGTCAGGGGAAAAAGAGAGAAGCCAGAAATCTTAGCCAAGCCAAAACTGAAAGTCGGTGGTTTCCTGGGGGTTTGCAGGCAAACACAAACTCGTGTTTCCTCAGGTCCTGCGGCAACTGTTTTTAATGCTCATCTGTGAACAGTTTTGAAAGCTGTTGTTTTCATCCTCGTTTGAAAGCACCAGAGAAGAGCAGCCTCCTCGCTGCTCTTCTGCTCAACATTTATGCACAGTGACTCTCTGAGCACAGATTCAGCTCATCTGTCATCCTCAGCAGCAGCTGAGTTATTCTGGGCTCTGTCGGATGGGGACCTAGAAGGCAAGCAGGCAGGTCCAGGCTTTCTGTTTTAAGTGGTTTGTAATTTAGGAGCTGATCTCACACACTCAGACCTATTTTTGCAACTACTCGCATCTGAGTTGCTGCGCAGATGGGATTTGTGTGTCCTCTGCGTTTGCACCCCATGGATTCGCTCTGGGCAACCAGCGCTTTAGCCACCATCTCCCTGCTGAGGAGAGGCTGAGGGAGCTGGGGCTCTTGGGCTTGGAAAAAGGGAGACGGAGGGGTGAGATCATTCATGTTGATAAACATGTGAAGGGTGGGTGTCAGGAGGATGGAGCCAGGCTCTGCTCAGGGGCACCCAGTGATAGAACAAGGGGCAGTGGGTGTGAGCTGGAACAGAGGAGGTTCCGCATCAATCTGAGAAAGGACCTTCTTCCCAGTGAGGGTGACAGAGCCCTGGAAGGGGCTGCCCGGGGGCATTGTGGAGCCTCTGGAGACATTTCAAACCCACCTGGATGTGTTCCTGTGTAACTGGATCTAGGGCACCCTGCTGTGGCAGGGGATGGGACTAGATGATCTGCCGAGGTCCCTTCCAATCCCTAATGACTGGATCTAGGTGATCCAGCTCTGGCTGGGGGTTTGGAGCAGATGATCTGCTGAGGTCCCTTCCAGCCATTGCTGTTCTGTGATTCTGTGTAACAGAACATCCCTGTGAACGTCTGCGTCAGCGATGGGCCCATCCTAAAGCACACTTTGCTCTTGGAGGATCGCTTGCAGGTGACTCTCAGCAAACACTTCCTTTTCTGATTGCGGTGGTTCTTCCCTGAGCTCACGTGCCTGTGCTTTGTGATGTCTGTGAAACAACTGCTCACGCAGTTTAGCAGTCCCACGAGTGCACTGGACCGTTTGCACTATTGGCTGTGTGTGTGCAATTACATCAATTGAGAAAACACCTCAGGTACAAGGCGCTAATTAAAAACAGAATTAGGAGTACACACGCTTAGATGAAGTTATGAGCAGCTCAGTGGCGAAGAGTGATCGTGGCTGTGCTGTCGTTATAGATCTAACAGAGTTTTAATGCGCTGCGTGCCCCCGCGTGACTCAGGGTGCCTGTAGTTGGAGCCTAGAGCAGGCTCTCACAGCTGGGTCTGGTCTTCTGCTCTTGAGTGAGCTCTTACCTGAGGTCTGTGCTGCTGCTGCTGCTGCTGTGTTTGTTCTCTCCACCAACAAGGAGCTGCACAGTTTTGTCTCAATTTTGTAACGAGACAAAATTGGGCCAAACGGTCTTCCAGGGTCTCTTGCGATCCCCAGTGTCCCGTGAGTCTGTGATGTGTCCATAAAGCCTTTCATTTTGTTCTGAACATATTTTGCTCCCGGTCCTTCCGTGTGGGAGCCGGAATGGCTGCGGCAGAACATGAGCACGAGGTAAAATGATTGCTCTTCTCTACACAACATCTTCTGTAGGTTAGGCTGACAAATGCTACTGTCACTACCAACAGCGATAACAGAGTCAATGTGCTGCAGCAGTAAATTAAAATAAATGCTCTATTTTCCCAAGCGCTGTGATGAGGGAGCGAGGCTGAGATGCAGAGCCACGACTTACCAGGCACCTCTTACCGCCGCCGTTCACCTTTCTGTCCTTCAGGAGCAGCAGACACAAATGTCCTCTGAATGGGGGATTTGCTCGGGTATTTTTCTACTCAAATAAAACCCCAACAGTCTGAAATGCAGAAAATGATCGCGAAATTACCTTGGAGAAGAGCTTTCTTCTCCTGAGAGATGGAGCAGCGTTTAAAAGATAGGAGTGGGATAACTGTCTTGGTTATCCTGGCTATTCTTGGTTTTCTCTATCCAAGACAGGGATAACTAAGCCTAACCCTGTCCAAGACAGGGATAACCAACCCTAACCCTGTCCAAGACAGGGATAACCAACCCTAACCCTGTCCAAGACAGGCATAACTGTCATGGTTCCCCCGCTTGCCTTTGCAGCTGACATTCCAACACCATGAAAAACTCATGGTTGGTTTGCAATGGGTTAAAACTAAATTGGAAGCAACCACTGTGCACACTGGCCTGATCACTAGGGTTCCAAGAGAGGTTAAATCAACCGACTCTCTAGTTCAATGTTGTTCAGTTACATTTTTCACTGAATTAGCAGCAGAAGGGGATTATTCCTGTAATAACTGGTGTCGCTGCAGCTGGCAGGGAAATGGCTGGTCTGAGAGTCAGATGGAAGGTTGTGAACTTCTCGGCTAATTTCTTCCCTGCTGTTCATTTTTAAGAAAGAGTGGGAGGAAAAAAGGATGAAAAATATTCCCTTAACTCTAGTGTCCTTCGGTGTCAAAGTTTTGAGTCCATCATGAGAAGGTGACGTAAGCCACTAGGTTCCCAGGCAGCATATGAAAGCTCCTTCATGGAGTCACAGAATCACATAACATTAGGGATGGGCTGGGACCTCCAAAGATCATCCAGCCCAGGGCTTTACCCACTGAACAGTGATGATGCTTGAAATGCTGCCACGCTGCAGAGGAGAAGGATCAGATCGTGTCTTTTCTTAATGATAATTTACTGATGCATTTAACAACCCCCTGACTAGTAACAGACCCAGCCAGAGCAATGAGCGCTGAGGAAATGTTATGGCTTTTATGTCAGCGAACGGTAAGTGGGAGCAGAGGGCAACAGCCCCTGCAGGGCTTGGGTATGTCTGCCGTCCTTCCCACTTGTTTCTGACAAGCGACACCCGCTGCTGGTGCACAAGCTGCCTCCAACTCTTTGCTCCAAGGAAAACCTTACTTTTCCGACACCATCCCGTGATTCTGCCTGTCGTCCTTGTCGCAGGGCTCCATGTCACTGGAGAAAACCACCAGGAACTAGCAGCGACTTCTGCAGAAGGGCTGCTCTAGGTCTAGTGCTTCAGAGCACACAGTCCCAGAACACTGGGGACTGGAAGGGACCTCGAAAGGTCTTCCAGTCCAGTCCCCCCACCACAGCAGGATCCCCTAGATCCACTCGCATGGGAACACATGTCTCTTTTAAATGAAGAGAAACCCACCCCAAACCTCGACAGCTTTGGCTGCAGTAATGTGCCCGATGTCTCACGCAGAGGCAGAAGACAAATGGATGTGAGGGTCCCAGTTTTCGCTGATCCAAGGCAAAGACTCCTGGCTGCAGGCAGAGCAGTCCGTTGGTAATTTCACACCATGCTGCGTTCACACATCAATTTCCAGCTTTGCCTCCTCTGACTGTTTTATGAGAACCTCCCATGTTCCATTCTGCAAATGTGCGTCAAGCCAGCGCGCCGCACCAAGACAGCCTATGCAAACCGATGCCCACATTACCTTCCATCACCGCGAAGAGCGGGCACAAGTCATGCAAACCCGCAGAGACCCCTGGAGCTTCCCCATCAGACAGATGGCCCTGTCGCTGTTACTCATCTCTCCTACAGCACAGGCACTCTGAGGCTCGAAGAGTCGCTCCTTGTGCTGCAAGTTGTGGATGTCTTGTACGCGCTTGGGCTTCTTTGCAGCCTCCCTGAAACAGCTGCCTTTGGGCATAAAGTAGGCACGTGGCAAGTCTAATATTTCAGTGGTGAAACGCTATTAGGAGAAGTCTCTGGAGCGTTCTAGATCAATACATCTCCAGGAGTACTTCTCACGCTGAGCTACAAGGCGTCATTGTCACACCAGGCCACGACCGCACCTCTCTGTCGAAGGGGCTGTTCTCTCCATCTCCACGCAGAACTAAATTCCTGTATTTTGAAGAGAGGCTGAACATCAGTACTGCGCCGTTCTTATAACAAACACTGTGTCGTGGAATCACAGACCGTCGGGGACTGAAAGGGACCTCGAAAGATCAGCCAGTCCAATCCCCCCACCACAGCAGGATCGCCTAGACCAAGTCACACAGAATCACAGACCACCAGGGACTGGAAGGGACCTCGAGAGGTCATCCAGTCCAATCTGCCTGCCACAGCAAGATCACTTAGATCCAGTCACACGGGAGCATGGCCAAGTGGGTTTGAAATGTCTCCAGAGAGGGAGACTCCACAACCTCCCTGGGCAGCCCCTTCCAGGGCTCTGGCACCCACACTGGGAAGAAGGTCCTTCTCACATGGATGTGGAACCTCCTCTGCTCCAGCTCACACCCACTGCCCCCTGTCCTGTCACTGGGTGCCCCTGAGCAGAGCCTGGCTCCATCCTCTGTCTCTGAAGTAGCCGTCGACGCGTGCCTTTGCACTCCAGCCCCCTCGTCATCCCCCAACAGACGGCAGCCGGGTGGGTGCGCGCAGGGACCGCGGGGCGCTTTGACACCCAGCTCAGCCTCGAGCGCGGCACCAGCACCCACGTTGAATCAACAGCGCCACCGCGTGGTGCCTCCGCAGCCGGCGCAGCGCTCGCCCCAGAAGTTGCGGAGCGGGGCGGCTGCCAGCGCGCTCGCGTTTCGCAGCGGCTGTCGGACTAGCGCAGCAACCGGCAGTGCTGGGGGTGAGTTGTTAAACTTAATGGGAGAGTCATGAAGATGCTTCCACAACAACACGGCGTCTGGCGGCGTTCTTCAGTAACTGCTCAGCTGTCTCGAACTTCCGATAACCAGTCCATCCGTTTTAAGGTTCCAGTACGTTCTTCCAGGGAAGAGTTCATAAAGCACTCTGAATTCTCTGAACAACTCCATCCTTCACCAGCCTCCTTGTCTTATGCCACGTTTTTTATTTGAAGTGTCTAGGGGATCACAGAATCGCAGAACATGAGGGGTTGGAAGGGACCTTGAAAGATCATGCAGTCCCACCCCCTTGCCACAGCAGGAACATGGCCAGGCAGGTTTTAAATGTCTCGTGAAGATGGAGACTCCACAAAGCCCCAACTGGAAGGCAGGCATCTCCAAAGGGTTTTAGATGTTGCCGTAGAAGGAGACTCCACAACTGGAAGGGCTGCCCCTGCCAGGGCTCTGTCACCCTCACTGTGAAGAAGGCCCTTCTCAGATTGACGCGCAACCTCCTCTGTTCCAGACCACACCTGCTGCCCCTTGTCCTATCACTGGATGACACTGAGCAGAGCCTGGCTCCCTCCATCCCCACTCTTCTGGACTCTTCCCAGTGGTGCCCAGCAATAAGACAGAGGGTCATGGGCACGACCTGGAACAAGAGATTCACTCTAAACACAACAAAAACCTGATGCAGTTGTGTCTGCAGCAATGGCAGGGCTATTGCAAGACTGATTTCTTAGCCCTTTCAGCAAGGCTAAAGGTCAAGAGCCACCAAGGGGGATCTCTCAGCACAACCCCCAACAATTTTTCACATTTCCATTGCTCTCCTGCTCTCCTCGGTGCCAGCGCTAGTGGTGGCAGTGCCACACGGGAAATTAGGCTACTTGTCAGCTGGATGGATTTCCTAAGGCACCTGGACAGAGAGCAAGCCCTGAGGAATTCCAGGAACACACAAACAGCAAAATAGCTTCGTGGAAACGCCCCGGCTGGCGTGGGGGGAGCAGGAGTCTGCGCTCGTGTGCGAGGGGAGGCCGGAATCATTTCTGCTCTAATCTGACCAACTGCACTGGGAAATCACGGTGCTGCACCGGAGGGACGTGGAGTGTCTGCTCCAGCACCGTCACCACAAACGTTCCCTTATTCTTCTAGTTTTTTGAGAATAATCTGTATTTAGACCAGTGAACTCGTGGCTCTGGGTTCTTAGAGGGGAGCGTAGTCTGTGGATTGCACACAGGATCCAGTCGCACAGGAACATGCCCAGGTGGGTCTTAAACGTCTCCAGAGAAGGAGACTCCACAACCCCCCTGGGCAGCCCCTGCCAGGGCTCTGTCACCCTCACTGGGAAGAAGGTCTTTCTCATATTGATGTGGAACCTCCTCTGTTCCAGCTCACACCCACTGCCCCTTGTCCTGTCATTAGATGCCCCTGAGCAGAGCCTGGCTCCATCCTCCTGACACCCTCCCTTCACATGTTTATAAACACAACAGGAAAACATCCGCTCTGGTCCTGCCACGGCCTCAGCAAGCAGGACCTCGGCGAAACACTAGTCAACAGCGAAGCTCCTGTGCAGAGAGACCGTGTCCAGTCTGCCCACCATCGCACACCGCAATGTGCGTGGCACCCGCTTAATTAGCCTGGCTGCTTTATTGAGACGTCTCCCAGGGATATCTGCTGACTTAGTCTGCTGAGCAGTGGCTGAGGCTTCATTCGAACGCTATTATCATCAATCTCTGGCTCCCTTTGTATTTTTAGCAGGGACCACTATGACTAATAGCACCTGATTAAACACGGCTTAATTAAGTGCTAGGAATTATGATGATTTCATATCCGATCCAGGCAGTAGGTGCCAAATACTAATAAGAAAAACTCTTATCAGGCAAAGAGCCTGCAAATTGTGGGACCAACCTGTGTTCGTGAGATTTTAATTACAAGAGTCTTCCCCTTGAAATTAAAAGTTGTGAGGAGGTCCTGGATGTGACAGTATTAAATATTAGCAAGTGAGGCTCGAGGTGGGTGTCAGGAGGATGGAGCCAGGCTCTGCTCAGGGGCATCTAGTGACGGGACAAGGGGCAGTGGCTGTGAGCTGGAACACAGGAGGTTCCACATCAATATGAGAAGGAACTTCTTCACGGGGAGGGTGACAGAGCCCTGGAAAGGAGGAGTTGCAGAGTCTTCATCTCTGAAGATGCTCAAAACCCACCTGGCCATGTTCCTGTGCGGCTGGATCTAGGGGTCCTGCTGTGGCAGGGGGACTGGACTGGATGACCTTTCAAGGTCCCTTCCAATGCCTGATGTCCTGTGATCCTGTGTGATAGACACAGTTGCATAAAAAACACGTTATAGCCCCACTGTGCTTTTTCATTTCCTGAGAATTCCATTCTACAGTGCAGCAGCCCAGAGGTCAGGCGGAGGGAATAACTGCCTTAGCAGCAATTACACCAAATCATTAACTCATGCTCAGCGTTCCTTCTAACGCTTGGCCTCGCGTCGAGCAGAGCGCTGCAGAACGAACGACACTGACTGAACGGCGGTTCGGCGTAAACAGCTTTGCTTGGTGTGTGGGTGAGCGCTGCCGAAGATGGCAAACTCTACTTCATCAATTAGTAAAGAACTCGTCTGCTCTCTTTGTAGTGGTGCTGGAGGATAAAGTATTTTGTTTACTCGGGGATAAATCCTTTATAATGTTTTACTTCTGACTAGATTGCAGAATCACAGAACGTTAGGGATTGGAAGGGACCTCAAAAGGTCATCTAGTCCAATCCCCCCACTACCTAGACCAAGTAGTCAGGAACATGTCCAGGTGGGTTTTAAACATCTCCAGAGAAGGAGACTCCACAACCCCCCTGGGCAGCCCCTTTCAGGGCTCTGTCACCCTCACCGTGAAGAGGTTCCTTCTCATAGAGATGTGGAACCTTAAAACTTGTTAAACAGTGGCGGAGGGTGTTGGGGAGTCATTTGGCATTAGGTGAGTTTAGGTCTAGGGTAGGTGTTGCTTGAAAAATGCCTGGTATCTGTCTATAATTCTTCGCTTTGCAGTTTGTTTTCAGGCTGAGATGAGCCACCTGTTTATCCCCTGGGGTTTTGATTATTTCAATTCAGATTATTTCAGAATAGATTTCCTGAAGGAAAGATCGAGGCAACTGGAGATATCTAGTTGGGGTGGTCAGGCACTGGAATGGGCTGCCCATGGTTGAGTCGCTGTCCCTGGGTGTGTTTAAAGATGGTTTGGAGGAGGTGTTGAGGGCTGAACCTGCAGGGTAGGGTAGATGGTTGGACTCGCTGATCCCAGGGGTCTTTTCCAACCAGAGCGATTCTGTGATGTCTTGTATGGCCGAGCAAAACACCCAAGGTCAACTTTCCAACACAGAAATGTCTGGGAAGCCTCAGTAACTGAAGGACCAGAAATTCCAGAAGTAATAGGAGACTTTTTTTGTTTATTCCAAGCATTTAGTGTTTGTTTTCTCCCTTTGTGAAGTTTTCTAACTCTGCCCCTTAGAACAGATAAAAGGGGTGTTTAAGAGCTGATTCATGTAAACTGCATCTTTATTAGTGCCTGCCGAAGATTTACGAGGCAAGGATGCGGCGCTGCCGACCATCATTCCTTTTTATCACTTTAGCTTGTTGGAAGGTTGTCAGTAAATCTTCCCGTCCAAGCTGTGTGTCTGCCGGCGCTTCCTCTTGGTGACGCTTGCCGCACACAGCTCTTGGCGTCCGAAGCGTGCCCAGCGAGCGCGGCTTTCCAGGCCTGTCTGTTTGTAGCCCAATTTTCCATCTGCCCTGGCAGGCAGAGTGATCGTGTCAACAAGGGTTTGTTTTGCCAGCCTGGCTCCGACTCTCCACGAGCACACAAACCCGAGGCAGGGAGCACCCTTGGTCACCTTTCAGCCTCCCGCACGCTCGGAGTCCGCTCTTCCCGAGCAGTCTCCTAGAAGCAGCCCCGTATGAACTGTTGCTTCTGAACCACAATGCGACGGGTTTGAGGGGAGCCCACAGGCATCTGACTCGGTTTGATCCCAAGGGCGAATGAAGACACAAACGAGCTCAGGTGCCGTCCACCTGTTGCTTTTGTTGGTGAGGGGAGAGGAGAAGAGGCAGGGGGATGGACTGGATGATCTTCCGAGGTCCCTCCCCATCCCTAGTGCTCGGTGATCCTGTGGTTTGGCAAGCTAAGGGCAAACATCATCATCTTCTTGGTTGCTTTTGCATGTTGCTCTTGATAGATCCTGAGTTACAATGTTCCCAGCTTTTGATCTGCCCACGAGTCACTTCTAGGATCCACTCGAGAGCACCCAGCTTCAGAGTCAATCAGCAGGAGACGCGGTGCGTTCGGGACCACCCAGAGGGATGGAAAGGGTGGCCAGAGAGAAGCGCTTTCCAGGCAGTGAGTGGCCTCGCGGCCACCCAGCGTGATTGTGGCTGCAGCAGTTCCAGAGACCTCGTTGCAAAGGGACTTGCTGGCAATCAGAGGTGTGTCAGAGGAAAGGATGTTTCTGGGTTTTCACTGTGGAGTCACACTGCCCATAAAACTTGCATTCCAGGGTACAGGAGACGGGGTGGAAATGTCTGTGCTGGCACTGAGGAGCTGAGGACACCTGAGGCCAGGTGTGTGCCCGTAACTCTCAGTCAGCACTTGCAGATGAAGTTTTAAGATAGAGCCAGTTCAGTTTTAAAAGTGAGTTTATTGGCCAAAAGCTTTTCCTCTCTGGTGGGCAGTGTCTGACCTCGGAGAAGAAAATAGCTGCTGGTTCTTCCAGCCCGCGAAGACTTTATTGCAGCAGCTGAATTGCTGACCCAGTTTGGATGCTGGACAATCCTGAACGGGAGGACATCTGCAAACGGGGTAGAAGTTGTGCATTTTCTTGTCTGTGTTCTGTGAATCTGTCTCTGAAAGCCAGGCAGCCCCGCCGGCACACGCATGCAGATGTGCACCTGATTTACCTCGGTGTCTCATCGCAGGTAGAAGACTTTGCCTGTTCCCATGGCAACTGCCTTTCAGTGTCTTCATTGACCTTCTTCTCGCCAGTGTTTGCCGAGTGTTCAGCACAAAAAACTTGGTCATATCAATACGAATCCTGATGCTTCTACATCTAATGCCTCTGCTCTGCCCAGTCAAAGAAGTATTGCTGTCCTGAAGCCCAGCCTGCCACCAGAAAACTTAATTTAAATGTAAGAATTATTGGGGCTGTTCTGGGGGTTATTTATGTGCGCTCCAGCCATTATTTGAGCGCACGGCGAAGGGCTCTTTCTCCATCTATTCTGACAGCCTCAGCTCTTCAGAGAATTTATTTTATCTCTAATACGAGAAGCTGATTCCACTGGCACTTCTGACACAAACTTAAATCTCACAACACAAAAGAGCCGGCGTGTCTGCTCTTGTCTCGCAGAGATAAAATTTATTGGCCCAAAGAGATACAAATGCTCTGCCTGGACCCAATAATGCGATCGGCAGCCCCCGCCCGTGCCGCTGGGTCAGGTCTGCGCTTCAGCCTCGAAGGGTGTTTGCCTCTCGTCTATCATTATTCTGTTACTGGTGGAGCAAACGTGGGCCTCTTTGTTTTCTGGGCTTAATCCAGTTTAAGTTTCAAAGGCTCAGATGTCTGTGATTTCATTACCGTGGGATGAGACTGTCGCGCACTCTGAATAGTTTTCCTTGGTGTTTTATATTCTGTGTGTGTGAGTGTGTGTGTGCACATAGGGCAGTAATTTCATACAGCTTCTCTATGCTTATCACAGAGCATCAGGGATTGGACGGGTCCTCCAAAGATCATCCAGTGCAGTCCCCCCACCACAGCAGGATCCTCTAGATCCAGTCACACAGGAACATGCCCAGGTGGGTCTTAAACGTCTCCAGAGAAGGAGACTCCACACTCTGCCTGGGCAGCCCCTTCCAGTGCTCTGTCACCCTCACTGGGAAGAAGTTCCTTCTCATATTGATGTGGAACCTCCTCTGTTCCAGCTCACACCCGCTGCCCCTTGTCCTATCACCAGATGCCCCTGAGCAGAGGCTGACTCCATTCTCCTGACACCCACCCTTCACATATCTATCAACATTAATGAGGTCACCCCTCAGTCTCCTATTTCCCAAGCTCAAGAGCCCCAGCTCCCTCAGCTTTTCCTCATCAGGGAGATGCTCCCCTCCCTTCACCATCTTCGTGGTTCATCATCTTTGAGTACTCACCCAGTAAAGTTATTCACACTCTTTGAGTGCTCAAACCCGCTTGGCCATGTTCCTGTGCGACTGGATCTAGGGGATCCTGCTGTGGTGGGGGATTGGACTGGCTGATCTTTTGAGGTCCCCTCCAATCCCTGCTGGTCTGTGACGCTGTGGTTCACAGATTTCTTCGTGTTCTAGGGAGGCTGAGGCAGTGCTGACTCTGACTGTGTCCTGGGCAGGATAACCTCGCCGAACAAATCTGTTCCCCTCTGCACATGGCGACAATCTGCCTTGGGCTGCCAGCCCTCTCTCCTCCATCTTGCACCAAATTACTCTTTGCAGTCTTATCAGCCCGAGCCTCTGCATCTAAGGTTTTGATAGGTTTGATTACCATCTGCCTTCTATCTCAGGCTGCCTGGCAGACGTTGTTGTGTCAGGACATGCCTGCTGCCTTGCCAGAGCGTTATCTAACGTTGAGTGTCCGCCAGTAGTCGGGAGAGCAAAAGGCAACTTAAGGGAAACTTAAATCAGGCTGTTTACTCTGATGCACAGTAGTGGATTAAAGAATGTCTTACTCTGCTGCCCTGAAAATCCAAGCTCTGTGAACACTGCTCTGTCACATGAAAAGCTTCCTTCATTTAGCTTACACAACCCCTCTCCCTTCATTTTTCTTTAAGGAAACTCTTTTCTGCCACCTCACCATCCCAAAGCTTCCAACTCGTGGTAGAAAGGGTTTATTTCTTATCTCTGTAGTCCCTTACGTTCCATCTACCGCGTTTTCACAGGATCACAGAACATTAGGGATCGGAAGGGACCTCGAAAGACCATCCAACTGGTATTTTTAAGGAGACACCTTTAGACAAGTTTTTCAGCTGTTCAAGGTCACCTTAACAAGCATCACAAGTAATTCACTGGAGAAACGGGAGTGTCCCATTGACAGGCGGTGAATGGCCACACTTCTCATACCTCAAAGAGATCTGCCTTTCGAGGCTGGGCCACCATTTACTTGAGTGTGATCCATCTATTAAATGGAACAGGTACCATGAACCCTCAGGGATGGTTTGGGGGTGACCTTGTAGAGTAGGGCTGGTGGTTGGACTTGACGACCCAGGGGGTCTCTTCCAACCGGAATGATTCTGTGACATACCTCAGCTCCTTGACCCTCTGGGGGTTACTAGGGCTTTGGCTTGTGTTTGGCAACATCATCCACCGTGGGAGGTGTCTGAAGTGCCCTTGACAGTGTCTGCTACAGAAAACAGGAAGGGGCACTGCTGATAAGGGGAGCCTGTTGGTATCTCTCCTGCAGCCTTAATCAGAGGCTCTCACACAGCTTTGTCAGAGTGGCTGGACTTTTATCTTGGCAGTTGTTTGTGCTTCTGGGAAGTTTCTTCCTTCTGAATGCCAAGTTGTGAAGGGGAAAAAGTGCACAAGAGCAAACCTCCCTGAGTCTGCGTTCCCAATCACTAGGGCAGTAACAGTGCTGTAGGTGTAATTGCAAAGAAGGGGGGAAGTGCAATTAAAGAGACTGTCACGAAACGTTTTGAGAAATAAAACTGCCAATGCGGAGAAAATCAGCTCTGCCTCATCGCTACACGAATCTCCAGCAGGGAAACAGTCCCTGAACAAAGCCTGATCACAGTGTGATGATACCTACCTTATGGATAATGCCTTCTGATTAGAAATGTTGTTTACTGGGTATTGATTTCAGTCTGTATTTAATCAATGCTGTGCGAGAGAGGAAGAGCAGATGTTCCTTAAAGATACGAATTACACATGGGGCTGAGGACTGAGGTCGCGAGAGAGTTTGGACTATGAATTATGAGGCTAAGAGCCTTTCCGCTTCCCTCGTGGCTACCTCGTTTCTTCTTTTGCTGCCTGGCCTTAACAAGTTTTTCACGCTGTCTCAAGTGTCTTTAAGAGATGCTGTTCTTCACTTTCACGGGTGGCGATTCAAGTGGGGCTGTTACTGGTTGTGATGAAACAATCAAACCTGTAGGGCTGGTAATACCTTCCAGAACTTTCCTTGCTTTCCCAGGCTGCACTTCATGGCATCGCTCGCTCTAGAAGGCAGCGCTCATTACTTCTGTTTAGTCCTGATTTACAACATGCAAATACCCTCACCTGGCATCTGCTGAGAGCCAAAAGCAGTCAGTCATAAATCATTATCAATTAACGGTTAATGCCGCACTAATGAGAAAAAATTGATTGATCAGTGGTAATTGCTAAGCACTGCGCCGGGTGCATTGTGCTGCTAGGAGGACTTCTTCAAGAGAAAACTGGCAGAGCCAATCCAGGCGACACCACGGTTCCTCCAAAGCCCTCAAAGCCACCGGGGGTTTGCTGTTTGTCTGTGAGCCGGGTCAGAGACAAGGGGCAGCGTTTGGTGCTCGGTTCGTGCAGTGCAATCAGATGGCCAATCTTTCCAAACAGCTTTCATGGACTTGTAATACAGCAAACCCTGCCCAAGTGATCTGGACTCATTTGCAGAAAGCTCTTGAAAAAAGCTGAACCAAAAGTCTCTCTTCCGATGCCTTGAAGAACAGGTGTTCCCTCCGCACAAAATGCCCTCGAGCCGGCAGGTCTGGTGTGCACACTCAGAGATCTGCTCCCACCAGGCTGGAAGTTTAGCAAGAACGTGCAACAGAATCGTAGAATCACAGAACCTTTCGGGCTGGAACTGACCCTTGGGATCAGCAAGTCCAACCATCAACCCTACTCTACAGGGTCACCCCTAAACCACCTCCCCCAACACCACCAGATGATCTTCCAAGGTCCCTTCCAATCCCTAATGTCCTGTGATTCTGTGATTGTCTTCTGAACAGGTCAGTTATCAATGATTTAAAAACCCATTGGAGCCGGTGCTGAACGGCAAACGTTCGCCCCAGTGGCTCCACGCGTCGGGAAGGCAGCCGAACACGCTGCGGACACACGTGCGCGACCAGTGCGTCGGAGGGTCTGACAGTGCAGCCTCTGATTTCCAGTCTCACGTTGCCAGGAGCGATGAGCCAGTTTCGAGGCCAGTTCTCCCCGGGTTATTGCAACGCCCCACAGCGAGGCAGACCCGTGCAGCGCTTCACAGCGCGTTAGGGCTGTGGCGTCTCTGATCTCTGCTTGAGGGAGGCGTCACAGTGCAGGGCTTGGTTGAACTGACGGGATCCGCAGTGCCATTAGGGAAGCACTCAGACCAAATGTCATCTTGCTGCTTCATGGTATTTGCCAAGGTGCACGCGCGCGTGCACACACGCAGACAGCAGCCTCCGTCCCTTCAGCAAAACAGGTTGGTCTTTCCTTCCAGTTGCTACTGGTTTTGTCAGAAGCTGTTGTTCGTGTGAGGAAGAGTGAAGTCAACATCTTTGCGGCTCTGTGCCGGACTCCCTCAAGCGGTTCCTTTTTTCCAAGCCAAAGGGTCCCAGCTCGCTCACTCAAATCGTATCAAAAACTTGTACTTCAGAAGTGTGAGTATAAAGCTCGAGGAACACTTCTAATTTCCATTCTGGTGACAAAGAGCCTGGTAGACGTCCGTATTTTAATAGCTGCTATTTTATGCATAGACGGGACCCACGTCTGTTTGTGGAAGGCAATTTTCATCGGCGCTTGTTATTAAAGCAGTCCCGTGACTAAAGACAACTTCCTCTGGCAAAGGAGACAGGGAAGAAACATTGACTGTTGATGTTGTTGATGGATGAGTAAGTGACAACTAATGTTTCATTCAACAGACGGAATTGACGCTGTAAACATATTTAACTTTGAAATATTTATTTATTCATGGAAGATCTGTTGTTGAAAGGGTAACTGCTTAGGAGTTTGGATTGGTTTTAGAAAATGAAAATGAAATGAGGGCATTAAATTCTCCGTGTTCTTCTGCCCAGGAGCAGGAGATAGCTCATTCACAGGAATAAAAAACCTCAACAATAGGAAAAAGCTAATCCCGAGCCCTGGTCTCCAAACTGCTGAAAGCAGAGGGTCAGCTTGGAAATGACAAAACATCACAGAGTGAGGCTTCTTTTTATAATTCACAGAATCATCCAGGTTGGAAAAGACCCCTGAGATCATTGAGTCCAACCAGCAACCCTACTGTACAAGGTCATCCCTAAACCAGATCCCCCAGCACCACATCTAAGTGACTTTTAAACTCGCCCAGGGATGGGGACTTGACCGCCACCACTCTACTACTTCCAGGTCACAGAAGGAAACACCTTCACACAAAACCTGCCTCTCAGGAACAGAGTCTTTCCTTAAACCGTTTGTTTTCAGCTCTGCCACCTGTCTCAACGTTATCAGTCAGCGTTACAGTGAAATATTGAAAGGTCACTGGAGAAACAGGCGTCGCTGCTCTCCGGGTGGATCTTGGTGATGAGTATTTATGTGCCTCTCCACTCTGCCTCTCTGAAGCCAAATCTGGAACAAATCTTTCACGTGTCTTCAGTAGTCTCCTGCTGAGAGTTTTGGGGAAGATTAAGCCAGCTCTCCGAGCTAAACTGTGACAGACACCTCAGCCTTCCTCCCAGGGGCACTGACTGATTGGCCGTTAGCTCTGCTTTTCTTAATAAGAGCCAGCCCTTGTTTGACAACGCTGGCCACTGCAAAGAGTGTGGGACCCATTCTGGCTACAAAGGTTTTCCTCAGGGGAGTTTTGAATGGGCGGAACGAGACTCGGAATGAATGGACAATCTTTGATGCCCTGCCCGTGGGCCCTGCTGATCTCGGAGACAAACGAGCATCCGTTTCCAAAGGCAGCCCTGGCTGAATGAGGCGGGGTAGGAATAAGAGGGCAAGCTTAGAAAAGGGTCCGTACGTCCGAGGGGTGCTGGGGGTGCCGAGGGAAAGAGGCGAGGCTGGTAATGAGACAGACAGCAGGCAGCTGCGACAGAGGGACCGGCTGAATTGCTGGTTCTGGGGCGATTTGTTTCAATACTCGATCAGGCTCACCGTCCCACTGATCCGTTTCAGGCAAGGGTGGGTAAAGGCTTCCCTTCTCTCTCGCTTCCCTCATCCTCCGGCCTCCAGGCGTGATCCAGCACGTAAAGATCTGCAGGCAAGAAAACCTTAGAGGGCTTGGGGTCGGTTTTTGTCTGCTATCAGCTTTGCAAATTCCATGCAGCTCAATCTCCAGAGCTCTCTGTCACCGCTTCCTTTCCCTTTGCACACGCGTCCGTCTTCATTGAGAGAGCTGATGGGAATGAGAACATCGAGCACAAAATTCAACAATTACAGTGATCCTGACCTGACCTGGAATATTCCAGTGGTCAGTGAGTGGAAACGCTTTATCCTCTTCCTCTTCAGGTTGCTTTTGTCCTGCTCTGGACACCTCCACAGCACCACGGTGCATACCATTTAAAATCGATGTTGTGTAGGGTGAGATGGAATCTTGTGTCTGTGAGGAAGAGAGTGAAGCGGTGGGAGCACTGAGAGGTTGTTTTCCTTTCACAGTTTGAAATTATTATTATTTGCCTACATGTGCCACTACAGCCGTCTTTCTGAGCCCCATATGTGCCACTACAGCCGTCTTTCTCAGCCCGTTGGTGGTCACACTGCTCATGTGCTCACGCAACGCCCTGTTCACGAGTGTCGCCGGGCTCTGCCCGGTCACGCCACCGCATCGGCACAAAACCCTTCTGCTTGTTCTCGTACCTCGGCACCCTCGTGCTTTGATCCAGAGCAAGCTGATGTTATGAGCGTGGCTATCTCTAGATGTCATTGGCCATCACTGGCCTCTGTTTCGGGCGCGTGCCTGCTGTACAGAGGGGCAGCACGTTCCAACACAGCGCTGAAGGATGCTTTTGGACACTTTTAAACCTATTTAAAATGACTCCCTTTTGCTTTGTGCAACAATTACGGTGATATGAAAGGGAGAAACGTCCTAGGAACGCGCTTCCTCCTTCCTCCCTGTTTTCACCAAACACTTTAAAACACTTTTAAAGTGCTGATAACCGCCCGGTTTGAGCATTCAAACCACATCCAGTTAACTATCTGGTGCTTTATATTCAACCAGCGCTGCTAGAGAAGTGTATTTTAAATCAGCTGTGCCTTACAAAGGCAATTTATATTGCCCTCCCACAAGCCTGAAGTAATTTACAGTAAGTGTCGCTGCCTCGTAAAGCAGCTAAATGAGTTTGCAGCTTTAAAAGTGCTTAAATCATGCTATTTTGTTCATTTATAAACAATTTATGCTTCCAGACACAAGCGTAACGGCATCCGAACCAGCTAATCGCGGTATCTCTTTTACACACTCCGTATCCATGTCGCTCTCCGGTTTAATCGGTGTTTTTATTGTCTTTCAAAACTCTTCTCAGGATTCCAGTTGCATTTGTCGCAGGGAGCCTTGTCTGCGCCGCCATTAGAGTTAATGACTTTTGAGTGGCACCGTCTGCTGCGCCCGTGAGGGGTCCACTTCCTGATGATGGACCTCTCGGGCAGAAGCACCACTGCAGAGAGGTTCAGCTGGGGAGCGCAAGGGTGGTGGTAGCCGGTTACTTCACAGATCCATGACTTTGTCCTTCTCGAGCAGTGATTCGATTACGGCCGCGTCGGCAGCGCACGGCCAAGGACACCGTCTTCTCGAGTTCTGCAAACAGCCGTCGTCAGGGTCGCACTGGAGCCCCACAGACAGTCTGATTTGATTTGATTTGATCCCAAGGGTGAAATTCAGACACGAATTAAGTCAGATGCCAACAACCAATTGCTTTTACTGTTAAGAGTAAGGAAGGGAGAAGAGTGATAGAAAAGTCGAGGAGGAAGGAAAACCTTGCAAGGAGTCTCTCCTGTAGAACAAGCCTCAATAAGTTTGTAAGAGTAGTGGAGAGGCACAAAACCCCTTTTAGGGGCTATTTACACACCTGATGTGCTGGCAGACCTGAGTGTGTGTGGATTTATTTACCATCCCAGGATGGATCTCTATCCCACGGCTCCATCCCGTGGCTCCATCCCATGGCTCCATCCCGTGGCTCAATCCCATGGCTCCATCCTGTGGCTCCATAGGAAGTAGCTTCCCATAGAATGTGAAGACCACTGTTGAAAACATCTTCGCAGTAGATGGGTACTAGAGGTATCCTACAGGAAGAGATTCGAAAGCACCACACAGCGGGTGGGACTGAAGGCTGGGTGTGGGATTTGCTACAGCTGGGACACAGCTAGGAACAAGGAGTAGAAGAAGGGAAAAGAGACTGTGAGGACAATTAATGACTCAATGAGAAACCCTGGTGTTGTCGCATCACCGCGTTGTGACTGTGCGACCTTCGCAGCGCGTGAATTGCAGTAGGGACCCGAACACCTGGAAGCAAGGTGCGATTGATTTGTGCATGTGCTTATGACAGATATGAAACAGTCCAGTTTTGAGAAACGTGATAGCTTCTCTTGTCAAAAAGATTTGATGTTTTGTCAATATTGATTCAGGCTTCTCAGGGTCACCGGAGCAAAACATGATGAAGCTCTGTTGCTGCAGGGACGTGAAGAAAAGATGTTTGATTGATTCTCTCATTATCCAATGACAGCTACTACAGAGCAGGGAGTAAAAAATGGCAATTACACTCTTGCTTTATAGAAGAAGAAGAAGGAAAAAGAAACTGCTTTAAGACCTGCAGAGCTGACACGTGAGAGGCAAAGAGTGCCTGATGCAGGAACTGCAGTGATTGGTCTCTCAGACCCGTTTCCACACGGGCAGATTTCTCGTCACAATATTTGTGCTGAGCTGTTAGAACTACCACAAAGTTTTTTGTGTGAGTCTTTAACTGCTCAGGGTGGGGGTTGAGTCCCCATCCCTGGATGAGTGTAAAAGTCACTGAGATGTAGTGTTGGGGGATATAGTTTGGGGGTGACCTTGCAGAGTAGGGTTGATGGTTGGACTCACTGATCCCAGGGGTCCTTTCCAACCTGAACGATTCTATGATTTTGTTTGTGTGTTTAAACACCAAGTCAACGATAAGAAATACATTTTCAATGTGGAACACAGCACCTCTACGTTGCGTTAGGGACTGGAAGGGACCTCGAAAGATCACCCAGCCCCATCTCCCCACCACAGCAGGATCCCCTAGATCCAGTTGCACAGGAACATGTTCAGGCAGATTTTCAATGTCTCCAGAGAAGGAGATTCCACAACACTCCTGGGCAGCTCCTTCCAGGGCTCTGGCACCCTCACCATGAAGAAGCGGGGCTTGTTTTGATGTTTTGAGAAGGAACTTCTTCCTGATGAGGGTGACAGAGCTGCCCAGGGGGGTTGTAAAGTCTCCTTCTCTGGAGATGTTTAAAACCCACCTGGCCTTGTTCCTGTGCAACTGGATCTGGGGGATCCTGCTGTGGTGGGGGATCGGCTTGGATGATCTGTCGAGGTCCCTTCCAGTCCCTAATGTTCCATGATGTTGTAGGTTGCCTTGTGAGTGTTAGAAATGACTTCGATATTACAGAGGCAAAAAAGTCTAAGATGCAGGTGGAGCTGGTCCAGTGAGAGAATGAAGTCAGCAGGACATCTGCAATTCATAAGGGACACTCTTGTCGTTAGAGCGGCAGAGGGTCATCGCTCTGACCCAGTGCCTTGTTGCCACCAGGAGAGAGCAGTGAGAAGTGCTGAGAGCTGCAGCAATGAATCTGACACCAACGATCATTTCGAGAACAGAGCTGTAGGTCACCTGAAAAACTCAAGACGAGCGATTTGCATAACCTTGTCCGTGGCTAAAGCTTCACCGAGCTCTTAGTTGAGGAACAAGAGAGCACGGGTTTAAGAGCTGTACTGCCTGGCAAAATGTGCCCACTCAGTGCCACGTTGCTAATGACCACTGAGAAGAAAGCGACCTCTGTAAGCCGGCTAATGCGGAGGCGGCAGCCACAGGTGTTATTTTTCATCATTTATGTGCATTAGTGACAGATAAAAACCAGTCATAACCGCTGCTGAAGGCATGGACGTCCTCAAGTTTAGCCTTGGGTGAGGCAATATCCCACCTCCCGCTGGAGCAGCCCCAAGGAAGACGCGCTGACGTGAATCAAATGCTCTCTGGGCTGATGCCTGTAGGGCGCCGTCCTGCTCGTACCTTCCTCCGGTGCGTTCGGCTGCTGATTCCGCTGCTCTGGGAAGTCCTAAAACCCAAGCAAGGACGGCAGCGATCAGCAGAGCTTGGGCCGAGCGTGGAGCAGTTTCAGAGATTTAGCTTAGATCCTGTGGTTTCCATTATAACTTCACTCAAATCAGTGAGCTATTGGGTGAACAAGGATTAAACAGAGCGGAAGGCAAAATTAATATCTATTAATAAACAGCTTTTAATTTTCTCCTTCAGCTTTGTACCAGCCGCGTTCCGTCGCGCTCCGCTCGTGGATCTGCTGACACAGGGTTAGTCACAGAAGGACTTATATCCACAATAACCACTGCGTTAACAGACTGTTGGCACTTAATAAGCTGCTTCAATATTTCCCCCCCCCCCCCCCTTTTTTTTTTTTTTTNCCCCCCCCCCCCTTTTTTTTTCAGCTGCTGTATAAATTCCTCTTAAATTGTGGCAAAGCTAAGCCCCAGAGTGTAACTGAGTTCCTCCGGAAGCCTAGTTAGCCCAGCTGTGCTGTCTTCAGCTCAACACCAGCACGGCTAGGATCTTCAGAGCAGGTCATCAACACACTTGGAATTTCACAGCAGCAGTGTCTTCAGGTAATTATCACCCTGTCTGTGTTCTCCTTCGTTTCTGGAGAAACTGTCCATTAGTCTGGCTCTCAGCTGGCGACTCTGATAGGATGGTGGCTGCTGCAGAGACAGAAGACATGATCATGTCACAGAATCATAGAATCATTCTGGTTGGAAAGACCCCTGGGATCAGCAAGTCCAACCATCAGCCCTACTGTACAAGGTCACCCCTAAATCAGACCCCCCAACACCACATCTTAGCGACTTGTAAACTCATCCAGGGATGGGAACTCAACCCCCATCCTGGGCAGCCCATCCCAGAGCCTGACCACTCTCTCCAGGAAGAATTTCTTCCTGATGGCCAGTCTGACCTTCTCCTGTTGGAGCTTGAAGGCCTTCCCTCTACTTCTGCCCCTAATTCCCTGTGAGAAGAGTCCAGAGAACCAACATCTCCACAGTGTCCTTTCAGACAGTAATAGAGAGCAATGAGGTCTCCCCTCAGCCTCTTCTTCCTCCAGCTAACCAGCCCCAACCCTCTCACTCTCCTTATCAGACTGATTCTCCAGGCCCTAGAAGAGAAACCTGCTGGATAACCTCATTGTACTCCCTCAAGTGTCAACGTTGTACCATCTGAAGAAGTGATGTTGTCTGAAGCATCTCGGGTCCTCGAGACTCGCATCATTTACGCTGATGCTTGTGATACGAAAGGTTTTGAAAAGAATCCGATAGCCAGCCGTCGGTGAAGAATTGACGGTAATAAACCATCGTGATAGCGTAAGTGAAGCAACACATCAGAGAAGCCATCTAACCATAACAGCTTCTGAGGATCTGGAAATGACTTTTCTATTTCAACTTAGCCTAAGGTTTGTTCCAAATGCACCCACGAACGCGTCTGAAAGGCAGTGTCGATGGGAATGGGATTAACTTTGACCCCAGCGATTTACGGCGGCGGCTTCTCGCTGCCCTCAGGAACAGGATTTTGCCAAGTTTGACTGACTGATTAGTCTTCATCTGACTTAACTCACAGCAATCTATGGAATAATGGGGTTTTGCCCCAAGTTTTCAGGAAAAAGAGGGAGGATTGTGTTCAAGGCTATCAGAAAGAGACTTCTTAGCTCGTGTGTTGCATGAGCTCACATATAGTGAGAGCTGATACCTCCAGGAGATGTTTTGGATATGAAAGGGCTTGGTGTTTGCTCCAGCTGCCGCCCTCGAGTTCAGCCGGCAGGGTAAGCGAGCAGCTCGTCACTGCAGTAAAATAAATGGGCTGGAATAGAGGTAAAACCGGTGCTGCACAGTCCAGACCCAGTCTGAAAACAGCGTGCTTGAATTTACGGCTGTTTCCGGGCTGGCTAACCCGGCAGAAGGCAGGATCGAGCAGTAAAAATGGATTGGTCTGTCCATCTGTGCTGGTGGAGAAAATCTCTTTTGAGGGCTATTGCATTGCAGGGGCGCTGGGGCAGAGAAACGGCTCCTCGGTGCCGCCGGGAGCTGAGTGGGCTTGGAGGTGCATGCGTGACGAGAGCTTGCTCTCGCCTGCGGTTCCCAGAGGGGTGGAGTTGAAAGGCAGCGCTGCAGGGCAGGAGCCAGGGCGTGATGGTAACGCTTCCGTTCTACGTGTGGATACGTAGATTGACCTTCCCTTTGTCAACAGCAAGCCTGAGAGTTGATATCTAAGAGCACAGTGAGACATCTGTTTGGGCTGGAACCACAGAACATTAGGGATGGGAAGGGACCTCAAAAGATCATCGAGTCCAATCCCCCCACCACAGCAGGATCCCCTAGACCAAGACACACAAGAACATGTCCAGGTGCATTTTAAACATCTCCAGAGAAGGAAACTCCACACTCAGAGCTCTATCTGCTTAGAAATGATCTGCAAAGTAGGTACCAGGTATCAGAGGCTGAGATGTAGCATGATTTCTCTCCTTATTTCTATCAAGTAGCATGATTTCTCTTTACATATTCCTCTTCTTGTTGGTGATATAAAAAACTACATTTGCCCTCTTTCATCTATTTTTTAAAGTATTTATTTTTTAAAGGTATTTTATTTTTCAAGTGTTCTCTGTGGCCCAATTGAATTCATAGCATCATCTCTCTTTGGATGAATACGTTAGCTCTCCAGTGTCCAGCGTTCTTTTTATCTGCTGCGGACTCTTAAAAGCCCCCAGGCACATCTAGGTTATCAGATTCACTCTGAAGTGCTGCCATTCATCTGTTCAGCCTAATACGTTCCCAGCTGGGAGCTGCTGTGCTGGCTAAAGGCTCTGCCACGCCGCAGTTTGTAAAATGAGCAAAGAAAGGCAGCTGGGCTCAGGCTAACTCTGCCATTGACGTTCCTTCATGCTGCAATTCATCAGCAGAGCATCAGGCTCAGTCAGGTGTTTTCATACAGCTGCTCTGCCAGAGCCAAGAGCACTCAGGTGTATTTATTCTGGAGTCCTTTGGAAGTTCGCTGTTCTCTTAAACATGAGGTGCGGTGGTTGCCCGTGAATCTCAACAAGCTTTTTCCTCTCTAGCCTTAAAGACTGCTCACGCCTCGAGTGCTGGAGGAACAGGGGTAGGTGAAGTCTTTACTTGCAAGTGGTAGGATAATGCACCTGACCGATCCTGCAGTGGCCGGGCGATTGGACTGGATGGTCTTTGGAGGCCCCTTCCAGTCCCTGGTGGTCTGGGACTCTGTGGACCCGCATGGAGCATCTAACACAGGTGGTGGTGTGTGTTGCGACGATGCTTTTCCTGCAGTGGATGCTGTGGAGCCCTGTGTATTGATTCACTTGTGATGCAGACCAGCTCTCCTCTGTATCCTATCGGCTGGATCTGGTTTGTGCTTATTAATTGGGTCTCAGGACAGAAAGGCTTTTGGTTCATGGGCAGTTTACGTGTTGACAAGACTGGGGCTTGAATATCATGGGGGAGCACAAGATCCAAATCTAATCAGCTGTAAACCTTGAAGAAAACCACTTCTAGGTAGGTTCTCTGCAGAATGATTAACTGCTGGAAGGAAGGAAATACAGTCCACCGTGGGATCTGGCTACATGTGGCTTGTGGATGACATTGAGTAAACGCAGTAAAAATGACGACAGCGTGAGCGAGGCAGCTCGGCCGGAACATTCCTCCTCACGGGTTTCTGCTTCACAGAATCACAGGACGTGAGGGATTGGAAGGGACCTCGAAAGACCACCCAGTCCCTTCCCCTAGCCACAGCAAGGTCCCCTAGATCCAGTTGCACAGGAACCTGTCCAGGTGCATTTTAAACACCTCCAGAGAAGGAGACTCCACACTCAGAGCTCTGTCTGCTTAGAAACGATCTGCAAAGTGGGTGCCAGGTATCAGAGGCTGAGATGTGCATTTTATTTTGGTTTCTCCTTTGCATTTTACTTCAGCAAGTAGAAAGTCAGCTGACCTAGTTAGAGTAAATAACGTGCTGGACTGGGCTTCCCAGGGTGGGGCTTGAGTCCCCATCCCTGGATGAGTTTAAAAGACACCTAGATGTGGTGTTGGGGGATCTGGTTTAGGGGTGACCTTGTAGAGTAGGGCTGATGGTTGGACTTGATGATCCTGGGGATCTTTTCCAACCTGAATGACTCTATGAGTCCACTTATTAGAATAAATGTGTGAATTCCTATCACCATCCTTTGTCTAAAAATAGATCGACGAGCAGTGTTCTGACTTCTTGCTCTTCGTATGCAAAACATACAAATCATCTGTCTCTAATAAATTACTTGAAAGGTTGCGTGGAGCTGGGCATGTGGCTGGATGTGCAGCACTTCAGTTGGCTGAAGTTGTAAGCGACATCAGCTGAGGTTCAGTCCCTCAACCTCTGAAGCAAAACAAAAACAAAGCAACAAAATCAGTAACCCTGTGGCTACCAGCCTATGGGACACTTATCCCTCATAAATGGTGGTGGAGGACACAGGGATTCCTGGGGACTTGGGAAAAGACTGCTAAGCACCTCCATCTGTTGCTGCTTCATGGTCCAAAAGCTGCAGGTGGCATCTGCTGCAGCGTTCTGGTGCTGCTGGGAACTTGGCCACAGCTACTGAAAGCACCACAGCAGTAACTTCCATTCCTCTGTCTCCTCCTGGTTCACAGAAAATCCCCAGCAATCAAGGGTGAAAAACAAATATTCGACTTAATAATAGCTTAAAACTTCAACCAGAATTTTTTAAGCCATTATCAACTGTTTCCCCAACCCCAAATGTTTCCAAGAGCGCATGGTTCTAAGACAGTACTTGTAGAAGGAGATCTGGTAACACCTCCAAGCTCTTCCTCAAGATGATGGGTAGGAACTGAGATTGGGATGAGGGAATATGGATGTTAGGATAGCTTCTGTAGTGCTGAAGTGAATCAGAGGATTCACAGAACTTTAGGCATTGGAAGGGACCTCGAAAGCTCATCTAGTCCAACCCCTCTGCTACAGCAGGATCTCCTTGATCCAGTCCACAGGACCATGTCCAGGCAGGTTTGAAAAGTCTCTAGAGCTGTATCTTCTCTTTCCATGTTTTTCTTGTGGAAGTCACTGTCCTGAAGAATGTTTCTGCTCAGTGTCTTCTCACCTTGTTCTTGGCTGGTGTCTCTCGGTGCTGGTGGAATGAACACGGCGAATACCTGCCTCAGTGCCTGTTACCAACAGCTGCTTTTGTGAGACTCCCTGCGGTAGCCAGCGCTGCAGCGATTTGCCTGGAGAGCTGATCTTTGATCACCTGCCTGAGCGTGTCCACTGTGCAGCTGGAACACACGGTGGTCTGAAGGGGCTTTTGCTGGAAGCCCAGGAGAAATAATGCGAGCAAAACACGCGCACCAAAGCCCGCCTGCGTCTGCCGCGTGCTCTGCTCCGACCCTGCTTCTCAAATCCCCACCGGAGTTCCTGTTTTCAAAGAGCCTCCGGTTCCAAACTGAAGCATCTCCTCGCCTCGGTGCTTTCGCTCTGAAACTCTTCAATCTTCTAAACGGATGTAGAAACCGCTGCGTGAGGGTGGCTCTCTGGGGTGTTAGGCAGTTGGCTCTCTATTTGCTGTGCCGCCGCATGCTGAAAGGAGAACATCTGATCTGTGCGGGTCAGTCATTTATTAGGAGAGGTTTCAAATCCATACAAAACACTTAAGGATTCCCTGCTATGCTGAGGGAATGTCGATGGCAGCCTTTTCCTGGAAGCGTTTAGGCAGTCATTAGGCAGCTCAAAGTAGAAATCAAAACATCCAGTTTGTGCTTGATGTCTTGCTCAAAGCAGCTCGTTTTGCTGAGCTTAATGAGAAACACTTCTGCATCCTTATTTCCTCTAGATTGCATCTAGGAAAGATGTGGTTTAGGAAGGCCAGAGGAGAAGATCTGGGTGCTGCACGACCCGCGTCGTTTCACGCTGGTTCGCGCTTCCCAGCTCTCTGGTCACGGCCACGTTTTCTCCTCTCTGTGGGCTCAAAGCCTTTGAGTGGCTGGGCACTAGAAATGGGACACGAGCAGAAGCAGCCGAGCTTCACCTCACGCCCATCACTGCTTCCCGTCGCCCTCAGTCTGAACACTCTGCTCACTCTGCCGTGCTTCGGTTCACAGCCTCACACCAAACGCGCTGCGTTATCGTCTGCGGACCCCCAAGAGCGAACGAGACGCCACGACCAGCTCCCTGAAGGCTGCTTCTGATTAAAATCGAGCTCTTGTTCCCCTTCTGGGCTCCAATTGGCTGGTTTTTAATAGGCCTTCCGCAGCAATATGTGTGCTTCGCTGGCAATTTCATGGAGATGCAGGCAATGCGGTCGGGTAACCTCACGCGCTCCTGGAGCGGAGTCCAGCCGACACTGCAGACGTGAAGGATTCTGTAGGGAGCTCCTCAGCTGGGAAAGAACTCGGTCTTGGCAGCACATGTCTAAAAACTTGGAGCCACAGGATTAGCACGGCCCCTGCATGAGGATGATGGGGAAGTTAGTGACATGGTCCTTGTTTTTATGGCCATGAGCCAAGAAGTCCAATGGCACCCTAGGGTGGATCAAAAGGGGGTTGCTTAGGAGATCATAAGAAGTTCTCCTCCCCCTCTGCTCTGCCCTGGGGAAATCACATCTGGACTTGTGTCCAGTTCTGGGCCCCTCAGTTCCAGAAGGACACAGAGCTGCTGGAGAGAGCCCAGCACAGAGCCACAGAGATGATGGAGGGAGGGGAGCATCTCCCTGCTGAGGAAAGGCTGAGGGAGCTGGGGCTCTTGAGCTGGGAGAAAAGGAGCCTGAGGGGTGACCTCATTAATGTTGATAAAGATGTGAAGGGTGAGTGTCAGGAGGATGGAGCCAGACATCTAATGATTACACAAGGGGCACTGGAACAGAGGAGGGTCCACATCAGTGTGAGAAGGACCTTCTTCACACCGAGGGCGACGGGGCACTGGGAGGGGCTGCCTTTTTACATCTGCTGCCAAAAGAAGAAGAAGAAGTTTTACCTTTGCGAGTTTCAGCCATTGGAAGGTTTCAATATTTTATATTTAAAGATTAAAATTAAAGTCAAGCTGGCATCACTTCTCCTTCCATGAGAACCAGTTCTATTAATTTCAGTAACATATATGCCTAAGGTAGGAAAGGCCAGTGGTCATAAACAGCTTGGTGTGAGGAGCCCTTTCACTGTTCGGGAAATCTTCCGCTGTTTGTTTGATGCTGGTACTCTGGGGCGGTGCAGCGTGTCCCGAGGGCTGGCTGCAGGTAGTAAAGGAGCTGGCAGAAGCTATTTCACTGTTTGCTTTCACTGCTAGCACCAACCTGGGGTAAAACACAGCCTCCAGAAATGAAGGGGAAGAACTGAGTCCCCTGTGGGGTCTGCATACTTTTCATCACAAAGTGGTATCGCTTCCACTCCTTAGCTTTTGTTGTCATGAAAGAAATTGGAGAAGGCTCTGGGAAAGAACAACTTTGCTGGGGAAAAAGAACCCCTCGAGCATCCTGCCACCTACTCTAAAGAGAAGGCAGCTTTCTAACCAAGCCCATACAGTACGTCCAACGTTTATGTCATTAGGGAGATATATAGGAACACTATAAATAAAATCAAAATGTGAGCCCTGTGATAAATTATCTCATCTGATGCAACTGATAATCACAGAATCACTCTGGTTGGACAAGACCCCTGGGATCAGCAAGTCCGACCACCTACCTTACCTTACGAGTTCATCCCTAAACCACATCCCCCAACACGTGTTTTAAAGACATCCAGGGATGGCGACTCGACCACCTCCCTGGGTAGCCCCTTCCAGCTCCTGATCGCCCTTTCTGTGGAAAAACATTTCCAAATGTCAAGTCTAAACCCCCCCTGTTGTGACTTGATCCCCTTCCCTCTTGTTCCATCACTAATTCCTTGCGAGAAGCGACCAGCACCACCCTCATGTGACAGAATCAGATTGTTGTTCTTCGTGTTCTCAGTGCTGTTTCTCCATTTCCCACGTGTGATCCAGGCTTACAGGGTGATTTTCTGCTAAGCTTTTGCACAAAGAGGTCCCACTGCTGGTGGTGAGACCGGAATGCCTAATCAGTGTTTGTAGGCAGGAGGGTTATTAGCTGCCCTTCAAGCGAGATGGTGTGAGAGGACAACGAGCTGTCATCCGCAGAGAGCTGCAGAAAACAAACAAACGATGGACGCTGAGTTTTCCTGTACAATCCACTGTCTGCATGAGTAGAAGACAGCTGTTGGCTTAGCACAGAACTCCAAGGCTTGGAAGGGACCTCAGAAGATCATCTAGCCCCATCCCCCTGCCACAGCAGGGTCAGCGGGTGCGGTGGAGAAATGTGTGAAAATAAATAGAGGCAAATGCAGCCTTTTATGTAACATAAATTATTTATCCCTTAATAAGATCAACATTATTCCAAAATGGTTGTAAAATTAGGAGATTTGTCTCTTAGCACAAGTAGTTTAAAGCTGGTTTTAGTGCCGGAGGCACGGAGCAGCTTGAGAGCTTTGGGGTTTGGCTGGCGAGCGCCGGCACATCGGGAGAGCAGCTGATTCTCTGCCAGAAGTGACTAATGAAGGGCAGAGGGAATAGGACAAGCTAAATAAATTATGTGGCTGATGTTTGATTAAAAAAAAACCCCTCTGTATTTAATTCTTCAGGCTCAACTCTTTAAAACCAGCCTTGCTTGGAACTTGAATATTAATGTAAATTGCACCCAATATTTTAAGAAATTCCAGTTCTTTGCCTGCTTGTGGATGTTGTGTCAGCGAGTCACTGTTGGTCGGCACAGGGCTTCCTTGCAGCCCTGAAAACCTGCATTTGAGATCACAGCACAGCAGGGATGGGAAGGGACCCCAAAAGATCACCCAGTCCAACCCCCCCCCCCCCAGCAGGATCCCCTAGATCCAGCTGCACAGGAACACTCCAGGTGGGTTTTAGACTTCTCCAGAGAAGGAGACACCACAACCCCCCTGGGCAGCCCCTGCCAGGGCTCTGTCACCCTCATCATGAAGAAGGTCCTTCTGATAGTGATGTGGAACCTCCTGTGTTCCACTTTGAACACAACATTCCTGAGAGGAATGCTGATACCTCAGAGCCAGCCCGGTGGGAGTATCTCTGACACCTCCCAAGAACAATCCTGAACCCTCTCCTCACCTGCACTGACTCACGGGTGACCGGCGGAAGGCAGAAGCCAGGCCGGGTGTCTCCCTTCCGATCCCTACTGCTCTGTGACTGTGTGAATAAGGGTGGAGGAGGAAGGTTCTTCTACAGGCTGTGAACCTGTTGTGAGCTGGGCTCTCTCGCACCCCCAAAACCCCCTGTGGAATTCAGCCGCGTTGCTGTGATGGCGGCTGTGCCGGGCTCGCCTGTGCCCAGCCTAGCAGGAGGAGCCCACGTGGCCCGGTGCCATCAGTCTGAGAGACAGATGCTGACAAAACTGGCAGAGCTGCCTTTATCACTCGGAGGGAAATTGCGCCGGTCACGCTCTTTGCCAGCGACAATTGGTTGCTGCTTCTCCGCAGGGTCTCACAACAATTGCTATTAAACCAGACAGCCCCTGCTCCGCTCCCACCGCTATCTGCTGGCCGTGGTTGTTTCATTTAGTTATTCCCACAGCACCCGTGATGGGGAGTCAGACCAGCCTGTGGCCTCTGAATATTTGTAGCAGTGGTAAATTGGTGATTTTGCGATAGAATCTGATTGTTTGAGCCTCTGCTGAAAGTTTACTGGGTGCTTCATTCAGTTAAATTGAATCTGGTTTTGCAGCTGAATATTTTCCTGGTCTTCTCAGGTCCCTCCTGACATTTGAAGCTGTTGTGGGAAAAGGCTACGAAACTGCAGCCATCAACAAAGGGAAACTGAGCGCCTGGCCCTTCCTTCTGGTGGCGTGTTGGGCGAGGCTGGGGCGACGGCCGTGCGGGTCAGCGCGGTGAGGACAGCAAGGGCAGGAACTGGCAGCAACACGCAGCAGAGAGGTTGGTGAACAGCACGACTGCACTTGGCAGCAACAACGAGGTGAAGTCTGAGGAAAGGTGAGCGGAGAGGTTCACGCTGCTCTAAGATGTGCTTTCGTGTCTCTCTTGGTGAGGAGGCATCTGGAGAGGTTCAAAACCCACCTGGACTTGTTCCTGTGAAGCTTGATCTGAGCGATGCTCCTGTGGCAGGAGGACTGGACTGGGTGATCTTTTGAGGTCCCTTCCAATCCCCAACATCCTGTCATTTATTAATCCTCAACAACACCGTGAGAAAAGGGCTGTCTCATCCAGCCGGAGGGGTACTTGGCTAACACCTTTACGCAATAATTCCTGCTTAAAAGGGTGGGAGGCACAGCTACCACAGAACCACACATCACCTGGCAGGACTAATGGTCTGACAGAAGCAGCTGGATGCCTTCCCAAGTCCCTGTCCATCAGGTAAGTGTGTTTCTCCGTGCAGGTCCCTCTCCAAAGGCAGGGTAGGAGTAGCAAACTGTGGGAAGGGCTGCTGGACGTTGGCTCATCTAGCACTGCTCCATAAAGGGATATTTCATCCAACTCTGAGAGCGATTTCCCTTCAGACACCGTTTGATGTGTGTGAGCCAGGCTTCCCCTCTTCACCGGTGCAGCCCGAGACTCTATATTCTTGGCAACGCTGCGGCTGGCTTGGGTTTGCAGATTTCTTTACTCATTTTCCCTTCTGCTGGCTATCAGCTCACATCTCCTCATTCAAAGTCTTCTCAGATAAGCTATCAGCAAGTGCCAGGCCTGTGCAGGATTCCTGACCCGCTTACAAATTGCATCTCCTCCTGCGTGGATGAGACACCATCGCACACACGGAGCAGATCGTTGTGTTTGCCTCAAGGACCAGCAAACCTGGCTGAGAAAACAAGAGTAAAGAGATGAAGAGGTTCCAACACTTTGCAGAAATGCCTCAGGCTGTGTTTGAGTCACAGAACAGGAGCGAGTGGAAGGGACCTCAAAAGACCATCCAGTCCAATCCCCCCACCACAGCAAGATCTCCTGGACCCAGTCACACAGGAACATGGCCATGAGGGTTTGAAATGTCTCCAGAGAAGGAGACTCCACAACCCCCCTGGGCAGCCCCTGCCAGGGCTCTGTCACCCTCACTGGGAAGAAGGTCCTTCTCACACTGATGTAGAACCTCCTCTGTTCCAGCTCACACCCAGGGCCACTTGTCCTGTCATTAGATGACACCAGGCACTGAGAACTATGGTTCTGTGGTTTAGGTCTACAGGGCTGCAGTGGTGGCATCTGCTCAGGGAGAAGGTGAGATCCAGTACTTCCCAGAGGAAGTGTGCTCTGCAGGGGGAAGGGGCGAGGAATTTACATTTCAGAAGTGGTCAGGACTTTTCCTAAAGCAAAATGTTTGACCAGCCCTGTAGCTGAGAGAGTCATGGACGTTGTGCTGTGGAGAGGACAGGTCTGCTGGGCTGTCTGATGGCTGCATCTGTGCAGGTAAAGTCAAGGTTGTAGCAAGGTTTTAAAAGAAGCCAGGAATCTACACGGGTACCCAGGCTATAATTTCACTGCAGGATTTAGGATGGAAGATAAATCTCTGTTTCCCATGGGGGCTGTTACAGACTCCTGAAGCACTTGAGCTCCTCTCAGCATCACGTGTGCGACACGAGGTCCAGAGACCCTTGACTTTGATGCAGTAGAGCAATTACATGTTCTAACTCTCCCCCAGGGGTCCCAGGAGGCTCACTGCGACACAGCCAGTCACGCTCACCGGTGGGTTTTCTCCTGGTCGGGAAGCATTCCCGTTTAACTAGTGGGACTGCTGCAGGGTCACAATTAAGGGTCTTTTTTGTGTGTTCATCTCGCAGAACCGTAACCGAACGGCCTGAGGGACCTGCTCTAAGGAAAAGTAATTCTAGTCATTAGCCTGATCAGAGGCTGTTCTTCAACGGCAAAGGGACTGGGAGAACTAGAAAGAGAATATTTACCTCTTCACTGTAATAAATGACTATTGCCAGACCTGACAATTGCAAGGAAAAAGAAAAGCATCAGTACTTGCTGGATCACAGGGGATTCCACATCAATCTGAGAAGGACCTTCTTCATGATGAGGGTGACAGAGCCCTGGCAGGGGCTGCGCAGGGAGGTTGTAGAGTCTTCTTCTCTGGAGACATTTCAAACCCTCATGGCCATGTTCCTGTGTGACTGGATCTAGGGGATCCTGCTGTTTCAGGGGGATTGGACTGGATGGTCTTTCGAGGTCCCTTCCAATCCCTCATGTTCTGTGATTCTGTGACACTTGTGGAGCATCATCTGAGATGTGAGTACCCATCTGAGAAGGAAGGGAAAGGTGAGGCAGCAGCTGCCTTGGACAGCAGCAGCGCCTGGCAGTTTGAGTCAGCATTTCCAGCAGCACCGTTAGACCAGATCTAATTAACAGTCTTTCTGCAAATGACAGAAGCACCACCTCGTGATGCTGTGAGTAACCAGCAACCTGCCTGTACGGGGAGAAAACATTTTTGTTACTGCTCAGAGAACGAGAAACAAGGAAAACCTGCAGCAGCCAAGTAACTTTTTCAAGGTCAGGGCAGGGTATTTGCTGTCAACACTCAGCAGAACCCACAGCCACGCTGCGGGCTGCCGGGGATACAGCAGCCTCGGCTGCCCTGAACACGTGTTTACAGCACAGCAAAGCTTAGCAGCATTTTCTGGGCCATAATGAGGGTCTGTTTACCTCCAAGGATGCAGAGCTTCCATCACACACCCCACCGTCAGCGCCGGCGGACGGCCAAGGGAAACAGGGCAGCTGCGAGTGCAGAAGGCAGAGATCAGACCGCGCAAAGCGATTTGGGCTGCTCAGCTGGAGCAGAGACGCTTCGGGGAAGGTGGTGACACTCCTTCTAGGCGGCTGATGAAGCGCTCTGCGCAAGCCTGGCCACGGGGCTCAGCCCCCGAAAGGAGGGCTCACCTGTGGCCAGGGCAATCAGGAGAAGTAGCTCATCACCTGCACAATCAGGGCCACAATCACTGACAGAAACACCAAGAGTACCTTCTGCAGAAAGCTCCTGCTGTGAGCTCTGGCGGCAGGAGGATGAACCTGGGTGCCCAGAAGCGCAGCTGATTGCTCTGCCGCAGCCTCCCTGGGTGCGCAGGGTGGAAGCACCAGCTGGACCAGAACGTGCTCGTCTGCTGCCCTAACGGAAGCCATCAGAACAGGGTCTTGACCAGGGCACTGCACACACGTCCTGGGGCTTCAGACAGAGTGAGAGCGGGAAGGATCAATTCCAGCCACAGGCACCGAGGGGACAACTTTCACTACATGAAGCAGAAGTGGGGCAGTGCAGGACGTGTGTAGTTAACCAGAGCATCCTATTGCCTCTGCACGAGGGAGTCCATTTAAGGCTGAGAAAGACACAGCACACTCAGTTTGCCTTGTTGCAGGGTGTTTTGGTGGTCAGCTTCAAGACTCCACTAGCACAGAGTCTTGTTTCACAGCATCACAGAACACTGGGGACTGGAAGGGACCCCGAAAGATCATCCAGCCCAATCCCCCAAACACAGCAGGATCCCCTAGATCCAGTCGAACAGGAACATGTCCAGGTAGGTTTTAAACAGCTCCAGAGAAGGAGACTCCACAACGCCCCTGGGCAGCCCCTTCCAGGGCTCTGTCACTCTCACCATGAGCAGCTGGGGCTGTTTAGTTTGAGGAAGAGGAGGCTGAGGGGAGACCTCATCGCTCTCTACAGCTCTCTGAAAGGACCCTGTAGAGATGTTGGTGCTGGTCCCTTCTCACAGGTCACTAGCGACAGAAGCAGAGGGAAGGGCTTCAAGCTGCAACAGGGGAGGGTCAGACTGGCCATCAGGAAGAGATTCTTCCTGGAGAGAGTGGTCAGGCTCTGGGATGGGCTGCCCAGGGTGGAGGTTGAGTTTCCATCCCTGGATGAGTTTACAAGTTGCTAAGATGTGGTGTTGGGGGTTTAGGGGTGACCTTGTAGAGCGGGGTTGCTGGTTGGACTCGCTGATCCCAGGGGTCTTTTCCAACCTGAGTGATTCTGTAACACCAGAACAAAGACACCGTGCCGTACCGATGCTCGTTGGACACTGAACCGACTTTACCTGCTCCCTGACGCCCGTTTTGGTCGTCAGGTAGCTGCTCGGCTGTCTGAACGCAGGAGTGAACTTTGTTCCAGCCCATGGTCTTCTCTAAAGGATGAGCGTCACATCTGCTGATGGATTGCACTGAGAAAGTTCACTGCAAAGACATAATTAATAGTCCATAATGTTGGGGAAGGTGACATTTCCTACTTTCTTTGAGCTCTCAGCCTGGTATTTGCGAGCCGGCGTCAGGCGCTGAATCTGGGGTCCTTCATCTGGAGCAGAGTCTGGCTGGTAGTTAACTGCAACTGCTTCCTTTCCCCTAACAGCAATAAACCAAAAGGACTAATTACCCCGTTTTATAGGTGCAATTGGAACTTGAAGCTCCAGAGAGGACATGAGTAGTGAGCCACAGTGCTAGCTGGCTTCACCATCTGCACCTGGTGGTGAAACTGGACCTGTGGAACGAGCGAAGGAACACACAGAGGGTCAAACCCCGACACCTGCTGCATAAATGTCAGGTTTACTGTAGTGGAGGTTTTCAGGATGTCATGAGAGTTCCGTGCTGCTTTCTGACTCCCTTGCAAAGCCCTTCCTTCAAATACGTGCTCCACTTGCAGACAGACTGGAGCGTGGCCAGAGGAGGGGCCACTGCAATGGTCAGGGGATGGAGCATCTCTTGTGTGAGGACAGGCTGGGAGAGTTGGGGCTGTTCAGCCTGGAGAAGAGAAGGCTGTGGGGGACCTTCTTTTTTCAGCTTCCAGTACCTGGGGGGGGGCATGAAGGCAGGGGAAGGTCTTTTCAAGAGAGTTTGTACGGACAGCACCAGGAGCAGTGGGTTCCAGCTGGGAAAGGAGAGACTGAGGCTGGATGTTACTAAAAAAGGACTTCACTCTGAGGGTGGTTGATGGCTGGAGTGGGCTGCCAGGGAGGTGGTGGGGGCCTCATCCCTGGAGTCACTGAAGGTTGGGCTTGATGAGGACAAGGGGCAGTGGGTGTCAGCTGGAGCAGAGGAGGTTCCAAATCAATATGATGAGGAATTGCTTCACAGTGAAGGTGACAGAGCACTGGAAGGGGCTGCCCAGGGGGGTTGCGGAGTCTCCTTCTCTGGAGATGTTTCAAACCCTCACAGCCATGTTCCTGTGTGACTGGATCTGGGGGATCCTGCTATGGTGGGGGCATTGGTCTGGATGATCATTCGAGGTCCCTTCCAATCCCTAATATTCCGTGATGCTGCGATTAGTTATCCTGGATTTGTGGTCGTTTTGCATCGATGCCTTAGTCCTGAGAGCCCCAGCAGGAGTGTCTGCCTAGCTCCTGGTGTTCCCCAGCTGCCTCCATGGCTGAGGAGCTGGCGTTGCTCCCGCAGAGACGGCACCTGAACTCTGTGGTCAGCCCCCGGGTGAAGAGCTGTTTAATGGCTCCGGGCAAAGTCGCTGTAATGAGTGTCTCAGAGGTCCTGCAGGTGCCCTGGGTATCGTAGGAACTTCGGGATGCGCGGTCCCTTTGCCATTTCATTAGCATAATTGGGGCTGGAACTTACTTTCATGCTACTCAGCTGTGGATTGATCATGTAATTGGAAGATAATAGTGGTGCTGAGCGCTTTCCCGGCGCTTTACGCGCTCAGGGACCTCTGCAAATAGTAACGAAATGATCTTCGCGGTGCCCGTGGAAGGTACTAATTAGAGGTGAGAAAGGCCCATTACTGGGTCATAAAACTCCGTTCTCTTGCCAAGGCAGTGGACATTCGTGCTGCAGAGGACACAGCAGACACGGAACTACCGCTGCGCTCGATCTCTGCTGCCCTTGTGGCATCGTTTTCAGCTGGGACTGATTTCCCTGAGTCTATAAAGGGACTTTGCAAAGTTTTAGAACAGTCTTGGAACCGAAGTGCTCCCTTTGGATGAGGGTAAAACACCCTTTTCCTGCCCGTGTCCTTGCCTACTTTGCAATGTCTTGATTCTCCTCCAAAGGAATGAGGAAAAGGATGAGGCTGTTTAAAGATGGATTAGCCATCTTTTGCTCTTCGTCTGCTTCAGTGTGATATTGGAAACACTCGAACTGTGACGAGTCAGAGGAACAACATCAGAGAGTCACACTAACAGGTGATTGTGGCTGCTCTGTTACTAGAGTCTCTGGTAGTGTGAGATGTTTCCCAAACACATTGGAGACCAAGAGGTCTATCAATCACTCACAGAATCACAGAACCGTAGGGACTGGAAGGGACCTCAAAAGACCACCCAGTCCAATCTCCCCACCACAGCAGGATCCCCTAGATCCAGTCACACAGGAACATGTCCAGGTGGGTTTGAAACATCTCCAGAGAAGGAAACTCCACAGGCCTCCCCGGGAAGCCCCTTCCAGGGCTCTGCCACCCTCATCGTGAAGAAGGCTGTGGGTATGACGCTGCCTAGCACACTTTGGGTTACTAAAGATTCTCACTCCTCTATGTGCAGTCCTTTCATTTAAAATGAATGAAAAGCTCAGGAATTGGGAAAACAAAGTGGAGAGAAGAGGGCCTGGAGCGATGTGATATAAAGCTTAGGCACAAATGCCATCTATGATTAAATATCCTGGGATTCACAGGGCGCTACGGCAGCGGCACCACCGCTGTAAATTAAAGCACTAAAACAGCCACAGGATCTCTTGGGGAGAAGAAACGCAATTGGAGGAGGCTCTCAGCAGGAAAACCCTCACTCAGGAGCAGAGTCTAAAGAAATGCCAGAGGCAAGTAAATCATCTGTCCTCCCGAGACAGATACGTTTGCCCAGCAGGGCGAGCGAGTTCCTTGGCTCGCGGCACTGCGCTCCGCGTCCGGCGCGGCAGAGCCGGGAACTGGGCAGCTTTGCCTCGCTGCTGGGAGTGTTGGCTGCGTTATTTATCTCACGTCTGAAGGAGGTGGAAGCACGTCAGTGGCTAAAGCTCTGAAAGGCAAGTGGAGCTATTTCTCTGCAACTATAAAAAGGAAAAAAGCCTGAGCAGTTCCAAGCAGATAAAAATAACGAACGAGCTGTTCTGCCCCATCAGATGTCTCTTCTTGTTGGCTAAATAATGAGCTGGTGCTTTACTGTTTCTGTTTGGTTTTACTTCCTTCCAGCCCATCAAGAAATGTGCTGATGAAAAGGAAGGTGTTTTCTTTCTTCCCTAGGCGTGGGGCATCGAGGGAACAGGAAGACACAGACCCTAAAGGGGGTGCAAAGCAACGTCTGACCATTTCCTAGGCACAGCTTGGACGGCTCTGAAGACAGCAGAATATCCACTTCCCTTGTGACTGGAGTGAGCCCCTCCCTGACTCCCACCACCAAAATTAACCACTTGTTCAAAAGGAAGCGCGAGAGGTTTGTGTCTCAGGTGCCTCTCGTGTCGTTCCGGGGGGTGTCTGCCTGCACTACGAATCATCATGGATCTTTGGGGATTGGAAGGGGCCCCAAAACATCACCCAGCACAACTGCTGGGAGTAAAATCAACAGAAGAGCCCAAAACAGGCTAAAGAGGCTCCCTACATGTTGGAGAAACTGTTGGAAGGATCTTTCCTGTCTTCCAAGCTTGGTGAGGTCTTCTCAAGGTGCTAAGGAGGCTGACAGAGCAGAGTGGAGCTTTCCCTCAGCATTATTAGTACAGAAGTGTCTTACAGTGTGCACAGTGGTCTGCACAGAGCCACAGAACATTAGGGACTGGAAGGGACCTGGACAGATCATCTAGTCCCATTCCCCTCCCAGAGCAGGATCCCCTAGATCACAGAGTCACAGAACATCAGGGATTGGAAGGGACCTTGAAAAACAGGCATTTCTTAAATGTTTGACCTCAAAGCCTTAAAGAGTTGTAAAGATGTGGCACCCGTTCACCTCACAGGCTGTAATCAGTCATAGAATCACGGAATCATTCCGGTTGGAAAAGACCCCCAGGATCATCGAGTCCAACCATCAACCCTACTCAACAAGGTCACCCCTAAACCAGATCCCCCAACACCACATCTGAGTGACTTCTAAACTCATCCGGGGATGGCTCTGGAGGAAGCAGCTTCAGCTGAGAGGGTCTGAAGAAATTTTCTATTACCTTTTACTCTGTTATGGAAGACTGAGACTAGAGAAAAAACCCTGAACTACCAAAAAGGAGCAACGTGTGTCCTAGCAGCCCTGGTGTCACCCTGCGCCCGCCGTCAGGCCCACGTGCCAGCCAGGACGTCCCGCGCTCCTTTCCAGCGCTTCCCTTAGCCCACGCACAGCCTGAAGTCAAGGCTGTAACCCATGAGTGGCCTTAGGTCCTCATCTCCTTCCCTCGTCGCGTCCCCGCCGTCACTTTAGAGCGTTTAAACGCAGATCAGTGAGAGGAGGGCACCTCTCGCCACCGCGATCGTGTAGCTGCTAGAAGCGTGAATATCTTCACAGCTCAAACAGGAGCGAACCCCAGAGAGACAAGGTTTAACCTCGGAGGGAGGCGGTCTTTGTTCCAGGTGGAAGCGGAGCGTGGCTACCACCTCGCCGCTCAATTTGCTGGAGATTTGTAGTAGTAATTAAACGATGATTTCCGAGCAGCGCCGAGCATCCGTGAAAATAAATAGAGCCTGTCTGTAGAGACACAGAGATGGAATGAAGGTGCTTGTGGAGCGGGAATGTATTTATTTCTTAATTTAGCTTGCAGTTCTTGGGGGAGGATCTGTCCTAGTTTAAATTATTTGTTTACCTGCAGCTACTGTGTTTTCATCTCTGTTTCTGTAAGGGGAATAAATCAGGCTTTCGGGTGCTTAAGGAAGCAACAGGACGTCGAGGTTTGCGCTGCTCTGTGTCTTCACAGTTTCTCTTTCAGGAGCCTTTCAAACCCGACTTGGGAACGGCTGGGGTTTGCTGGGCGGTGGGATGTCCTGGTCGGCCGCAGACTTCCCTTCCGGGTGCCTCACCTGTGGTCTCCACATCTGTCACCAGGACCGTGGGTCAAGGTCTCTGCCTATTCAGATGCACCTTATGCTCTGCCTGCGGCTACTTGTTCTTCCCTGAGATGACAGCTGCTCACAGATGCTCTCCTTTCTAGATGCTTGACATCTAGATCCTGCTGTGGCAGAGGGATTGGACTGGATGGTCTTTCAAGACCCCTTCCAATCCCTAGTGCCTGTGATTCTGTGTTACAGGGCCACCACAGGTATTCCTTCTTCTATTCCTTGTGTCTTCTCTCTCTGTCATAGAAGATGCATCAGTGCACATTAACCCTAAGGCTTCTGTTTCACGTCATCATCCTCCCTACCTGAGAGACTGAGAGAGCGGTCTCAGGATGCCCAAAGAGAGAAAGCAAGAGCCACTGTCAGACAGTCACTCTCCAACAGGCGCTCGCTTTGCTTTCTGGAGCAGCAGCTGGCTCCAGGACTCCTGCTTCCACCGTGTGGGACATAAACCATTCTGAGGCAGCACTCATACCTCTCTGTTGCTTCACTACCAGATTCAGTTTCTGAGTTCATTGGATGAGATGCAGTATTTGTTGAACCTCCCTGCGATGGGCTGCTGAGGTTATAAAAACTGCCTGTCTGCGCTTAACAAAGAGCATTTGAAGTCATCTTAAGGGTTTCTTGGCTATTCAAGTCTTGTCTTGTGAATATGTTGTGGCTGTGGAATTAAAAAAAGATGGATTTTCCTTTAACGTTCCATCAAAGGCAGAGCTCTGGAGGCGCTCGTTTCCTGACAGCCCAGGACTGCCATCCACAGGGAGGAATTTATGTCTTCGCGTCACTTAATTCCTTTGATGCTGTTGTGGGGAAAAACAGCTTGGAGATAAAAATTGAGGGAGAAAGAAATCCAGCAGTTTCCTGTTGGTGTCACTTAGTCACTTAGATTTCAACCAAACAGAAAAACCCTTTGCTTGCTAACCTTTCCCTTTCTGCCAGAAAGAGTTGACAAGCGGAAATGTCATTTACATCTTCAAGCAGTTGACAGTAGGTTTGATGAAGGGAGTGGAACATCTCCCTGGGGTGGAAGGGCTGAGGGAGCTGTGTCTCCTGCTGTGATCTTGCTGTGGTGGGGGGATTGGACTAGATGGTCTTTCGAGGTCCCTTCCAATCCCTAATGTTTGGTGACCCTGTGACCACCCCCAACACATGCCCCTTCCTCTTCGCTCAGCTTGATGTGCTGAGTACGATGTCCCGCGGCACGGAGACCTCATGGAGACCAAGTTCTGCTGTCGTGGCAGTTGATAGAATCATCAGGGCTCTCCATCCCTGTGAAGGTCTCTGACGGAAATGAAGGAGGTCCCTCCCAGTCCCTAATGATTCTATGATGCAGGAGCGTGGAGAGAAACCCTCCCCTGGCTTGCTTTCCCGGAGGGAGGCAACCTTGAGAGTGAGAATCTGCATTCAGTGGCCACAGGTGTTGGCTTCAGGTGGAAGTTGTTGAAGCAGCACCACAGTGTAAAAGGGAAGCAGCTTGCAGAGAGCTCTCCCCGGGCAGACAGAACCATGCCACCTCTCTTGGTGGGACTCCCCTTCTCCGTCTCTGCAGCCAGGCTGGTGCAGCTGGTGGCCCTAACTCAGCTAATGATGTGGCCTGTAAGTTTAAGGGGTGTTTTCCACGGTAGATTTGGGTGGGTTTTCTTTTTGTTGTGGACTGTCTTGTCACCTCTGGGTTTTCTCTCAGGATGTTTCCGATCAGATGAGCTCTCATTTGTCTCTGTGGTGATGGGCTGTGCAATCCCATCCTCACGTTATGCAGGAGCCAGCAGCAAAGTTCTGCTCGTGGCTGAGCCCCTCGGGCTGTGCTACAGCCTGCCACCCCTGTCGGTCGCATCCCTGAACTTCCTTCACGGGGCTCAAGGCTGAGTAAGTGATCAGGAATAGTACAAAAATGATCAGGAACAGTACAAAAGAGCTGCCCGCTGGGCCCAGAAGAGATGTATTTACTCTACAGGCATCGTGGAGCGGGGTGCATGATAAACATTTTTAGCAGGTTGCTTGGGAACCACCCCAGACATTTATAACCTGATCTGCCAACCTTTGCTTCAGGTTGAGCTCCTTATCTTCCCTTCCCACCTGGTCTGAGTGCAGGATCATTAGCGGCTTTGCTGACCCCGGGGCTGTTGCTAATAACGAGAGCTAACAAGTCCATGCGAGTGCTCCCGGTGCTGCCGTTGGCTCTGCCCGTGGTGCCGCCGATGCAGCAGCGGAGCCGAGCCCGCGTCCTACAGACCGTCGTTGTCATGAGCCGCTGAGACAGCTCACGTTTACGGGACAGCGGGCCCTATAAACCGTTTTATGAACTCATAAGCAGAAGTGCAGCTGAGCAAGACAAAGGGTGTCTTGTTCCCTTGCTGAAGACTGCTCTAAACTGCGAGTTCGCTAATTGATTGTTTCCTTAATCCGCGAATTCTTTTATGAGCGCTCCGACTCCCGGCTTGCGCATCTGTGAGCAAAACGGTTCCCTAGGTGAGACGGCTCGTTCTCCCTCCTCCTCCCCTGCACTGCTCCAGGAAGCTCGAAAGCCTCAACGGTCCTGATGCTGAAGGGAGGGGAGCATCTCCCTGATGAGGGGGGAGCTGGGGCTCTTGAGCTGGGAGAAGAGAAGACTGAGGGGTGGCCTCATTAATGTTGATAAATATGTGAGGGGTGGGTGTCAGGGGGATGGAGCCAAGCTCTACTCAGGGACACTCAGTGACAGGACAAGGGGTGTGAGCTGGGACAGAGGAGGTTCCTCATCAACCTGAGAAGGATCTTCTTCACGGTGAGGGTGCCAGAGCCCTGGCAAGGGCTGCCCAGGGGGGCTGTGGCGGCTCCTTCTCTGGAGATGTTTAAAGCCTGCCAGGATATGTTCCTGTGTGACTGGATCTGGGTGATCCTGCTGTGGCGGGGAGGTTGATCTTTCAAGATCCCTTCCAGTCCCTGATTCTCTGTGTGATGTGTCGCTGCCTCCCCACCGGTGAACCGCACGGAGAGCAGAGCTGGCTGCGGGAGCGCGCCTGAGTTCCCTGCTCTGAGCTCCGCTGCAGTACCGAGAGCAGCAGTGAAGGGGCTCGTCTCGGGGCTGCACCCTGAAACACCGGTCTCCTGTGCTCGGCCTTTTTTAACTCGAACTGGCGGCAGGACGTGCCGGCTGTCGAAGAGCAGCAGTGCCCTCCGCTGGCCTGCTCCATCCCTCAGAGGGGAGGCTCCTTTTCCGCTGTAATTGAAAAGCGGCGCCTGGAACGCTGCCGCCAGCCAGCCGTCGGCCACGGGATGGAAATCTTCGAGCCAGAGCTTGGCTGTGAGCAAAGAACATCCCCCTGGTCTTCTCGTTGCTGTTTGGGTTGGGGGGGGAGGTTAACAGAAACATGTAAGGTGTTCTGGGTGAGACTGGAAGTCACTGCAGAGTAAAAGCAGAGTAAGTCAGTCTTTGGCAGCCGATGAACACTGCAGCATCGGTAACACGGACTCCACTTGCTTCGTGCCTCGTTCACAGCTTCAGAGGTTCTATTCACGGCCTCTCTAGTGAGAACTTGCCACAGTTCAGGAGGATGGAGCCAGGCTTTGCTCAGGGGCACCCAGTGACAGGACAAGGGGCAGCAGGTGTGAGCTGGAACAGAGGGGGTTCCTCATCAACCTGAGAAGGAACTTGTTCCCGGTGAGGGTGACAGAGCCCTGGAAGGGGCTGCCCGGGGGGGTTGTGGAGTCTCCTTCTCTGGAGAGGATTCAAACCCCCCTGGATGTGGTCCTGTGTGACTGGATCTGGGGGTTCCTGCTGTGGTGGAGCGATCAGAGCGGATGATCTTTGGGGGTCCCCTCCAGTCCCTGATGCTCTGTGATTTGTGAGTTAATTGCCGTAAGCCCTAAGGAAGCAGCAGGCTGCTCCTGAAGTGACAAATGCATCAGACCCCTAGGCTTAGCTGATTCTTCCAGATATGAGAACAGATACCCTAATTATGGGTGTCTGTCTGGTTTGGGTGATAAAAGAGCCGTATCCCTCCACTATCAAAATGCCAGCACACAAAAAAAAGACCTAATGAAGCTGAACTTGGCTCCAGGAAAGAACATTTTCGTTCTATTATTCTGTGCAATTGCAAGAGGACTAATAGAGCCTGGGGAGGGCTGTCGAGTGACTTATCCTCAACTGCACTTTCCCTTCTGGCCTGGTTCCAAAGAAAAGCTCTTTCCTTTTCTGCACTAGAATATCTGTTCCTGTCATCCCCTGGTTTATTTCACTCTGGGGACATGATCAGATTGTATCAGCTTTTAAAGATCCATTTCTGACAGCAGGTAATGGCACTTGGAGCCTTCTGCCTCGGCTGTCGCCTTAGACTTTTGTGCCACGAAATAGCTCTGTTTGTGCCGATCTCCTTTGCAGGCGGGGGAGCTGCTGCATCGGTCTCCTCGATGCTTCCCGCTGGGCACCAAGAGAGGACTGGGCAAAAAGCCAAGTCTGAAGGCAGCCGGTGCAGGGACCAAAGTAAACATCATCAGTGTGATTTCTGCCCCAGCTTCACCGCATCTGAAAGACGCGTAGGTGTGGCGTTGGGAGAGCTGGTTTGGGGTGCACTCTGTTGTTCTGTGAGTCTGTGATACATTTAGGTAGTTTAATATTGGCTTAAGATGATAAAATTTGTGGCACCACAGTATTGACCGTGTTCATGCCTTCTTGCAGCTTTTCAGAACCGAGTTGTTAGCTAAGAGTTTCCACCCTGGGACTTTAAAATCCCCTCCCACCTGAGCAGCATCAGCTGTTAAAGCCATCACTCTCATGCCTCAGTTTTCTTCCTCTTTCTCCTGTCACAGTAGCCACGATATCACCAGCTGCCACAAATGTGCTTGATAACGTTGGAGTAACTGTGATAGTTGCCTTATCGACCTCGTTATTTATTTACTTGGTCCATTGCATCATCAGACTAAGGGAACTTGTGCTGGGGTGGAGTTAACTTCCTGCAGAACAGCCCCTGTGCTTCTGGGGTTTGTGTTTGTGTCTGGAAAGGTGTTTCCTGCTCCCTAATATTTTAAGCAGCTCCTGCATAGTGCCAAGATTTGCTCTTATTCCAGAGTCTCACTCCCCCGGGGAGAAGGGTTGTAGGGGGTAAGAAGGAAGCAGGGAGAGAGCCAGCTCAGCTGATATGAATTAGCCAGAGGGCTATTCTGTGTCCAGTGAGTAAGTAGTGCTCAGTGATAAAATACACTAGATACTGGCAACTACTCCTGCCAGGGAGATATCCTTGGACCTTTGTCATTCTTTGGTGCTGCTGTGTGCAAGCGGGGATGCCAACAAAGGAAGGACCTGTGTGGGAATGAGTCACTGGGTGGGAATGAGTTTGCTCCTGTCCAGCTGTAGTGCAGAGGTGGCAGAAGGTTGCCTACAGGCTAGGAAGTCTTTTCTGAGAGCCTCTTGAAGCAGATTACTCCAGAGATCACATATCTACAGACATTAATGAGGTCGTAGTGGAGTTGAAAGAGTTAAAAGTAATCAGTATTCAGGCTTCAGATGTTTAAAACGTGGTGCTACTGAGCTGTCAGGGTTCTTTCTGTAGGAGCTCCCTTTCAAATTTCTCTTTACGACTTTTCTGGTAAAATAAGTTTGTCTTCTCTTTCTGTGCTTCTGCTGCTGATCCATTGGTTTGGTTTTCTTTCCCCTCTGTGGGGTCTGCACAGCAAAGGGGACAAAGCTCTTGAAGAGCTGAAAACATCTGCCATGAGAAGCTGATGTTCATTTCACTCTGATAGGGGCGGGCAAGCCTGTGTGTGGCTCAGATGTTTTCCTCCTGATAGCCGGCTGCTAATGGAGCGTCAGGCCCTAAGTGTGCTGTGATAGACTGGCTGTTAGGGGAATTACCCCTCCTCTGTGTCAGCAGTCTTCCCTCTGCGCTGGAGACTGATGGAGCAAGAATCCGAGCGCAGCACAAGGAGGCACTGACGCCTGCGAAGCTGCAGCTGTGGACGCAGCATAAATCAGTTAAATGGTGAAGCTGCTTGGTTTCGTGGCACTGACCCATTTCTTTGAGTCCTGCCTGATGGAGTTGGTCTGGCTGTTTCAAACCTGCCCGGCCATGCTCCTGTGCCGCTCGGTCTAGGGGATCCTGCTCTGGCAGGGGGGTTGCACTGGATGGTCTTGCGAGGTCCCTTCCCATCCCTGGTGGTCTGTGGCTGTAGCATCAACTCCAGGATGCTGTCGGTCAGCAGCACGGGAATGAGTGGGCGCATTCCTCCAGCACGGAGCACCCTGGTATCATATGAACCTCCTCAAAATCACGGAGCAGTGGCTACAGCTCACAAGCAGGACGTTAAAACTAGCACTTCTTGTCTCACAAGTTTTCTACTTGCAATTATTTTACCCACATAATGAGGCTCTGAGCAGCCCGACCCACCTAGAGTCGTCCCTGTGTAGGGAGGGTGGACTGGAGGGTCTCTAGAGGTCCCTTCCAGCCTCGAACGTTCTGGGATTCGCTTGTGCTTTGGCTGAGACATGAGCTGAAGTGGTTCCCATCTGAAGAGGTTTCTTGAGGTCTCAAACCCGGTGCATGAACGTGGCCGCGCGGGAGAGCCCTGCAGAACAGTTTTATGGCCCAGCTCGTTTACGAGCATCTCCTATAAATCGCCGTCCGCGCGGTGCACGCTCCTGTGCCGGTCGTGTCCTGGCCAGCCCCTCGCCACACAGGCATTCAGGAGGGAAATGGAGCTGAAAAAGTCGCCCGACAGGAAACGCATCCTTCCTCATTCCTACGAGACCCTGTTTGCTGTTCTGCTCGTGGCCTTCGTGTGCGTCTGCGTGGGGCTCGTTGTGCTCTCGTGGCTCTCGGTGCGGGAGCTAGAGCAGGGTGAGTGGCCAGGCATCGCCTTTCGCAGCAGCTCTTGGCTAATGCAGCCCTGCTTGCTGAACCACCCCTTTGGGCAGAATGCTCTCCTGCGCTCCTTCACTTGCTGCTTAAATCTTCCCCTTCCCTCTTCATTTGCCTTCAGCACAATCAGCTTCCTCCGAGATAAAATCAGCTCAAAGGCAGCGGCAGGTATTCGTCTGCCCAGCTACAAGCTTGAAAATAATCACTTCAGTTTCAGGAGATGAACAGACGAGAACTTACTCACGTGCCAAGAACAACTAGAAAATGTTTTTCAAAGTATCTGGGTTAGAACCATTTGATTGTAAAATAGCGTCAGATTGTAACAAAACCTGATACAATTAGTGTTTCTTGTACAGGATAGAAACCCGCTTCGATAACACACGGTGTGAGGTTCTAACAACACATGAAATCATCATTAAAAAGCCACCGCTAAGGAGAAATGTCTTTTAAAGACGTTTGCAGTTGTCAGGCTAAATGACATCTGAAACCTGCCTGGCTGTGTTCCTGTGCGACTGGATCTAGGGGATCCTCCTGTGGCGGGGGGATTGGGCTGGGTGGTCTTTTGAGGTCCCTCCCAGTCCCTAATGCTCTATGATTCTGTGACCTAGGGGTCCTGCTGTGGTAGGGAGATTGGACTGGGTGGTCTTTTGAGGTCCCTCCCAGTCCCTAATGCTCTATGATTCTGTGATCTAGGGGGTCCTGCTGTGGTAGGGAGATTGGACTGGATGATCTCTCGAGGTCCCTTCCAATCCCTAATGCTCTGTGATTCTGTCTGGAATGTAAATTTTTCTCATTTCTAGATGACTCAAAACATTGTGTTTTATTTTTAATTACATAGCTGAGGCAAACGGGAAAACTCACGGCTACACAGGAGCCTTTCAAATCATCTCTGGAGCATCTTTCTCCCCTGCTTTGCAAAACAGTTCATCAGCTGATTTCAAAGTCCTTGCGTTTGATGTTGAACAGCTGGTAAGAACCAACCTGCTAGTTGCCGGTTAATTCACGAGTACTTGGTGGGTACATTAATTCCTTAGCGTGTCCTGGTCTGGGTGGGTTTTTTCTCTTCTAAACAAGACCTTTCAGGCCCTAAGCCTGAGCAGAACCCAACACACTGCTTATTTGTGAAAAGCAGTGAGTTTTGCTTCTGTAGTCTAATTTGGGAAGAAAAAGGTCATTAATGTTAACACTGTGACAGCAGCGTGCAGCTGGGTCTAGCTGTAACTACCTTGTCGGCTCACAGCCCCTCTTCTCCACACAGGTACACGAAGTCTTCCAAGCAAGCGACCTGACCAATGACTTCAAGAGATGTGAAGTCTCCCAGTTCAGGTAGGTCCAGCTTCATTAAATCTTGCAGATGCACATTGCAAGTCTTGAAATGGCTTTTTCTCTCCGGAGGGCTTAAATCTTCCTGGCTTTGCAAGAGAGCTTTGGGAACGTCCTATCGCTCCTTTCATGTCTTGCATCTTCCAAGAGCTGCTGCGGAATGTTTGGCTACAAACTGAAGGGATGTTTTGCTTTATTTTGCTTTCTTTCCCCACAGGAAACCTGAAGGTGGTCGTGGAAGATTCAAGGAGTCAGAGACTGGGTAACTAGAGCTGCGAACGTCTACTTAAAATGTGGGCAAGAGGCAGTGATGCTGTTAATGGGGAGAGTTCTGATACAGTGAATAAATGAAAACTTTTCTCTAGACACAGAACACTGGGGGTTGGAAGTGACCTCGAAAGATCATCCAGTCCAATCCCCTGCCACAGCAGGATCCCCTAGCGATTTATCCAGCCGCTAGCCCTTAGGGATGGGATGAGGCCCTCTAAAGAGCATATGAAGCTTCAAATTATAGCTGTCCCCCCCAGAAACATCCTTTAGTTTTAAAAGACCAAAAAAGTTAGAATCCCTGTGACTGTCAATTCAGAAAGAAAACTGGTAACTGTAAGGGAGTGCCAGGCTCTGCTCAGGGGCATCTACAGATAGGATGGGGGGCAGTGGGTGTCAGCTGGAGCAGAGGTGGTTCCACATCAATATGGGGAGGGTGCCAGAGCCCTGGAAGGGGCTGCCCAGGGGATTGTGGAGTCTCCTGTGGAGATGTTTAAAGTCTGCCTGGCCATGTTTTTGTGTGACTTGGTCTAGGTGGCCCTGCTGTGGCAGGGGGACTGGACTGGAGGATCTTTTGAGGTCCCTCCCAATCCCCAAGGTTCTGAGAGTCTGTGATTTCACCCTTGACACTGCTGAGTCACGAGGGTTGCGACCGAAGGCTTTTGCTTGCTCAGCAGGCTCTAGAGGTTATCAGAAATGCAAGAAATGGAGGAGGAGAGGCTTTCCCTCTATGGCAGCTGCAAACCCTGCTCAGCACAAGGGCAGCATTACTCACCCCTCATCGAGATCACTGCTGAGTCAGCTGCGACTGCATGTAAATGCTTAGAACGTGCAGTTTGCACCCGAGTGTACGGACACAGACCACCCCGATTTACTGCGTTAGCTGAGATAAATCACTAGCCTCTCTGTCTTGCCCTTCTAGGGTTCTGGTGTTCTTCAGCCTTTATTTTGACCAGATGGTAACAGCTGAGAAAGTAAGAAATGAGCTAGTTGTGGGTATCAGTGAAGAAACCGACGTTACCCAGACTTTGAAAGTTGATGTGAACAGCATAGAAGTCGCAGGTAACGAGAGTGGACGTTTAGTCTCCACATAAACCCTTGAGAGCTGCAGGTAACTTGGGTGAGACCTCAAGCTCCAAACAGCAAAGGACTGTTCTGTGGGTGACAAGCAGCCCGTGGGTGCCCTCCTTCTCCGTTACAGGAATTTCAGCAGCAGAGGAAAGAGCCACTGACAAACTCATCAGCTAGAAAACCTGTCCAAAGTGTGCTTGCTCACAAAGGGGAGAGCAAGGACAGATTAGTGGTTTCCCAGGGAAAACCTTCCTTTTTCATCTCATTCATGAGGCAGCACATTTCTGATTTGGGTAGCCCTCAAATTAAAGCAACTAATCTCTGGCTGTGCTGCTTCTTCAGTAAATACAATTATCACAGACTCATTCATGTTGGTTATGGGCATCTGTTGTTTAGAACTAGACACTGTGGCATAAACTGAGCTCCTGACGAACTTGCTCTCTTCCAGGAGCTGCTGGAAGTCTGACTACAGTGATGCCTTCAACTTCACCAGGTCAGCATCTTGCTCAAACCAAAACATTTCTTTATTGCCAGTGCAACAGGGAAAAACTTGCTGGTCAGCTGGCATAGCGTAGCCGCGTTGCCTCACCTGGAGCTGGGTCTTGACTGCCTGGGTCAAGAGATAAGCCACCCGTCACTGTCGCTGCCCATCAGAGAAGGCCGTGACCTGAAGTCTGTGCCCAGGAGTTGAACTAGTGGATGAAAACAAAAGTTGAGTGTCTGTCAGCCAGCTGAGTCCCAAACTTAAGTTCTAACAGACATAGGCAGGTAAAGGAGGTTGGGCAGGGCTGTGGGTGGTGATGCTCTAAGGAGCCTCTTCCCAGTGAAGGTGACAGAGCCCTGCAAGGGGCTTCCCGGGGGGTTGTGGAGACATTTAAAACCCACATGGACATGTTTCTGTGCAACTTGGTCTAGTGATCCTGCTGTGGCAGGGGGCTTAGACTGGTTGATCTCTCGTGGTCCCTTCCAACCCCCAATGTTCTGTGATTCTGTGATCTAGGGGATCCTGCTGTGGCAGGGGGCTTGGACTGGGACCCTTCTGAAGTCCCTTCTGATCCCTCATGCTCAGCGATTCTGTGGATGCTGCTAGGAGTAGAGCAGACAGGTCCTCGCTGACAGTCTAATTACAGCTGTAACAGTGGGAGGGCTGTCATTAGTCTGGCTATTGGCCTGTTAATGCCCGCAGTCCAAAGGGTGCATTTGCTGAAGGACAGAGTTAGAACTGCCAACACACAGCTTTTCTATCTCTCCCTTCGTCGTGTGCTATCTCGGGGCTCTCCGGGTCCTAAGATCAGCTTTGCTAATCGTCCTCTAGAATCGCTAAACATCAGGGATTGGAAGGGACCTTTAAAGACCGTCCAGTCCGATCCCCCTGCGCAGCAGGATCCCCTGGATCCCGTCGCACAGGAACAGGTCCAGGCGGGTTTGAAACTCCTCCGGAGGAGGAGCCCCCACAGCCCCCCGGCGGCCCTGCCCGGGCTCCTGCGCCCTCATCTCCAGCAGATGGCGGTGCCGGCCGGTTTTAGGAGCCGAAGACTAGACGTGGCATCAGTCCCGTCGTGTGTAACCGACGTGTTCTTGCACGTCGGCTTCTGCAGAGCATTCCCAGGCCACAGACCCGCAGCATAACCTGGGTCTCTCTAGACGGTTGGACTCTGTGCTCCCGGGGGTCTGTTCCAGCCAGAGTGATTCTGCGTGACTCTGATCCAGGGGATCCCGCTGTGGCAGGGGGTTGGACTGGATGGTCTTTCGAGGACCCTTCCAGTCCCTGGTGTTCTGTGATAGACAGGGAAGTGTCGTTTACACGTTGTCTGAAGTTTATTTTGGTAGAGGCAGGAAATGGGGGCTGATGGCAATTTCCTCGCAGCCCTGCCCCGAACTTTCACAAATTAAGTTGCTTCTGATAACTTAACCCCTTCTGCGCCTGATTTACCTGTGTAGTGTGTGCGATGCCCTTCCCTGCTCCAGCAAATGCAGGTCTGTGAAGCACAGCAGAGGGTTTGGTGTGACTGGTGACCCGGGGGAGCCAGTTGCCCCTGACTGACCGCTCTCGTTGCTCCGGTCCTCGTCGTTCCAGCTCAGTGTCTGCCGCCTGCTGAACTGTGTGGGGACGGTGTCACCTGCGTGTCCTCAGACTCGCTTTGTGACGGGGTCCTGGACTGCCCGGACGGCTCCGATGAAGCTGAGAGGAGATGTGGTAAGAGAGCAAAGCCCCGCAGACCAGCCCTTCCCCTTTTAAGGTACCGAAAGCTGTCGGTAGTTTGCAAACAGTTCAGGGGCTGGGCGATAACCTGCGCGGCTGAGGTCAGCTGAGTGCTGGAGGTGACAGCGGCCGTTGTTATCAGCCTGCACTGGAAACAGTCAGTGGAAACAGCCTGTTTTAATTTCCATTAATGAGGAACGTGCCTGATGAATAGTCGATGTCCAGCAGGAGTAGGGAGGTGGTTGTGCCCCTGCACTCAGCACTGGGGAGGCTGCACCATGAGTGCTGGGTCCAGTTCTGGGCACCTCGGTACAAAGGAGACATCGAGGGGCTGGAGCGAGGGTAGAGGAGGGCAATGGAGCTGGGGAAGGGCCTGAAGAATCAGTGTGATGGGGAGAGTTGGGGCTGGTTAGTTGGAGGAGGAGGAGGCTGAAGAGAGACCTCATCACTCTCTACAACCATCTGAAAGGACCCTGCAGAGATGTTGGGGCTGGGCTCTGCTCACAGGTCGTTAGTGACAAGCAGAGGGAAGGGCTTCCAGCTTCAGCAGGGGAGGGTCAGACTGGACAGAAGATGTACGTCTTGGATTTCTGATGTATGTCCTGTCCCTGCAGTAACTTAATGTAGCCCAGCCCAAGTGTCTGTCGCGTTTGCCGCAGCCGTAGTCACGGAGCGCTTTACACAGTCAGGCCCTTGAGATTCATCATTTCTATAGCATTTCCCGGAGGAGGACTGCTCTCAATGAAACTTCCATTTCATTTTCCATGTGATTGATTAGACACAATTAGGATGGTCCTTATAGGTATGATTGAATTTCTGGCCTTAATGAAAAGCTCTAATTCCCCATTATCTGCCTCAAGCTGATGAACTTGTGCTTGCCTCTCCAGACAACCCTGTAGGGCACCCATTTTTGCTGTGAAAAAGGAGAAAATAAACAGAGTACACCTTTGAAAAACAGGGTTTTTTAATAGCATAAAGTGCTTTAACTTAAATTTAATGCCTGAATGTAATATCTTTTGAAATTTGAGTTCAATGCTTTTTTAAGTTTAATGCTTTAAATGCTTTAAATGCCTTTTAAAATCTGTGGCAGTTGAAAGATCAGTGATGCTTTCCGGACAGCTGAAGAAAGAAAATCGGGTTGATTTCTAACTTGCAGCAGAAACGTCGCCCTTGTTTCAGTGTCTGCAGAAAGGAAATAACTCCACAGGAATCAGCATTTCTCTCTTGGCTTAAAAATGCACTTTTTTTCCCCTCAAAACAAAGGATTTTTAAACTGAAGAGCATGTGTAGAAAAGGAGGGGAGCATCTCCCTGCTGAGGAAAGACTGAGGGAGCTGGGCTTCTTGAGCTTGGAGAAACAGAGACTGAGGGGTGACCCCATGAATGTTGATCAATACGTGAAGGGTGGGTGTCAGGGGGATGGAGCTAGGCTCTACTCAGGGGCACCCAGTGACAGGACAAGGGGTGTGAGCTGGAACAGAGGAGGTTCCACATCAACATCAGAAAGAACTTCCCAGTGAGGGTGACAGAGCCCTGGCAGGGGCTGCCCAGGGGGGTTGTGGAGTCTCCTTCTCTGGAGATGTTTAAAACCCACCTGGGCATGTTCCCGTGCGACTGGATCTAGGGGATCCTGCTGTGGCAGGGTGACTGGACTGGATGATCCTTCGAGGTCCCTCCCACTCCCTAATGCTCTGTGATCTCCACAGGCTCTCTGACAGACGTTCATTCTGTCTCTGCAGCTGCGGTCTGCGATGGAAAATTTCTGTTGACCGGTTCCTCTGGATCTTTCCACTCTCTGAACTACCCGGAGCCCTACAACACCAGCGTCACCTGCCAGTGGGTGATATCGTAAGCGCTGCCCAGTCACTTTCTGCCTGAGCTGATGCTGGTTGCTGCCCATCAATTGCTTGATGCCCACCGTTATTCCCCAACAGCCCGGCGTGGCCAACACCTAACTTTTCTTTAAGTCACAAGCAGAGACTGGACTGGACCATCCTGTGAGGTCCCTCCCAGCCCCTCGTGTCCTGTGATGCTGTGACAACGCTCCCCTCCATATCCAGCGAACAGCTTGTTTTGGGAAGGACCCTAAGTGCTTGCAAATGATGTAGTCCAGGTGCTGCGTGTCTGTGCAGGGTCAGGCTGATCAGGGAGGAGAAGAACCATCTGGTTTTAATTTGCTGTTATCTGCTGCATCCAAAAAAAGATGAGACAGCACTGACAGGAAAGGTCTGGAAAGAGAGGCTCCAGTTGTGTGTCCTTTCAGGCAGAATGGTTTCCATGAGGGAACCTGTTGGCTTTTCCAGTAAGAGATGAGAGACACTTCACTGCTTAGTCTGAGGAAGAGGAGCTCTGAGAGATGCTGGTGCTGGGCTCTTCTCACAGGTCATCAGTGACAGAACCAGAGGGAAGGGCTTCAGTCTCTAAGCTTAGACTAGACATCACCAGGAATTTCTTCATGGTCAGGCCTTGGACGGGGCTGCCCGGGGTGGGGTTGAGTCCCCATCCCTGGATGAGTTCAAAAGTCGCTCAGTAGCGGTGTCGGGGGATCTGGTTTAGAGGTGACCTTATAGAGTGAGGTTGATGGTTGGACTTGATGATCCTGGGGGTCTTTTCCAGCCTGAATGGTTCTGTGGTTGTGGTTCTGTGTTAACTACCTTTTCAGCTGTGGGGTTTGCTTCTCTCTTTTCACCTCAGCTTGCCTCCAGGGTCTTCCATCAAGCTCAACTTCTCTTCTTTCGAAACACAACAATACGAGGACCACTTAGATATTTTTGAAGGTGTAGGACACACCAAGATTTTAAGAGGTGAGATGGTTTTCTCAGGCAATAGTGGTTTTGTGTCTAGGTGGTCCTGCTGTGGCAGGGGGATTGGACTGGATGATCTCTGAGGTCCCTGCCAACCCCTAATGCCCTGGGCTGCTGTGAATATTTCCAGCAGAATAAGCAAGGACATGAAGGCCATCGAGTTGAATGTGTGGAGACAGGAGATGTTTCTCTACTAGCTGGTAGCCAGGCTGGTGGGTGTGAGAGCTGCCAAACACTGAGATGGCAGCCAGCCAGACAAAGACCTGTGGGGTTTCAGAGCTCTCAGGGGCAGGAGCACAGGAGAAGAGGGCAAGCATCCTTTAAGGCTCCAAAGCGGGTCCGATACGTTCTTCCGACAGCCATGGGCATCTCTGTGGCCATGACGTTGTTTTCTCTGACTAGTGGATGTTTGCTTTCAGCCTCTCTGTCGGGCACTAACCCCGGGACCATTTACATCTTTTCTCACGAGGCGACAGCGCGGTTCGTGACCGACTACTCCGAGAACTACAGCGGCTTCAACGCGACGTACACGGCATTTAGCGCGGAGGAGCTGAGCGGTGAGTGGCCTGCGTGCTCGTGTGTGTGGCTGCGAGTCATTCCCTGCGGTTCGCGGCCCTGTGCTTCCAAAGTGACAACGTGGAAGCAGCATCTTCTGGAGCAGGCTCCCCAGGGTGCTTGTGGAGGGAGGAGGGAAGTAGTGGAGTCTCCTTCTCTGGGAACGTTCAAGACCCACCTGGACATGTTCCTTTGTGACTTGATCTAGGGGACCCTGCTCTGGCAGGGGGATTGGGCTAGATGATCTTTCAAAGTCCATTCCAATCTCTAATGATTCTTTGGTTCTATGATTGGACTGGATGATCTTTCAAGGTCCCTTCCCTTTGCCATGCTCTTAGCTCCTTCTCTTTGATCACCTTGGAAGGGATTGTCTAGACCAATCCCCCTCCCACAGCAGGGTCCCCTTGGTCCAGTTGCACAGGAACATGTCCAGGTGGGTTTGAGTCTCCAGAGAAGGAGACTCCACAACCCCCCTGGGCAGCAAAGTGAGTCACCATGGGCTCAGTTCTAAGATAGACTTTAGAACTTGCGTTGCTCATCCCTCGCTCTTGCGTAGTTCTGAACAAACACTCCACGCGTGTCTTTGTCACTTACATTTACCAGAGGTTCTGTTTCACAGACTCTGAGAAAGTCAGCTGCACTTTTGAAGATGGCTTTTGTTACTGGATCCAAGACTTGGATGATGACTCAGACTGGGAGAGGGTCCAGGGCCCCACCTTTCCCTTTATGAGCGGCCCAGATTTTGATCACACCTTTGGGAACCTTTCAGGTGAGGCCAAGGCAACTTGCTTGACGGCAACGGAAAAGGGAGGTTTAGCCTCTGTGGCACCGCTGTGCGGTGGATTCTTCGGCGTGGAGTCACTGGTGTGTGGCTATATTCTGCCCTAAAACATCAGTCAAGGGACCAGATGAAACGTTTTGGGCTACTGATTGTGATCTTCTGCCAATGTACAGAGACCAGAAATAGTAAAAGAATATTTGAACTTATTGAAGCTGGGGGTGTTGAAAATTTCCCTTCTATCAATAATCCAAATGTCTGTGAATTGAATTTCTCTCATGCAGCAGTGTCACAGGTCCAACCACTGCCTGCAGTCCTCTGCTGACTAACATCTGCTCCTCCTCCCACAGGATTTTATATTTCAACGCCGATAGGAGTCGGAACTGTGGAAGAGAGAGTCCGCATTCGCAGTTTGCCTTTGGTCTCCTCAGGCTCATCTTGTCTAAGCTTTTGGTACTCTTATTGTTTCTAAACTCTTTGCTTTCTCAAGAATGGAACCAAAGACCTTTCTTTATTGGCAGGCATTGGTCCGAGCGAGGTGCCAACAGTACTAGCCCGCTTTGCTTTGCGTTTTCATGACCAGTAGGTTTAGATTAGACCTCAGGAAAATATTCTTCTGGAGGAGTGTGGTCAGGGACTGGAATGGGCTGCCCAGGGTGGCAATTGAGTCCCAAACCCTGGATGTATTTAAAACTTGTGTTGGGGGATCTGGTTTTGGGGTCAACTTGTAGAGTAGGGTTGATGGTTGGACCCAGTGATCCCAGAGTAGGACTGATGTTTGGACCCAGTGATCCCAGAGTAGGACTGATGTCCAACGACTCAGTGATCCCGGGGGTATTTTCCAACCTGAATGCTTCTGTCTCCGTGTCTGAATCTTTGACTCCTTTATTAATGAGGTTGATTCTTGCCGTTAGGGCTCAAGTATTTTATTCTTCTCCCTTCATCTAATATTAATTTCTGTACAGAAATTACAGTAGGAATCTCTTAAATGTTTTTTCTGATGAAGCTTAACTCTTCCTCTATGTAGCAACGTACTGAGTAAAACTATCATGTGACATACAGTTAACTTGATCTCCATGCTCACCACCAGTTAGTCCCAGCTCCATGAAACAAGTGACAAAGCCAGAAGCCTGGCCATCTGCCACGAGCTTTCCTTTTGCTCTAACAACCCCAAGCCCATTGTCCCATCTGCAGGTATTTCATGTTCGCCGCGAACGTCTACCGTCTAAGCGTGAGCGTGAGTAGTGAGGACGGCTTGGAGACGGTCATCTTCCAGAAAGAAGGGAACTATGGGAACAACTGGAACTATGGACAAGTAACCTTAAACGAAACCTCTGAGTTCAAGGTGTGTGGAACTGCTAGTAACTCTTTAAAGATCTGTTTGAGCTGCACTGACACCACAGTCTTATGACTGCAGACCCCAACAACCCAGAGCTCCAAAGGCAATGTCTAGGACTGTGTATGGCTGCAAATAGTGTTGGCTGGCAGAAAGCTGGAGCCCGGGGTTGAGTTGTCACCCCACTGCCTTCCCCCTTCTGGAGTTTAAGGCCTTATTGCTCTAGGAAGGAGCAAAGCACGTTGTCATGGGAGAGTAGGATTTCTAGACAACAAAACGTTTCCGTCAGTGAACCCAGGAAGGCAAAGCACAGACTACTCGAGAGTGTCGATAGGTCTGAAGGTTCTGGCTGTGGTTCTAACTGAATGATGGAGAAGTTTGGCAGTAGTATGTGTTTACTCAACAACTACTCTTCAGAAATAGCTTTAATTCATGTTCAGTGTTCTGGTGAAGAAGCTCCTGCTCTCCTCCCCTCACAATGATCCGTTCCTTGCTCAGTGCTGTTTGCTTTCACGTGGGGTCTTGGCTCGTCTCTGGTGCCCGTCACGGCAGCCCACATTGCAGCGAAAATGAGAGTCTACAGGAAAGGAGAGAGAATGATTCAGCTTGGGAAACCCAAACCAGTTCCATTGCATCATGAGACACTGTTGTTTTCATGACCACCAGGTCATTTTTGATGCCTTTAAGAGGCGCGGTGCCAGTGACATTGCCTTGGACGACATTGGCTTGGCAAAGGGAGCGTGTAACGACACTGCTTACGTAGATCCCACAGCAGTTCCGACCACTACTGCTGCCCCTTCCATTCCAAGTGAGTAGAACTTAACCAACAGTTGCTTTCCACTCCCCCTCATGGGATTTGGGTGTGAGTGACTCGGAATTGTAAACATTTAGTAAACATTTAGTCTACAGGAGGGAGCTGAGTGTCTTGAGCTTGGAGAAAAGGAGACTGAGGGGTGACCCCATGAAGTTGATCAATATCTGAAGGGTGGGTGTCAGGAGGATGGAGCCAGGCTCTGCTCAGGGGCACCCAGTAACAGGACAAGGGACAGTGGGTGTAAGCTGGAACACAGGAGGTTCCACATCAACCTGAGAAAGACCTTCCTAGTGAGGGTGACAAAGCCCTGGCAGGGGCTGCCAAGGGGGTTGTGGAGTCTCCTTCACTGGAGATGTTCCTGTGAGACTGGATGTAGGGAATCCTGCTGTGGCAGGAGGATTGGACTGGATGGTCTTTTGAGGTCCCTTCCAAAGTCTTCTAGAGAAATATACAGAAACTGAAGCTTTCTCCTATACTCCAGTTTCATAGGACTAGTCAGAGGAATCTCACTCGCTGGGAACCTGCTGGAAGAAGGTGGATGATGTTAATCATCTTCAAAGCAGCCTGAAAGTGCTGTGACTGGTGTGGTGTAAGCTCACTAACACGAGTGGTTTCACTACAAACACCCCGTCTGTAAACAAGAGATGAAAGAGCTGGAGCTGCCAGACTTGGCAGAGAGCAGCACTGATGCATTCGCAGGGCCACAGAAGCTCACGGAGGAGTCAAACACCACTTGGTGATGGGATGGGGAAGGCTCGTTTGCTTTTGTCTTTACAAACGACTGTCGGCTCCACACTTTCCTCTGAAGCACCGGTTGCTTTCATCTTCGTATTAGCCTCTAACCTCTCTCTGAGTACAATCAACACTGGGGACTACAGGATCCCTCCACACCTCAGATGGGTGTGGAGCTGATAGAAATCAACCTGTGCCCCATTCACAGAAGACACGTTTTTAAGGGGTTGTGTAGAATTTCCTACGATGTGGAGAAAATTGTCTGTTCTGCAGAATCACAGACATTAGGGATTGGAAGAGACCTCAAAAGACCATCTAGTCAACCCCCTGCCACAGCAGGATCCCCTAGATCCAGTCACACAGGAACACATAGAGGCAAAAAGGGAGACAAGAGGCTGATGTTGTGTTGTGAATGTCTTCTCTTTCAGCTGAATGCGGGGGGCCAGTGGAGCTCTGGGAGCCCAACAGTACCTTCAGCTCTGAAAACTTTCCCAACAGTTACCCTAACAGAGCATCTTGTAAGTCCTCAAGAAACCTTTAGCTCTCTGAGAGTGGAGATGCCAGGGCTGCTTCCCCAAGTCAGGTGCTGTCAAACCAAGAAGAGCCAAGTTATCGTCTCCTCAGCTGGAGGAGGACACTGGGCTGCTGGAGAGAGCCCAGCACAGAGCTGCGAAGATTATGGAGGGAGTGGAGCGTCTCCCTGCTGAGGAAAGGCTGAGGGAGCTGGGGCTCTTGAGCCCAGAGTTGCTTTTAAAGCTAGGATTGCAAATTCTGAATTCCAAATTCTCTTGGATGATTTCTAGTGCTTCAGCAAACAGATATTTTTCCCCTCAAATCTTTCACCCTGACAACAGCCCATCAGCGTAACAACCGAAGCGGTGGTGGTTGTGTGTCTTGTCTTTCCTAGGCGTGTGGTACTTAAACGCGGAGCCGGGGAAAAACATCCAGCTTCATTTTCAGACATTCGAGCTGCAAAATATTGAGGATGTAGTTGAAATTAGAGATGGCAGAGGACCAGACTCCTTACTCTTGGGCAAGTAACAGCATCGGGTGCTAGAACTGATGTGATCAGACAGCTGGGGCAAACTGACAGAGACAACCCAAGGGAAAAGGATTGTCTCTAGTTTTGTCCTGCATTTCGGCCTCAGAAATTGGGGTGAAAACTTGATAAAGCACCCCGCATGGACAAGTCATCTCCCAGATACTTGCCTGTGCTGAGCTCGCTGTGCATCCCGCTCAAAACTGGCTTCTCAGTGCAGAGAAGTGCTCTCAGATGTGTGCAAACAGCCATCGTCTCCTAGCTGGACCTTGCTGTTCTGTGTGAACGTGTAGAGCTTGGAGCGAGCTCTGGTCGCTGCGGTCTGACAGCAGTTGGATCTGGGGTAACGGCTGTATTCGTTAATTCCTGTTCCCCTGGGGAATAGCTGTCTACACAGGAGAAGGCCCTTTGCCAGATGTCTTCTCTACAAGAAGCCAGATGACGGTCATCCTCCGCACGGACGAGGCTGTGACCGAGAGAGGTTTCCTTGCAAACTTCACTACAGGCTACCAGCTGGGTAAGCAGAGGAGCCCTTCTGCTGGACCTTCCGAGGTCCCTTCCAGTCCCCAAAGCTCTGGGATTCGTTCTGTTTTTCTCCTTCCACCAGGGTTGTGTGCAGCGGACGAGCACCAGTGCGGCAGCGGAGGCTGCGTGCCGCTGCACCAGCTCTGTGACGGCGTCCCTCAGTGTGAAGACGCCTCCGACGAGGCAAAGTGCGGTAAGGTCTCGTCTCTTCCAGAGAGAAGGAAGGCACAGAGTTGCGTTCAGTAACTGCCTGGGAAAACTGCCACAAACCCTAATGCAGCTCTGTGCAGGCACCAGTGCACGCAGCAGTGGCACTGCATGCGAGCTGGAGCAGAGGAGGCTCCACATCAGTGTGAGAAGGACCTTCCTCACAGCGAGGGTGATGGAGCACTGGAAGGGGCTGCCCAGGGGGGCTGTGGAGTCTCCTTCTCTGGAGACATTTCAAACCCTCCTGGACACGTTCCTCTGTGACTGGACCTAGGTGATCCTGCTGTGGCAGGGGGATTGGACTGGGTGACCTTTCAAGGTCCCTTCCTGTCCCTGATGTCCTGTGATGGTGTGATAGTACTGCCTAATGAGAAGCTGTTGTTTAGTCTTGATGGGAAAGACACTGTTCATTGTCTTTCTGTGAGACATCCGTTTCACAGGCAGGGTGTGAAGCTCTCCTGTGGCAGCCGTGTAGAAGGAGACACCAGTGCTATTTCCTTGTTGGGAGCACAACAAGCTGGAGGTGCTGGGCTTATGGCTGCTCTGATCTGTCTTAGCTGCTGCTGTTCTCTGCTGACAAGAGCCAAGGCGCTTGTCTCGTGCGGCTGTGGGCTTGTGGCGGGGGTCGGGTGGGTGAACACCCTTCTAACCTTTGTCTCTCCGCTTCGGTCTACAGTGAGGCTGTCTAACGGTTCTCTAAGCACTGAGGGGCTAGTACAGGCCAGGATTGGGAAGATGTGGCACTTGGCATGTGCAGATGCTTGGGATGAAGACCTCTCGGACAGCGTTTGCCAGCTGCTGGGGTTAGGGTGAGTGAAGACTGGTCAGAGGGCCCATCCTGCTCAGGAGCCGTCACCTTTGACTTGTTCCGCTGTTTCACCTTCCCTGGATGAGTTTTTAAAAGTCGCTTAGATGTGGTGTTGGGGGGTCTGGTTTAGGGGTGACCTCGTAGGGTGGGGTTGATGGCTGGACTCGAGGATCCCAGGGGTCTCTTCCAACCTGAGTGATTCTGTGATTCTACCATTTTAAATTCAACTCTTCTATGAAGTGCGAACAGAGGAGTCACGTTTTAACCCACGTAAGCTTAAGCCTTAAAGTTCTCCCAGAAAATATTTATTTGGGGGGGGGAGATGCAGTGGATTCCACCAGCAGAATAGCCTCTTGAATGGGAGAGAACAGGATAAACTTCTAAACTTGCTTCTCTTCTGCTTCCAGGGATGCAAACGTGTCGTCAGCAGTGCCAGTCCCTGGGGACGGCCCGTTCGTCAGCATCACCGCATCGGCAAACCACAGCCTAGTTGTGACGAAGAGGTGGGCTCAGCACAACTTTTCCCTTGCACGGGAGGTGACTTGGTGTGGGGGCACCATTTGCACAGTGATCTCCAGACCAAGCTTGTCTGAGGGGGAAGGTGTTCTGTATGGGGTCTAGGTCATAAACGTAGCTGGGTTTTGTTCACGGTCTGCTGCTGAACTGTGTGACTTTGGGAACTCGCCCTCCCCCTTTCCACTGAACCACAGGACATTGGGGATGGGAAGGGACCTCCAAAGATCATCCAGTCCAGTCCCTCCACCACAGCAGGATCCCCTAGATCCAGTTGCAGAGGAACATGGCCAGAGGGGTTTAAACATCTCCAGAGAAGGAGACTCTGGTTTAGGGGTGACCTTGTAGAGTAGGGTTGATGGTTGGACTCGATGATCCCAGGGGTCTTTTCCAACCTGAGTGATTCTGTGACAGACTGTTGACTGTTAATCACTAAAAGTAGAGTTAGACTGTGCAGGACAAGATGTTGTGTTGATCAGCTTCACACAGTCACGGGCTGCCGTCCGTAGGTGCACATGGTAAATGCCTCTGTACAGCTGTTTTGTGTCGGTGTCTGTGTGTTTGATAGTGCCTGGGGTTCCCTGCTCTGCAGCCTCTCCTGATTTAATCCTTAATTTCCTAAACTCTTTTTACTTGCTCCCTGTGACAGGACAAGGAGCAATGGGTGTAAGTTGCAGCAGAGGAGGTTCTGCCTCAACACAAGGGGGAACTTCTTTGCTGTGAGGGTCACAGAGCACTGGAACAGACTCCCCAGGGAGGTCGTGGAGTCTCCTTCTCTGGGGACTTTCAAGGCCGCCTGGATGCGTTCCTCTGTGATCTGTGTTAGATAGTTTTGTCCTGCTCCAGCAGGGGGGTTGGACTCGATGATCTCTTGGGTCCCTTCCAACCCCTAACATCCTATGATCCCTCTCATTCCAGAGACCACTGCGAGAACAACCTGGTGACGCATCTGCAGTGCAACACTGAGCGTGAGTGATCGTGCCCCGGGCGTGCTCCACGTAGACATCAGCTGGTTGGGTCCTCAAAGAGGACCCCCCCCCCCGCATCTCTGGTCACCACCCCCCCATCTTCCGGTTTCCCTCCTGTGCTCTCTCCCTCTCTCTCTCTGCATCTCCTGGTGTCCCCCCTCCACCCCTGCATCTCACGGCATCTCATGGTGTTTCTCTCTCTTTCTGCATCTCCTGGTCCCTCTCTCTCTCTCTGCACCTCCCGGTCTCCCTCCTTCTCTCTCCCTCCTTCTCTCCCAACGTACTTCTTTCTAGCTTGTGGAAAACGCCCGGCCCTTCAGATCAACGGGACCAGGATTGCAGGTGGCAGCGATGCCAGAAGAGGGGCTTGGCCGTGGATGGTGTCGCTGCACTTTAACCACAGGCCCGTTTGCGGGGCTTCCCTGGTCAGTGGCGAGTGGCTGGTGACCGCAGCGCACTGCGTCTACGGGTAACGTTCGCTGCGCTCGGCAGCCCACGCGTTCCGATTCTCCCGCGGCAGGCGAGTGCTCGCTGCCTCCAGGGGCTCTTGCCAGCTGGCCGAGGTGGCCACATGGCATCCACGCCCCATCTGTATTGTTTGTTGTGATGAAACGCTTGTCCCACAACAACCAACTTGCTGCTTAACATCGCCCGTAGACTCAGCCAAATGCTCCCTCACTTTCTGGGAAGCCCTCAGTTCCTACTTCCAGGCAGACAATCATGGAAGTAGGTGGCACTTCCAGAGTGTGCGACTGGATCTAGGGGCTCCTGCTGTGGCAGGGGGATTGGGCTGGATGATCTTTGGAGGTGCCTTCCCATCCCTAATGTTCCGTGACTCTACTGGTGTTAACAATACCTGCAAACCCTGTGGACGATCAGAAGGGCAGTTAGCTTCCACCTGACATGTCTTTCCAAGTGTCATTGATCCTAACTGAACATCCCGTGTGGCTCCTAGGAGGCAACTGAAACCGTCGCAGTGGACGGCAGTTCTTGGCCTGTATGACCAGTCAGATATGACCCACCCTGCCGTGGTGGTCCGAGACGTCGATCGGATAGTTTTCAATCCTCACTACATGAAGGACACGAAGGACAGCGACGTTGCTCTCATGCACCTTCGGCACAAAGTGCAATATACAGGCGAGTTGTTGTTTCCCCACAGAACGTGTTTAGTCTGCTGTGCAAAGCCCTCTGTCTGTGCGAGGGTGGTGGGGTGGCTAGTGTGTGTCTTGTAGCCTGGTGGCTCTGGAGCCAGCCCAGGACCTGCTGAGCACCACACACCAAAATGGATGGCTGGATGAGCACGCACGGAGTGGGGTTTGAGTTGTTCCCGTGTTTCTCGCTCGCAGGTTACGTACAGCCCGTCTGCTTACCAGAAACACAGCGGCAGTTTTTGCCAGGAAGGAACTGCTCCGTGGCCGGCTGGGGAAGCATTTACCACAACGGTGAGTGCTCTTGGCAACAGGGAGAGCAGTGAAGCCATACAGGAGGGCTTGGTCCTGGTTAACCCCTTAGCACAGGGGTCTGCAGAATCACAGGACATTAGGGACTGGAAGGGACCTCGAAAGGTCACCCTGTCCAATACCCCAGATCCAGTTGCTCAGAAACATGTCCAGGTGGGTTTGAAATGTCTCCAGAGAAGGAGACTCCACAATCCCCCTGGGCAGCCCCTGCCAGGGCTCTGTCATCCTCACCAGCAAGCAGGTCCTTCTCAGATTGATGTGGAACCTCCTCTGCTCCAGCTCACACCCGCTGCCCCTTGTCCTGTCATTAGATTCCCCTGAGCAGAGCCTGGCTGCATCCTCCTAACACCCACCCTTCACATGTTAATAGTTGCTAAGATTGAGTAGCTCAGAGGTAGTCTTTCAGATGGAAAGCTGGGAACTATACTCCACTCCTCCACTCTGCCTTCTCTAAAGCAAAGTAGTAGGGACCATTTTTACCAAGAAAAAACCCCAAGAATATCAGGGAAGTAAGGTACTTAGAAGTATTGCAATCTGATTGCAGCCAGGCTCTGCTCAGGGGCACCCAGTGACAGGACAAGGGGCAGATGGAACAGAGGAGGTTCCACACCAGTGTGAGAAGGAGGGTGACGGAGCCCCGGCAGGGGCTGCCCAGGGGGGTTGTGGAGTCTCCTCCTCTGGAGACATTTCAAACCCACCTGGACATGCTCCTGTGCGACTGGATGTAGGGGATCCTGCTGTGGCAGGAGGTTGGACTGGATGGTCTTTCGAGGTCCCTCCCAATCTCTGATGCTCTGTGATGCCCTGAGATATTTACCTGCCAGCATTCACTCCTGTTCTGTGTGACGGGGGTCCCAGCCTGAGCCGTGCAGCAGTGAGGCCGGACTCTGCCGCTCAGCCACGTGCCTGCGTGCGGTGACAGCAGCAGCACCGACAGCAGTCCGAGCCGATGCACAGCCCTCCTTACAGTGGGTGAACAGACTTTGTGTTTCCATCAGGTCCCACTTCAAACGTGCTGCAAGAAGCAGAGGTCCCTCTCATTTCAAATGAGAAATGCCAGCGGTGGATGCCCGAGTACAATATTACTGAGAATATGATCTGTGCGGGGTATGAGACGGGAGGAATGGACTCCTGCAAGGTAAACACAGGCCACTCGCTTCATCCTGGCCATGCTCCTAGGCAACTGGATCTAGGGGACCCTGCTCTGGCAGGGGGACTGGACTGGATGATCTTGCAATGTCCCTTCCAATCCCTCATGGTTTCTGACTCTGTGAAAACCAAGACTTTTTCCACACAGAAGAATTCACAGACCTCCTTCGTGCTGCCCAAGTGATGCGATGTCTGTGATAAAGGATTGAGATAACAGACCCCCGTGAGCATCCTCTGCCCTAGCACCACCACCACTCACCTTTATCATTTGAATTTCATGTTGCAGGGAGATTCAGGCGGCCCCCTGACATGTGAAGAGGACAACAAGTGGTTTCTGGTCGGTGTAGTGTCGTTTGGCTACAGGTGTGCGCTCCCCGAGCGCCCGGGGGTGTACGTCCGAGTCACCAGGTTTGAGGACTGGATCAAAACTCTCATCTATTAGCTCCGTGTGTTTTAATGACAACGCTTGAACATTGACAATAAATGGCTGTGGAACACTGTAAACCAGACTGGCCCTTCCATCTGCTGTGGGCTGGACTGGATGGTCCTTGGAGGTCCCTCCCAATCCCCAACGCTCTGTGGTGCTGTGGTCGGACAGACTGGCCTCAATTCATTCCCACGGGAAAGCGCAGGCGTCCCGAGGTCCTTTTGTCATCTAGAAACCGCTAGAGTTTTATTTCAAGCAGCACTTAGGGAATGGGCTGAGGGGGTTGGGTGCTGCAGATAGGTTCCCTCAGACAGGGGAAACAAAGAGCTCTGCAGTGAGCTTTATGGATTGTGCATCGAGGCCGGTCGCTCATCGCGCTGCTTTCTAATGAATAAACTGAACGGGAGCCAAGAGTTCCCTCCTGAGTATTTCAGTTGGAATTAATAGCTGAACCGGGGCTGAGCGTGGCCTTTCGGTTTTATTTTGGGCACGTGTCTTGGCAACCGCTCAAGCGGTCGGAGATGTGCTCACTCACACCCAGGCACAGCCCCACATCGCCGGGGGGTTGCAAGACAGTCGCATCTGGCCACTGTTTGCAATCTTCTGGGTAGGAGTCTGGTCTCTCTGGGTTTTGCCTGGTACCTGGGAGCAATGGGCCAAGTGAGGCAGGGGAGGAAGCCATCTCCTCACCCTGAGCAGGTGCTAGGGCACAGAAATCAGGTGTCTGTCAGTAGCCAGTACTACTTTTTACTTATTCACGCGCAGCGTCACAGCCAGTCACAAGCGAAGCGCCGTGCGCTGCTTGCAGTGCTTCCCTCACACAGCTGGTCCCTGCCGACAACTGGCCCGGCAGCCACCCGTCCCACCACAATTGGAAGGTCATTTCTGTTCTCCCAGTTGCTGCAGGAGAATTGTTTGTGTCACGTTAATCTCTGCCAGTCCTTGGGGAACACTGTGTGTAAGAGAAAGGATGAATCCTTACCTGAAGGGGACTTAACCCTCCAAGGCCTTAATAAAGAACCAAGTTCTTACAGGACCATCCAAGAAAGTGGGGTCTCTTGTCCGCAGTTGAGTTGAACTCTAAGTAAGGAGAAAACTCATTCTGCTCTGGGGGATCGTGCTGCGTCCAGTGTCTTCTCTCTATGCACAGTCACCACAAAGGCAACCGAGGTAAGGGAGCAAGTGAAGTTGTGAGTGACTGGAAAAGCTGCTGGACGTTTTGGCTAGGAACAGCAACACTCGACCCCACGTGCAGAAGCAGGCTGCTTCGAAGACCGAGTCAAAAGAGCACTAACTTCAAGAGGATTCTAGAGGTGTTTCAGCAGCAGCACTGCACCAGGAGCACTGGTGTCACTGACTTCTAGTGTGTTTCCTCTGTAGGTAGAAGAGTTGAGACAGTTGTCTCTCAGCTCAAACCTGTGGTCAACATCAGCTGGTGCAGGCAACCCAAAGAGCAATAGTTTTGCTCCAGTCCGTCCCAGGGGTAGTTTTGAACTTAGGTTCACGTGGAGGTAACTCGCTTGGACTCGGAGCCCCTGAGGTCTGGCTGCAATTACAGCAAAGCCCCCTCACTTACTGCTGCAGTGCCAGGCTGTCACCAACCAATCAGCCAGAGCGCTGCTGCCACCACCTCAAGATCTGCTCCCAACCACTGGTGAAACTGTTCCTAGAACACAGAAAGCTCTTAAGGAACCAAAGAGCCTGGATGTTAATGAGGTTAATAACTACTCTAAAAGAATGCACCCATCAGGGCTGCCTCTAAATCTGTATCAATTAACATAATTAAAGCTTCACGAGTCAGAGTAATGCTGGGACCATTGATCCATCTATTAGGGCCACTTCCAAGAGGAGCCATTTGTCTCCTGTCAGCTACCTTTAAATGATCTTTATGGGCTGGGTTTTTTAAGCAGATTTACTCAAACTGGTAAGTCAATCTTAAGCAACTTTTCCTTTGTGAGTTGGTTGTTGTGTTTCAGGAGAAGTGACAAATATTTTACCACCATATGAACCACCTCCACAGTCACCACAGTAATGAGGTGTCACTTGCCGAGTTATAAGTTGAGGGTCAACATAAACATATCCAAAAGTTACAGTCATTCCCGGGCAAAATGGATTGATTATGTGACATCAACTGACTTATGAACCCTTGAACGCTGCCAGGTCAGATCGATGCCACTGAATCATGGCTACGTCTGCCACTAACCATGTGAATAGTTAGTCACAGAATCGTATTGTTCAGGTTGGAAAAGACCCCTGGGATCATACAGTCCAACCATCAGCCCTACTCTACGTGGTCACTCCTAAATCATATCCTCCAACACTACAGTCTCCCTGTGCTGAGGTGCCCAAAGCTGGAGCCAGTCCTCACAGTGAGGCCTCACCAGTGCTGAGCTCGGGGGGATGATCCACTCCCTACACCTGCTGGGAATTGATTATTCATCAAGGACGTTCTTCATGACTGGAAATTAAAATACAACTGGTTCCACACCTCGATGTCTCCCTTGTGCTGAGATGCCCACGACTGGACGCGTCGGTGCGCCCCGAGGACCAGAACCTGGATGAAGAGGCTGTAAATAACCACCAAACAGCTGTTTCATAGAAAAGGTTTATGCAAAGATAAATCACTGTGGACACTGTAAAACCATCAGCTCCGTTCCCAGTGCAGCCTCTCGGTTACAGCGCGTGGGGGCTAAAACAAGGAAGGTTCATGGAACGACAAACAGCCTGAAAACCGCCCTACAGTGCAGGTACTTCCCCATGACACGTCCAAGTGCTCTGGCCGTGCCAAGACTCACAAGCAGCTAACAGACACCTCGCAGCAACACAAACACATACCCTCTCGTTAGCGTGGCGGCGTCTCTCTCGTACTGCATGAATCACCCAACGGGATCGAGAAATGGTCTGAGCAGGTGCCTCGGGGGGAGCTGACAGTTCATTCCTGTGGACCCTTTGCATTCTCCAAGCCATTCCGAGCTCGTGCTTCTCTGACGACATTACGATGCAGCCGGACTGGCTGCACAGTGGTATCTGGGCTCTGCTTCCATCAGCCGGCCAGTCGCTATACCTCCATGCTACTGTCTTTCCTAGGCGTCTTTGAGATCCATAGCGTGGACTGGTTTGGACTGGTCTTTGTTCTTCCTTTACTGCAAAACGGAGAGAGAAGCCAGTTTCAGCGCACACGTGAGTTGTGAGCACAGCACAGCCTCGCGGAATCATTCCGGCTGGAAAAGACCCCTGGGATCACCCAGTGAGTCCAACCCTCACCCCTACTCTACAGGTTCACCCCTAAACCAGCTTCCCCAACACTACAGCTAAGCTACTTTCTGGGTATCTCAGCCCCTATCTGAAAGCCCTCATCAGTGTTGCTCTCATGCTACATGAGCAGTGGGTCAAGGTGAGCAAACCACTGCCAAGGGTACCAGACCACACTGAGTAGCAGTGCTGCTCCTCCTCCCAGGCACTGAAGTGACTTGTGTCTATGTAGTCACTTCCCAGCCAGACCTGCTCACACCGAGTGGACCTCTCAGATGCAGGTGTGAGCACACGGCTTGACCACTGCAGCAGGAGGCTGGGTGCTTCCTTTGTCTGTTGGGGAGAAGAGCACACACACGGAATCATTCAGGCTGGAACCGACCCCTGGGATCAGCGAGTCCAACCATCAACCCTGCTCTACAAGTCACCCCTAAACCAGATCCCCCAAACACCACATCTAAGCTACTTCTAAACTCATCCAGGGTTGGGGATTCAACCCCCATCCTGAGCAGCCCAGTCCAGTGCCTGACCACTCTCTCGGGGAAGACCGTGTTTTCTGATGTCCAATCTAAACCTACCCCGTTGGAGCTTGGAACCCTTCCCTCTGGTTCTGTCCTCCCCCCAAGACCACAGCCAACATGCTCAGGGTGCACCCACCCACCCTGGAGGCGACCACAGCCCTGCCCACACACATCCTGGACCAGCAGCCCTGTGACTGCGACGCACTAACGGGTGCCAGTGTACTGGTGCACCAGAAAGCCTCGTCCCCTCGGTGCTTGCCCTGCTGTCTAATGAAGCAGTGGTGCATGAACTGGACTCCCAGCCATGAGAGACTGGTGGAAAGCTTCCTTAGGGCTGCTTTTCATTCAAACCATCGTCAGCGGTTTCTGGGTTTGGGGTTCAATGAAACAGACAAACCTGGTTCCAAAAGTGTTACAAAAATGCTCACTCTGATCTCTCCTTACGCTTAGGCACCCTGTAAGCTGATGCCCGTCTTGCCACATGGCTACAACCTCTGCTAGGACGGCTACAACCCCCTCCCTCCCTACAGCGGCAAACGACAGTGCGCTGCAGGACACTGGCCACTGCAGGTCCACTTCAGCCACAGTGTTTTAGTCTCTGGCCAGCACAGTCAACGGCTGCTGCTCTCCAGTTGTTAAGTGAACAGCAGATGAGAAGTAGCCCTGCACAACCCTCTAAGCTGGAAGCCTGAGCGTCAAGATCCCAGCAGTCCTAGGAACTCGGTCCCTCTCCTCTCCTGGGGTGTCACCATGAGCTGGGCGGCAGAGCAGCTGTAGTCCCTCCAGACTCAGCGCTGAACCCCCACAAGGGAACGCGCTGTTACGCACCTGAGCCCCTCAGAACAATTACTGTTGCTCCAACAGACCTGTCTCACACATGGAGTCTATTCTAACCCATCTTCTCGTTAACTCCTGACTCCCCTTGATTTCAGTGGACTTTGGATCAGGCCACAGCGCTAGCGTCAGAACAGAGGCAGAGCAGTGAATCAAGTGGCTGCTGCTGCTCTGGAAGACACCGACTCACGACTTTCTGTCTCGATTAAAGTAGTAAAACCAGGCAGGTTTTGCAGATTAATGATGGAAGGGTTTGAGTGACCAGTCCTTGCCCCACGGCAGGTCTGAACTTCAGCTGTGTAGGACAACCTTGTTCTTCAGCGACCCGGTGCTGACTTTCAACAGGCAGCTACGCGTCTGGTTCAGGAAAGAGGTTTAGTGAGCAAAGCAAGGAGGAGGCACCGACTAGCGGGGGGAGCGCAGCGCTGCTTCGCCATCAAACGCAACCGTACAAACTGAGCACTATACCAGGTTGGAATTTAAACTGTCTGCAAGGCATTCGGATGATAATGGAGATGGGTCTTTGAAGCAGGTTCTCCTTGCTTCCCTGAAAGAAAAATGAAAGGGAGAGCAGCTAAGCATGAATGAGCCGAGAATCCCTACTAGCTACGGGCAAGATACTGCGGCGTCGCCTCAGCGCTACCCTCTGTGAGCCCAGCGTCAGGCAAAGTCAGTCATGACCTGCCAAGCTAGGCACGTCCTGGATGGCCATGGACTGTGGCTTTCAGAGGAAAGGTCACCATGCTGTGGAAGCCTAAGAGAGAGTGAGAAGTCGGGTTCGTTTGGGACGTTGGAGAGCCCTCCTTCCCCAGCAGGCAGCGACCCTTCGCTAAAGCTCCAGAACGTCCGGCTGAGCTGTCCAAGTGTTTGCTTCTTTAGCGACCTTCACCCAAGGACCATGGACTCGTGATGAACCAAAACGCTTCACAAGGCAGGTCAGATGTGAAATTATAACCAACTGAAGATAGGTAGGGAAACGTTTTAAAATGAAGTTCTGCTTCAACAGATGGAAAACATTTGGTTTTTGGTGCCCCCCAGAGTACCCTCCTTTGACATACGAGAAAGGCTCGGCCTATTGTCTTTATTTATGACCATAAAGGTCATAAATGTCTTTCTTATCAGAAAGAAAACTGAGCTGATCTTCTGTAATGAGCAGGGTTAGCACAGCCCACAGCAGACACTCTCGGAAAAAAGACCTGGTTTGATTCCAATCCATGGTTTCCTGACTCATCACTTAGTCTACCCAGCTCATCAGCTAACTGGACACGTAGAGTCTTCCAAGCTGAACGTCCAGTATCCACGTCATGCAATTTGTGAGTCTCGAGGGGCCAGATGAATTACTTCTGGATGAACTGCTCTAGCATCAGAGGCCTGATCAAAACCCACTGAAGTCAGCCCTGCTGTTCCCATCGATTTCAACAGGTCATGAACCTCCTATTGTCCTCCCAGGAGGATTTGAGACCTGAACCGTCTTTAGGGAGAGAAAGAGCTGTCAGGAAACGTGTGAGTACGGCGGTCACACTTGCCAAGAGCTCCAGGTCCACTGCCATAAGGGTTCCAGGTTTAGTTTACTCACATAAGTGCTGCTCTTGTAAATACAAACCCTTTACTACTTGTTTAGCCTTGAGTTTCCATCCTTCTACAGCCCCAGTGCTGAGGGGTGGACGCAGCCTTTCACAAGCCTAAATTTGCCTGCCACAGGGCACGCTGGAAATGGCACAGTGGCTTTCGTTTATAGGAAAGGGCATCAAACAAAGACAGACACACTCTAGTGCATGAAATGAGCCCCTGCGTTAGTGAGGACCCCACTGTTATCCCCCAAAGCTCACGTGCTGATCATGATGGAAGAGGTGCAGTAGAACTGCTGGCAGCAGCTAAGCCTGTCAAAGCTTCGCAGGAATCAGGTGAAAGTCTACTGGGAGAGACCTGGACGTGTTTCAGCAGGTTGTGGAAAAGCCTGAGGGTGAACGGCGAGCTGCACCAGCTCAGGCAGCTCTAACAGCTTAGAAGGTGCTTATTTGGGGCAGGTGCGAGCCGCCTCTCGGCACGAACAGCTGGCCAGTGGCAATATGGATTCTACGTCACCAGGCCATGGTCGATGAGTATAACTTACCTTCTATGAAGCATCTGGAAGCAGCAAGTCCCGAAAGCCACCAGTATCAGCAGCAGCAGCGGTATAGTGGGGATTATGACATAAATCAGATTCGGAATTATACCTACAAGACAAAAGCGATCGATCAGGAGTTGTCTCCTGTCTTGGAAAACTCTCAGCCAGAGTCTGGAGTGGGCGGTCAGACATGCACGAACAAAAGAACATTCAGCCCCTCCACAGAAGAGCGGGTTCCAAAGGGGTAAGTCAGCAACACCAGGGACATACACTAGCTCGTCAGCAGTCGCGAGGACTGAAGTTCTTTAGGGATTGGGAGGGACCTCGAAAGATCATCCAGCCCAATCCCCCCACCACAGCAGGCTCCCCTAGATCCAGTCATTAGGGATTGGAAGGGACCTTGAAAGATCATCCAGTGCAATGACCCCACCACAGCAGGGTCCCCTAGATCCAGTCCTTAGGGACTGGGAGGGACCTCGAAAGATCATCCAGCCCAATCCCCCCACCACAGCAGGCTCCCCTAGATCCAGTCATTAGGGATTGGAAGGGACCTTGAAAGATCATCCAGTGCAATGACCCCACCACAGCAGGGTCCCCTAGATCCAGTCCTTAGGGACTGGGAGGGACCTTGAAAGATCATCCAGCCCAATCCCCCTGCCAGAGCAGGATCCCCTAGATCCAGTCCTTAGGGACTGGGAGGGACCTCGAAAGATCATCCAGCCCAACCCCCCCGCCACAGCAGGCTCCCCTAGATCCAGTCCTTAGGGACTGGGAGGGACCTCGAAAGATCATCCAGCCCAATTCCCCCACCACAGCAGGATCCCCTAGATCCAGTCCTTAGGGACTGGGAGGGACCTTGAAAGATCATCCAGCCCAATCCCCCTGCCACAGCAGGATCCCCTAGATCCAGTCCTTAGGGACTGGGAGGGACCTCGAAAGATCATCCAGCCCAATCCCCCCACCACAGCAGGATCCCCTAGATCCAGTCCTTAGGGACTGGGAGGGACCTCGAAAGATCATCCAGCCCAATCCCCCTGCCAGAGCAGGATCCCCTAGATCCAGTCAGAAGACAACAGTTTCAAATAGGACCAACTAAACCTCCCAAAACGTAACTCAGAACTCAACATTCCCAGGGCACTTCCTGGGGAGATCGACTGCTCCCTCCCACTGACAACGAGAGAATGTTGAGTTGACCGAGTTCACCGCGGACGTTTTCACCAGAGCACTCCAGTCACACGGACACGTTACCTGTCTCAGTCGCAATGACATGATACTGGTCCTCTGGTTTGCTTGTATCGTGGGCGTTTCCTGCTGGTGCTGTTGGGAAAACATCTGGAAAGGACATCAGAGGTGTCAGGAGAGCAGTGAATAGGGCTGCAGCTGCCACGTGCTGTTACCTGCACTAGTAGTAGCTACGTCCTCGTTTCTACAACAGAAACTGGCATTTTCAGGGTTCAGCTGCTGGATGCAAATATTTAAACAGGAATTCTATGACTATATCTGGAAGAAGAATTGTGAGAAGGGCTATTCTGAGCAACAGCCATGGATCCTGCTCTGGCAGGGGGACTGGACTGGATGAGCTTTCGAGGTCCCTTCCAACCACCAATGTTCTGTGAGGCTGTAGCTACTGCTCTCTAAAGGAGCTGTTTTTCCTATGTTCTAGCTCTAAACAAGGCCGGCCAAACTTGAGTACTTTGGAACATCCCTGCCAGCCACCCTTAGAACCTGGCTTTGCCATTACAGCTTAATCACAGACCATCAGGGACTGAAGGGACCTCAGAAGATCATCCAGTCCAATCCCCCCTGTAAAAGCCCATTTTATCTGAACCCACATTAACCCCTCCATAACCGAGCACTGATTTCCTGCTTCACAAAGCTGCTTCTGCCAAAGTCCTTGCAGCTCTTCTAGACTCAGCTGCTAAACCAGCCTGGGGATTGGAAGGGACCTCGAAAGATCAGCCAGTCCAATCCCCCTGCCACAGCAGGATCCCCTAGGTCCAGTCACACAGGAACACATCCAGGTGGGTTTGAAATGTCCTCAGAGGAGGAGACTCCACAACCCCCCTGGGCAGCCCCTGCCAGGGCTCTGGCACCCTCATTGCGAAGAAGGTCCTTCTCACACTGATGTGGAACCTGCTGTGCTCCAGCTCACACCCACTGCCCCTTGTCCTGTCATTGGGTGTCCCTGAGCAGAGCCTGGCTCCATCCTCCTGACACCCACCCCTCACATATTGATCAACATCCATGGGGTCACCCCTCAGGCTCTGTTTCTCCAAACACAAGAGCCCCAGCTCCCTCAGCCTTTCCTCAGCAGGGAGATGGTCCCCTCCCTTCACCATCTCTGTGGCTCTGCGCTGGGCTCTGTCCAGTTCCGTCCCCTTCTGGAACTGAGGGGCCCAGCACTGGACACAAGGTTCCAGCCGTGGTGTCACCAGGGCAGAGCGGAGACGGCTCATGCACGTTTCCTTTATGAACCCGCCCTTCACACGTTCACATGATCCGAGTTTCCTTACCGTACTCTTGCTCCACCTTGTCTCCTAATTCCGTTTGTAGGACGTTTTCTGTTGGATCAATATTTGAAATTGATTACTGAAGAACAAAACAAGGTGCTACAAGAGAGATGTTTTCATCCCTTTGCATGCAGCATCACACGTATAGTCTCCAAAACTTCCTTCTTCAGCCCTGAATCTTCTCACCAAAGACTATCTGTCAACTAGCATCAAACCACTTGTAGCTGATGCTTTCTGGTTCCTTAACAAGGGCTGCAGCTCAAATGCTTGGTGGCCTTGGCTAGGCTGATTGATTGCCGGGTAGTCACTTGTGCAGGATTTCATTGCTGTAGATCAGCCTCAGACGACTCAAACACAGCCCTGGGGGGACCCAAGAGGCAGCAAAGCCTGCTACAGCAAAGAGAACGAGCTCCTTTGCTCTGGTGAACACCCAGCCGTGTTTGGCCCTCTGTAAAGAAGACAGCTCCCAAAACACCACTGAGCACTGAGGTGCTGCCTCTGGACAACAGACAAGGAGATGAGCGTTTGATTTGCTTGCCTAGCCAACCCTACAGGAGCTGGGCAGGAACCACGTGTGGCTGCAGGTACCCACGCACGGTTAAATTTGAGATCACCGACTGCTCCACATGATCTAGAGCCAGGTGAGCACTGCAGCTGTAAATGCTGTCAGGGGAGTCCTGCAAACAGAGCTCAGGAAAGTGGAAGTGTCTAGGAGAAACACAGGTGCTGCTTGTGCAAGACTGGCCAAGGAGCACTGTCCTGAACTCACCGCTGGTGCAGAATCTTAACATCAGAGACCGGAAGGGACCTTGAGAGATCATCCAGTCCAATCCCCCCACCACAGCAAAATCCCCCAGATCCAGTCACACAGGAACCTGTCCAGGTGGGTTTGAAATGTCTCCAGAGAAGGAGACTCCACAAGCCCCATTGGGCAGCTCCTTCCAGGGCTCTGTAACCCTCACCGGGAAGAAGGTTCCTCTCAGACTGATGTGGAACCTCCTCTGTTTCAACCCACTGCCCCTTGTCCTGTCATTAGATGCCTCTGAGCAGAGCCTGGCTCCATCCCCCTGACACCCTCCCTTCACATGTTTATAAACATTAGAAACAAGGGTTTGTTACGTTCTTGTTACACTTGCTATGTTCTTGTTATGTTTGTGATGTTCTTGTTACTCTTGCTATGTTCTTGTTATGTTTGTGATGTTCTTGTTACTCTTGCTACGTTCTTGTTATGTTTGTGATGTTCTTGTTACACTTGCGATGTTCTTGTTATGTTTGTGATGTTCTGGAGAGCTTGCTGGGTCAATGAGGTCATCCCTCAGTCTCCTCCTCTCCCAGCTCCCTCAGCCTCTCCTCAGCAGGGAGATGCTCCCCTCCCTTCACCATCCCCGTGGCTCTGCGCCGGGCTGTCCCCAGCAGCTCTGTACAATCAGATGCAGCTTCACCACAGTCACCTGCAGCCTCTGTGTTTTGGGGCTGTGCCTGGCATCAGCGACCCCCTCGCTCTGCAAACAGACAGGGAAGCTGTGGAAGCCAACACGCTCAGGTGCCAGTGCGGGCCTCAATCTGTGCCTGGCACCCGGGCAATCCTGCCAAGACCCGTGTCTTTGGTCCTGCCAGCGGCCACGCGTGAAGCTATGACAGCGATCTGGGGGAACCAAGGCCATTTGTAAGACACATGAGGTTTGAGACAGCAAATGTGATTGTCTTGGAGCTCCGCGGTGCTTTCCTCAGGCAGCGAAAGGCTTGTCCTGTCCCCGTTCGTACCCAGCGATGCCTCTGCTCCTTTGTGTGGCAGGAAAACACATTCTGGGGAGCGTCTGTGCTGCCGCAGAGCACAATTCCAGCAGCTCCCATCCTGCAGGGCTGCATTTAGCTGCAGAACAATGTCAGTGCTAACAACAAGCCGGCGATACGCTGCTTGCCTCATTGTTTGCCTCTTCACGCGCTAGCGATCCAGTCGCACCTGGTGACAGGGATGGAAATGAGTTTTCGTTGTCGCTCTCATCACTCCCTTCTGCTTTTCTTGCTTTCTTCTCTGTTTCCAGGCATCTCAGCAGGTTTGTTTTTAAATGGTGGCAGCAAAATGGAAAAAACAATTATTTACCCCATCTCAGCTCCAACAACGTGTCCTCCTGGGACTGAAGAGACCAGAACTGGACACAGGACTCCAGGTGTGGTCTCACCAGGGCAGAGTAGAGGAGGAGGAGGAGGAGAACCTCTCTGGATCCACTAACCGACCCCTCCTGATCCAGCCCAGGATGCCGAGCTTTGCTTGGAGTAATAACTGATGAAGGAGTAAAAGTGAACCTGGTAACTCACAGCAGTGAAGTAGAGGTGGTGTTGGGGGATCTGGTTTAGGGCTGCAGAGTAGGGTTGGCGGTTGGACTCGATGATCCCAAAGGTCTTTTCCAACCTGAATGATTCTGTGATTCTAAGAAGGTAACCTTGAAACTATTCGCTAGAGGCAGCTTTATTTGCCACTTTATGCACCTTATTTACTTTATCTGTCACTAGCCTCAGTACTCCACATCCTCTGTCAGCACCAGCTCAGGCTCTCGCACAGCTAAGGCACCACTACCACAGGTCAAATGACATCTGCACTTGCCCCTCACAAAATAGGAGGCAAAGGAAGTGTCCCACCCATGGAATTTAACTTCAGTTGCACCTACCTGGGCCGTATTTGCAGATAAAATTGTGCTTCATGTTGCATCTGTCATCGTTCCACTGATAGAGGTAGGGCCCCCCCAGCCCGGGGTTTGCGGTCGGCTGATGGTACATCACGACGCAGGCTTCACTGCCGCAGGAAGGCTCGTCTGTGTACCAGTTCCTAATGGCACAGAGGAGAGGCCAACTCACAGATGTTGAAGGCAAAAGCCCACCGTGATGCCAAGGAATTTAGAGCAGTCAAGACACATCAACATAAATGGCCCCATCCTCTTCCAAGATCTGCTGCAATCCCCATCACTTCTTTGGGAAAGGAGTTCACAGCCTGGAACCCACACAGCTGGATCACGGAATCACAGAACAGCAGGGCTTGGAAGGGACCTCTAGAGACCCTCTGGTCCAATCCCCCTGCCAGAGCAGGACCACCTCTTTACAATGAGCATCACACGCACAGTCTGGCATGCACCGCTTTACCAGCTCATGTCTGCTGGCTTTGCCCCTGCCAGAGTTAGGTCTGTGCCCTGGCTTTGCCCCTGCCAGAGTTAGGTCTGTGCCCTGGCTTTGCCCCTGCCAGACTCAGGTCTGTGCCCTGGCTTTGCCCCTGCCAGCACAAGCTCCTGTCCCACTCTAAACCCCTAACAAGCTGCCTGCAAACCTCGGACGGCTTCTCGTTCCGTGCCGGTGAGAACAGGACCCAGACTTACCGGAACGGCGAAGTACTGCCATCGGCCCACCGGTAGAGATCGGGGCAAGCGCTTGACGTGGTGAGTCCATCGCCACTTCTCCACAGGCCAATCCAGAAGTCGCCATCAGAAACCCCAGACCCGGATTTGGTGAGGTTTTGCAGCATGTTTTCGATCAGCTGCTGCTCAGCCTCGCTCCCCAAGCTCAGCAGGGCCCCGCCGTCCATCTCGCACGCCTGGCGGGCCTCCTGGAAGCCCACCCGTCTGGACAGGTCCTGGAAATAAGCCAGCTTGTAACAGGAGCCCTTGGAGCTGCCATAGCACACCTTCTGACCTGAAAAACACCAGCAGAAGGGTGTCTCAAGGACAGAAACAACCAGAGGCAGCGACGCACCGTTCTCTGGCGCAGCGCGCGCGCGGCGATGGAGGGCAGTGGTCCTTGCCCTCCAGCCTGGAGGATCTCTGGGCAATACACTCAGTCGGGCACTGACGCGACCGAAAGTTCACTGAGCTCAGACTGCAGTATCATTCCATCCACAGGAAGCCCTGGCTTTCTTCCCAAGGTCTGTGAAACTCTTCAAGACACTGAGGAATCCCACCAACTTCTAGAAAAACAGTCTCTTTAACGACTATAACAGAGCGGTGGTTGATTCCCCATCCCTAGAGGGGTTTAAAAGATGTGGGGTTCAGGTCTGCCTTTAGCCTCCTCTTCCTCCAACTGAACAACCCCAACACTCTCCATCTCTCCTCAGCAGATTTACTCTCCAGGCCCTTCCCCAGCTTCACTGCCCTCCTCTGCCCTCGCTCCAGCCCCTCGATGTCTCCCTTGGACTGAGGTGCCCAAAACGGGACCCAGTCCTCAAGGTGCAGCCTCCCCACTGCTAAGCACAGGGAGACAATCACCCCCCTACTCCTGCTGGGGAGACAGTTTCTGATCCAAACCAGAATGCCACTGGCCTTCTTGGCCACCTGGGCACCCTGCTGGCTCACATTCAGCCACCTGTCAGTTAGAACCCCCAGGTGTTCTCTGCCAGACTGCTCTGCAGCCCCACTGCCCCCGGCCTGCGGGCTTGTTATTGCTGTTGTTGCTGTAGTTAACGTGGTCCCTGTTCGCGGGCACTGACCCGCTCTGGATCTTTTCTTTCCTCTCCTGAGGAGGAGTTTCATCTGCTCGAGCAGAGCAGGTTCGATGTGTTAATGAAAATCGCCTGTCGTGCCTCAATAGCTGGCGGATCAGCTTCCTTGCAACGTGCTGAGACTCAAGTTCCCAGGCTCCCTCCCTTCCAGCTCTCTCTCACTACTACTTTCTGAGCTACAAAGTGAAAACAATGGATGAGTGAAAGTGACAGAACGGAGGGCGCTGAACCACGGACAAGTACGGACACATCGGCCAGGGGCTGGTTTGCTGCCTTCTGACATCTTTGCAGAAAACAAGACTCTGCTGCTCGTTCTTCAGCGACATTTGCTGCTTAAACTGTGTAAAATGAATTCAAATCTCTCCTCACAATTGGCTAGAAACTAGCTCTGTGAGCAAGTCTGTTGGAACGGAGCAGGGTCAGATACGGCGCAACGCGAATGAGGTGAGTCCACAGCCTTTGTACAGCATCTGCCCCGTGATGCTTAAGAGATGAAGGAACACGAAGGAAAGCATCGTTTGCTCACAGCGTAAGGACTCCAGACAAGTCACAGAATCACAGAACACTGGGGACTGGACAGGACCTCAAAACATCACCCAGTCCAGTCCCCCTTGAACACTCTTTCACAGCCACCCACACACAAGAATTACTCTGGAGAAACGATGATGAAAATCGGGCAGAACCATTTGTTCAGAAAGAGACTAAATCAACACTGAAGGTCTCTTCTCTTTGCGTATTTGGTCGTTAGGAGGGTTGGAGCAAAAATTGTCTGTTAAGTGGCCATGGAGGTTCTCATACAGACACAGGCTGCTGTGTGATCTGTAGAGCAGATTGTGGCTGAACAGCAAAGTTGTGAGCACACGGGAGTCTTCAAGCCGCTCAGGTTAGGGTTAGGCTTAGGGTTAAGATGCTCAGGGGTGTGAGCTGGGTTTCTGAGCACTGACTCAACCAGAAAGTGATGCCTTCAGCACCACAGCCGTTGGGACAGAAGACAGCAATTTACTCTGATCACGAGTGACAGAATGTAATTAGGAATTGTCGCCGCAGGCTTTTTCTAAGAAGTAATATGTGGATGAATCATCAACATTCCAAACAAAATGAATCATCAGAAAACCAAATTCAGTTTGGTAGATGGACACAAACATGATGCAGTAAAACACCAACAGCGCCAACACATCCAAACAAGACCGGCAGCTGAACTGGCCCAACTCTGACTGACGGGACAAGATGCAGCAGCTGTGGATCAAAGTGTGATGAGGAAAATTCAGCATCTTTCAGCCTCTTACCGGCACGTTCAAGCGCATTGCTGGGTCTTGGCAAGGAGCACGTTGTGACTGAGGACAAGGAGGACCAAGTTGTGCCCCATGTCCCATGTGCTGGTTGCACAGGCCCTGAGGTCCTTGCCCACACAAGCTCAGACCAAGAGTAATCACAGAATCACACAGAATGACAGAACATCAGGGACTGGAATGGGCCTTGAAAGATCATCTAGTCCAGTCCTCACATCTAAAGAGCCCCAGCTCCCTCAGCCTTTCCTCAGCAGGGAGATGCTCCACTCCCTTCATCATCCCTGTGGCTCTGTGCTGGACTCTCCCCAGCAGCTCTGTGTCCTTCTGGAACTGAGGGGCCCAGAACTGAACACAACACTCCAGATGTGGTCTGAGGAGCAGGAGAACCTCTCTCCATCTGCTGACCAACCGCCTCCTGATCCACCCCAGGATGCCATTGGCCTTCTTGGCCACAAGAGGGCGACACGCTGGCCACCAGGACCCCCAGGTCTGCTGCTCTCCAACAGGTCAGTGCCCAGCCTGTCCTGGTCCCTGGGGCTGTCCTTGCCCAGATGCCAGACTCCACACTGCCCTGGTTACAGCTCATTAAACCTTCATAAAGAAAGCAGAGAAGTATTATCTAGCCAGTGCGATATCTGGCTGCATTTGCACACACTTCTCCCTCTTATTTCCTCACCACCTTCACCCAAGTCTGGTGTCTGAATCTTGTCAGTTTGCTCTCAGAGCCCTCTGCAAGCCTCACGCTGGCTGCTTTGGGGTTAGTGTGTCCCACTGCTTCGTCCCCACTGGATCCAGTGTCTTGTGAAGAAACAAGTCACTGCATGAGGATCTGACGGCCTGTCTCTGCAGCAGGCTCTGCGCCTTCCTCGGCTCTCTCCTCACGTACGCTGCGCACACGCAGCCGCTGATCCCCGCTAATCTCCATGGCTGCCAAGGGTAGGTGACCCCGGCCTGCAGAGCAGTTTGAGATTCAAGATGAAGAGGGGTAGGATTTAACAGCAGGGAGCTTCCATCCCACCTGCCATCTTCACAATCTCCCATCAAGTCATTTTTGCTACTGAAGATAACCTCCTGCCCCCCGCGGCCCTTGGGAGTGCCCTGATGCTCTTAGGGAGATGAGCTCTGAGCCGGGCGCATGATCAGCAAATCTGGTGAGAAATGGGGACTAGCTGCCCCCCGTCCTGTCCCTGCGTGCCCCTGAGCAGAGCCTGCCTCCATCCTCCTGACACCCACCCTTCCCATATTTAACAACATTCATGGGGTCACCCCTCAGTCTCTTCAAACACTGACACAGGCAGCCCAGAGAAATGGCTGAAGCACCATCCCAGGATGCGTTTCAAAGCCATGTGGCTACTGTGCCCAAGGGCTTGGTTTAGAAGTGGACTTGGTGGAGCTGTGTGAACAGTGGGACTCAGTGACCCCCGGGGTGTTGTCCAACCCAAATTATCCTATGAATTAGCAGAGATGATGCGTTTGTGTCCCGTGTGCATCACACTCCCAGGCTCAGCTCTTGCCAGGGTTAACGCAGCCCTGGCAGAGGGAGGAGAGCGAACAATGGAAGCTGTAAGTGAAGAGGAAGGCTTGTGCCAGCCCATCCACACAAGGATTAGCGTGGGTGCGCACAATACGGAGCTACACGGAAAGCATTTGTCCCCGTCCAGTCCTCGTCTACTTTATTCTCTTTCTTTTGTCACAGAAAATGACTTTCAGCTGATTTATTGCAGCAATGGAGTTGCTGCCGCTGCGCTATTGTGCTCGGGAGCACTTTCGCAGACAAGGAGCTGATTTTGGTGATTTCCAAATAACAGCTCCTCTGGAGAGGCTCAGCAGAGCAAACCTGTACAGAACCAGGCAGCGAGGGAGGAGACAGCCCCTGCCAGGGCTCTGGCACCCTCACCGGGAAGAAAGTCCTCCTCACAGTGATGTGGAGCCTCCTGTGTTCCAGCTCCCACCTGCTGCCCCTCGCCCTATCACACAGCAGGGGTCTCAGGCCACTAAAACAAAGCTGTCACGGGCAAGCCATGAGCTTGGTGTCTCAATCACATCAGAAGCTAATCAGCACTTCATCATCCGTAATGACCCTGCAGGAAAACACACAATTACAGGGGTGTGAATCAGCACAGGGTGAGTGTCTTCCACTGGAAAGGAAAGAGCTATTTTTACGAAACAGTTCGAGCTGCTGATTCAAGTGCTCAGCCTACATCTGCAAATCACTTCCCAAGTCCTTCTCCCCTCGTGCCTCCCCGCCCCACCAGACAAACCACTACAGTCCTGTCAGTTCTCCCTTCTTCCAAGTGAAGCATACCTGCTCGCTGGCATCCCCTCTCTCCTTCAGAGAGCCAGCACATCGTTAATCTAAAGCCTGAGGTCCATTTAGCTTTTCCAGTAATAACTGCTCTCCTCTCGTCTGAACACGTGACCCTCGCGGTCATATATCGCTGGGCTGATCAGGGCAGGCAGCCGCTTGCCGCTCCGGGGGAGCAGGGCAACAGGGGTAAAAGCAACCTGCCAACAGTTGCTAAGACAACCCTCTAAGAACTGCAAGGTGCCTTCACTTTTCCCACGTTAAGAGGGTCTGGGATCGGCGTCAGACTTGTATTTCCCTGCCTTTGAGAAGTCTGGCAACGCTGCCACTGCGAGCAATGCGGGCTCCTCGGCACCTCCATGCATGATGGGGACAACGCACTTGGAAACTCGGCACCGTCACCCACCCATCCAAACTAGAACTCTCTTGGCATTCAGAGCCATCTCTTCATGCCTATGAACACCTGTATTCACCTCCACAGACCAAAGCAGGCAGGGCAACGGTGGCCCCCAAACGCCAACGGAAGCGCAGCCTCTCCAAAACAAGGGCAAGTTTGACATTATAGGAACATCTGCACATGGACAAGTTTGGCAGGCCAAGCCGACTGACCCAAATTGAATTGTGCCTTTTGAGAAAGGTTTTGCTATCTCTCTCCAATTCATTACCCACGAAGATGCTTCTTTAATCATCCTAACACGCGATGTTTTATGGCCAACTCAAATCTGGTCATAAGCTGTGCGAAACTAAGAATCACCCAGGATGCCCACCAGGGCCCGTTGATGGCTCATGGCCATCCTGCTGGCCACCAGGAGCCCCAGGTGCCTTCCTCCTGCTCCCCAACAAGGCAGTCTCCTCAGCCTGTAGCGGTACCTGGGGTTGTTGATGATCACGCCCACATCCTTAAACGCACTTTAAGCAAATAAGTTTAGGGGCAATCTCAACTTCCAGGACCCACCAGAAGAATTTCCCTCACTCTGAGTTTTCTGTATCCAAACACCTTGGCACCAAAACAGATCCATATTGCTTTAACATACTGCACCAGTATGGAATCTGCTGTTGACGCAGAGCAAAAGCAAGTTGGGGAAGCCACAGAAGCACAAAAAAAGATGGCAAACAGCAGCATCGCACGGGAACATCTAGGATGGGTACACGGGCTGTTAAATGATTAGTAATCAGATTAGCTGGCATCTTTCCTGCCCAATAGATACTTAAAGTAATTGCATCTTTGCAGTCTGCATTATCATCACTTCGCGCTCCCCATGATGTCATGGGACAGCATGGCAGACTCAGCACTTTCTCCCAAGCCTGCTGTCAGCTTTGTCTTTAGGGATCGATCCCCTGACAGCTGCGCACAAAGCACCCGTCTAACCAGCCTAAACATCATGAATCACAGAATCACAGAACCACACAGAATCACAGAACATTAGGGGTTGGAAGGCACCTCGAGAGACCATCTAGTCCAGTCCCCCAGCCACAGCAGGATCACCTGAAGAGTCAGTTTTACTTGTCTTCAGCCACTCCCGAGACAAAGACCTCACACCTGAACGTGAACTGTTTGGTGCCAGTGACGATTTTCACTTCACTCTAGGAAAATCAGCATGCTTGGAAAAAGGAATAAATAAACAAGCCTTGTTCTCTTCCCAACAAGCCTTGGAAAAAGAAGGCCTTTACCTACGGAAATGACAACCTGAAAAGGAAGACCCTTTGCTCTCTGCCCTCTGGACACTGCGGTCAGGGCAGCTGCACTTTTGCAAGCAGTGCTAGGAATCCTTTCCACAGGGTCCAGCCAGCAGCCAAGACAGTTTCAGGAGCCGTCTGGATGGGAGTGATATGAATTACTAGATCATCTTGTGAGATCCCTTCCAATCCCCAATGCTCTGTGATCCTCTGCATCACATATTCAGTCACTTGGAAGGGCAGCAGTGAGTTTTCCACGTATCACAGACTCTGAGGACTGAAGCAAACCTTGATTTTTCATAACCAGACCTGTTCAAGGTGCAGACTGACAATTCTAAACGCAAGCCTGTTTAAGGCCAAACTGTGCAACAGAAGGGGATCAGGTGTTTGAAGACACCCTTCAGGCAGGCAAGTTTGTTCAGACTGGTTCTGTGATCCCACAAATGGTGGAAGCGCTGCTGCTCAGCTATTGTTTCCTGGAAGACAGAGCTTCGCTGCTCAACAGCACACCTCACTTCTGCACATGAACTCATTTCAGAAAAGACATCACCAAAATTAGCGACTAATTAGCTGGATTCAGCAGCCAAATGCTTATTACCAACCCAAGACACAACCAACCTACAAGCAAGTTCTATTGGCACACTGTCATTACAGCCTCAGAAGCACGGAACACTAGGGGTTGGAAGGGACCTCCAAAGACTATAGAATCACTAGGGATGGGAAGGGACCTCGAAAGATCATCCAGTCCCACCCCCTGACACAGCAGGATCACCTAGACCAAGCTGCACAGGAACATGTCCAGGCGGGTGTGAAAAGTCTCCAGAGAAGGAGACTCCACAACCCCCCTGGGCAGCCCCTGCCATGGCTCTGTCACCCTGACCAAGATCATCCAGTCCAACCCCCCTGCCAGAGCAGGATCACCGGAAACAATTGCACACCAGTGATGCACACGGTCCTGGAACAGCTTTACAAGTAGTCGTGTTCTCACCTACGCAGCAGGTCCTATTATCATACAGGACACTATTGTATCAGAACTGTGCTCCAACACATAACCAGTCCCTGTGACACGTGCAGCTCGTTACCCAGTGCAGTCAAGCGTGGCAATGTTAGACAAACGTCGGGATGTGCCCGCACAACCTGGCTCCAGACCCCATTAGCTGCAGCTTGGAGGGTTTGACCCAAGGGCGACCACAAATGCCCTTTCTTGTGAAATTTAGCAGCTTCTGAGCTGGGGCTGGAAATACCTGACGTGATCCTACAGCTCTCAAACCAAGCCTAAGCCTGAGGGGTTTGGATACCTCCCCACGTAACAGAACTACCCGTGCTCTGTGCTCTTGGAAGTTCGGGGTTTCCCTCCTAGCCCCCCACAAAGAACGCCCAGAGGCAAACACACGGCGGTGCAGATCGAGCGGGGGTCTCACAAAGCGCTGCTTCGCCCTCGCAAACGACCCCGAGTCACAGGACGCCGGCAATCAATCCGATCTCAAGCTTCACCTGCCCTGCAGCCCCGCGCTGGCAGGAGCTGACAAGCGTGGCAGCCCGGCTGTCAGAGCCGAGGTTGTCCCGAGCCAGCCTCTCCCGTGCAGGACACGCTCACCCGGGCCAGCGCTGCAGCTGCAGCTCCTGCGAAGCCGTCGAGGCGCAGCTCCCCGGCCAAGCCGGCTCCCAGGTCTCGGCTCCAATTACGTGGAAGCTCTTCCCCTCCGCGGTTCCAGCTCCTGCTAGCGCCCGGCTCCCGCATCGCCCTCGGACACGACCGGTCCCAACGCGCCGCTCCCCGCACTCACCACTGAGGACGCGTCCGGCGGCCCCTTCGGTCCCGCACAGCACCGCCAGCAGCAGCCCCAGCGCCAGCACCGGCACCGGCTCCCTGGTCCTCCCCATGGCAGCCACCGCGCTGCCGCCTGCCTGCGCGCTGCTCAGCCCCGGCCGTGCCCGCCGGCAGGAAAGCGGCTCCCACCCGGCTCCACCAGCCCCGCCGCCTCCCAGCTGCGCCCGGCCCTGCCTTTATCTGCTCCCCTCGACGAGGGCCGGACCAGGCGGGCGGCCGGCACCGCCCCCGCACCGCCCCCCCGGCGGGCCCCGACGGCAGCCGGACCCCGCACCTGCCCCTGCGCCTCCTCGCCCACCGCCGGGCGCTGGGCACAGTGACAAGGGGACCCGGTGCCGTTGGGGCTGCCCCTTCCCACCCCGCTGCGGCTCCTCTAGGGGCCGGTGCTGAGGTTAGGCTGGTGAACGCGTTCTCCGGGCGGACTTCAGTGCCGCCAAAGGCTTCATGGACTTTGCTGCCCTGCGGGCAGATCCCTGCAGGCAGGGAAAACTAGACATCCTGGGTGCAAACCATTCGATGTGATGGTTGGCCAGTCGGCTTCATCGTCCTCCGAACTCGGCTAGAGACCAGACAGGCATGCACGCAGCACACTGGTAAATCATTTTCCCCTTGAACCTCTAAAGCCAGGTTTTGAAGTCAATACATCTGAGATTACTATGGATTTTACACAGCTGACAGATTTCCTGGCTTCCTTAAAGCTACCTGAGACCAGCTCCTTACGAAAACAGACCCAACCTGGAGGCAAAGGAAAATTACTTCAAGCACCAGGGGTTTTGTCGCTTTTTTTAATTTAATAACAGTTATTTGTTTCCTGCTGTGGCAGGGATTGGACTGGATGATCTCTCGAGGTGCCTTCCAGTCCCTCCTGCTTGGTGATTCTGTGATGTGCTTGATCGACACCGACGTTTTCCATGCGGCTGTTAGGGTTTCGAGCCAGTCACTAATTCTTCCTACATCTCTAGGGAGACCGAGCTGTGACTTGAAGCTGTTTGCAATGAACTGCCCATTGTGACATACAGAGGTAACCTTCAGTCCCCGCAGCAAACTTCAGACTTTTCTTTATGTAAATCACAGAACATCAGGGACTGGAAGGCACCTGGAAAGATCACCCAGTCCAATCCCCTGCCACAGCAGGATCATCTAGATCCAGTCGCACAGGAACATGTCCAGGTGGGTTTTAAGCGTCTCCAGAGATGGAGACTCCATAAGCTAGTGGTTTGCAGAAAGAGAAGAGCAGGATCAAACCATCAAGTGAATATGATGAGAATTTTAAAACATGGATGGTAAGGAAAGTCTTTCAGCTCTGATGTGTCTCTAACCCACCCCTGTGTTGCAAGCCTGAGGGAGTTTGTCAAAAGTTGTTTCTAAATTGTCTTGGATCTCAAGTAATGGCCACCCAACGAGGTGGAGACAGTTAGAAAGATGTTGCAAGTGCTGGGCCCCTCAGTTCCAGAAGGACACGGAGAGAGTCCAGCGCAGAGCCACCAAGACGATGAAGGGAGGGGAGCATCTCCCTGCTGAGGGAGCTGGGTCTCTTGAGCTGGGAAAAAAGGAAATTGAGGGGTGAACCCATAAATGTTGATAAATATGTGAGGGGTGGGTGTCAGGAGGATGCTCAGGAGCATCTAATGATAGGACAAGGGGCAGCGGGTGTGAGCTGGAACAGAGGAGGTTCCGCATCAGTGTGAGAAGGATTTCCTCACAGTGAGAGTGACAGAGCCCTGGAAGGGGCTTCCCAGGGGGGTTGTGGAGTCTCCTTCTCTGGAGACATTTCAAACTCACTTGGGTATGTTCCTGTGTGACTGAATCTGGGGGATTCTGCTGTGGCAGGGGGTTGGACTGGCTGATCTTTCGAGATCCATTCCAACCCCTGATGTGATGTGATGCTGTGATTCCACAGTGGAAAGTCTTCTACTGTCTCAGAAGTTCCGTGCAGACAGTGAGGGATGAAAACCTCTGAATCTGTGGGAAAGTGACGCTCAGTATCAGCCACAGACACAGAAAAGGTCTCCTCTTGCTTCTGCCTCACAAAAGGTTGTTAACTTGCCAGCTCCAGAAGCCCTACTGAAATGAAGTTGTCGTACATTCCCACAACTGAAGAAGTTCACCAGGCAACCCGCAGCACCATCGCTTTTCCAGTGGAATTAGGAGTGTGCAGAGGGAACCCAAACAAAACCTGTCTCTGCTGAGCTCTGCAGCACTCTCTTGGCGTGCTTTGTGCTGCTTTGCTAGCCAACACTGAGCACACAGCGACTGTTCCTGGCACTGCTGGTCTCTGCTGCACTTCTCATCACAGAAGCCTCTCTGAAAAAAAAGAAGCCAGTGCAGTCCTGTTGAGACCAAACTGCATCTTCGTGATCACCTGCAGAAACTTCCCAGGCTCAGCTTCCTCTCACTTGCAGGCACTTGCTCCCTGCAAGGGAGAAAACACCGAGCTCTGTGACGCTGCATCGAAGGAGCTTTCCTGCACCGTGCACGTTCGTACCAGGTAAGAAGCTCCATCTGCTTCTCCCTTGGGTGCCAGAGCCCTGGCAGGGGCTGCCCAGGGGCCCTGTGGAGTCTCTTTCTCCAGAGAGGTTTCAAACCTGCCTGGACTGCTCCTGAACGACTGGATGTAGGGGATCCTGCTGTGTTGGGGGGATTGGACTGATGGTCTCTCCAGGTCCCTTCCAGTCCCTGATGCTCTGTGAGAAGAAAGGAAATCCACCACCGCCCGAGTGTGTAAGAGTGTGTCCGGCCTGCACGGCGCTCTGCACCTTACACCTTCCCAAACTCAACGCGAATCAGCGGTCTGCACAGCGGGGGCCAGTGGTAGCCCAGTCAGAGCAGCACCGCTCGCAGCGGAACCTGGCCCACGCTGAAAGCAGCCGATTCAGCACTAACTCGGGCAGTTCTGCAGAGAGCTGCAGCACAGGGCCAAGCGCGGCCGCGGCTGGAGGCGCGATGCAGCACTGACTGACAGCTGCACCAGCTCCGGCCAAGTAGAGCCCGAGTAATTCCATTTCCTTCGATTAGAATCCATTTTGATGCAGCGCAGAGCAGCAGCAGCCACAAAAAGAAGGAACAAAGCATTTCAGGCCAACAGGGTTTCTTGGAGGCTGCAGGACAGTTTTAGGGATGGTGGGTTCACAGATGTCTGTCCCCGTCCCGAAGCAGCGGAACCTTGTCCAAAGCACTTCCTTCCCCACCGCCCCTCAAATCTCCAGTCTGCAACAAAGTCCTCGTGAGCACAGACCGACCCGCTAACGTTTCTTGGCTTTGGATCGGGCTCGTCACTAGATCAAAACTCATCAGTTCAACCCTCTTTGCAAACCAGGTCCAAAACGCTGCTTCTGGGGAGCAGCCACTCTGCCCCAAACCAGGCAGGAAGCCCTGCTCCGAGCTGCCAGGCTGAGCATCTGAACTTTGAAGCTTTTTAATGACAACTGAAGACAACTGTTGTCCCAAAAGTCACCTTTGTAGGTTAAAACCCCAGCCGCAACGGCCGCAGCAGAAGGGGAACTTGCCGTGCGTCTGCCACCCGAGGCACGGCGGTGAGGCTGGGGGCGCTGCTGGCGTCTGTCACACAGGGACCCCGGCGTCCAAACGAGGTCCTGCCATCACGTCTGGCACAGGGAAAGCAGGGTGACCCAGCGAAAGGACCGCGTTGATCTTGGTGCTTCTACTCTCGTGAAGCGGCTGCAGGGGGGTTGGTTCAGGCTGATAAGAAGGATTCAAGGCAAACCGAGCAAAGATGCCCAGACGCTTGTGCTCACCCAGTGAGCCCCTTCCAGTGGCTTATCTACACCTTGGATGATTGCTTCTCTGACAGGAGGCTCTGCATAAATATGAGAAGGACCTTCTTCACAGTGGGGGTGACAGAGCCCTGGAAGGGGCTGCCCAGGGGGTTGTGGAGTCTCCTTCTCTGGAGATGTTTAAACCCACCTGGACGAGTTCCTGCGTGACTTGGTCTAGATGATCCTGCTGCAGCAGGGGATTGGACTGGATGGTCTTTCGAGGTCCCTTCCAATCCCTAATGACTGGATCTAGGAGATCCTGCTGTAGCAGGGGATTGGGATGGACGATCTGTCGAGGTTCCTTCCCACCCCTGATGCTCCGTGACTCTGTGACGTCTGCAGCGCAAAAAGAAACACAGAGATGGAGGAAATAAAACTTTCTCTGTGAAACACTTGATCAGTGCAGGGGTCATAACGAGGGCAGAGGGAAAGAAGGGATTGGCTTCCTGGAGAACGATGGACAAGGCCAACCGAAGGCAGGACAAGGCACCGCCCAGGACGCTATTTCAAGACACAAACGTGTCGGGGGGTGTCTTAGCCAAGCCTAAGCAAAACCAAACCAGCTCGCCGGAGTGCAAGCTCGGTGTTATCAGCTACCCAGCACACACTGGGACTCCAGCGACGGGGGATGCCTTCGGGGTGCTTTCTCATTAAAAAGATTCTTGTCAAACGTGCCGCCGCGCACCCTGACCCAGTGCCGCGTGAGTTTCCAAGCTGGGAACGCCTTCCGCTCTCCGGAGCCGGATGCCTGTCGGCTGTATCTGCTCTGGCAACTGCTTTTTGAGCAGAGCTTGGTCCATCCGACATCTTCCGATACTACTAACGTGTCTCCGTCGCTCAGAGCTGTAGACTTCTTCACACTGCTCTCTCCACGAAGAACGTCTTCCTGATGGCTAAGCTCAGCCTCCCCTGTTGAAGCTTGAAGCCCTTCCCTCTGGGTCTCAGCGATATCCTGAGCATCCTGCTTTTGAAAGCAGACCTTCTGAAGGGTGCTATGTGACCAGTGATTCATCCTGGAAGGCTGAGAACACAAAACTTCTGGCCTGGCTAGTCTGTCTAATCAATTTATCACATAAAACACCAAATAAAGAAACAGGAATGGGGAGGGGGGGTCAAGCTTCTGTTCACAAACCAGGTTTCCTTGTGCTGTGAGTAAAAATATCAGCTCCCTAAGGAGGAAGAGAACCGCTCTGCATCCCTCTGCAGCGCTCCTGGTGCCAGGGCTAATGCAATCACCATCACGCACGCCATCTGCATGAAGAAGAGGAGGAGAACAAAGGTGAACTACGTGGCCTTTAAACGTACCTGAGGTAGGGCAGGGGCTCTGCTGGAACACCGGGGACACCCAATGATAGGACAAGGGGCAGTGGGTGTGAGTTGGAACATGGGAGGTTCCACTTCAATCTGAGAAGGACCTTCTTCCCAGTGAGGGTGACAGAGCCCTGGGAGAGGCTGCCCAGGGGGGTTGTGGAGTCTCCTTCTCTGGAGACACTTCAAACCCACCTGGATGTGTTCCTGTGCAACTGGATCTAGGGGATCCTGCTGTGGCAGGGGGGTTGGACTGGATGGTCTTTGGAGGTCCCTTCCAATCCCTGATGTTCTGTGACTCTGCCTGAAGCGCTTCTGTCGCACAGCTGAAGGGAGCAGGCACTGAAGATGGTTCACACCCGGCCGGCCGCTCCCACCTTGTCGCGCGCTGTCTGCACGCGGCTGAAGGGCTCTTGTTCACGCTGTGACTCACACCTGCAGCTGCGGCAGTGCGGTGCCGTAGTGCGCTGGGCTGTGTACGTGTGGCCTCCTCCTCTCTCACACCTTCTGTAGAACGGAACAGGTTGAAGCCCTCATCGGGGGAAGCGCTCATTGACGCAGGGTGAAATTAGCCATCAAAGCCCTCACTGCTGCTGAAACACGCATGAGCTGGAGCCAAAAGGAAAGGAGCTTTCAGCCTGAGGGGTGCTCTGACAGAGCTGGTAGCAATAAAATCCAAACAAAACACCATTTTGCATGTGAATTGAGCAAATCCAAGCTGGAAGTCACTGGCGCAGGGCGCACCCAGAAGGCTGCAGCCAATGCGGTGTGGCACGGACATATGGCCTGTCTGAGGTGGCAGCACCCAACCCCTCATCCCGGTCCTCAAGTGCTGTTTGAAATAAAACCCCAGCAGTTTCTAGATGGCAAAAGGACCTCAGAAGGGCTGTGCTTTGCAGGGGAAATGAAGCGAGGTGGATCTGCCCGATGACAGCACTACAGAGCGCTGGGGGTTGGGAGGGACCCCGAAAGAGCACCCAGTCCAACGGCCCCGCCTCAGAGGATAACGTCACTTTAGAAGTACATCCATAGCCCTACTCTTCTGCTCATGCTGATGGCACTTTTCAACCCCACTGCAGGTGGTCTTGTGTTCCCATGGACAACCGGGTCGCTCCGTTAACAGAAGCCAGCCTGAAGGTGGTCTCGCCACCCACTCAGCCCACCCTCGGGTGGCTAAGCCCACAAAACCGACGCCGTTGCCACCTGGGCTTTTTCATTTCCCTGCAAAACCTTTGGAAGAAGCACAACTGCACCTTTCTGATGACTTCATTAGGTCCTGCATCTTGGTCCCAACAACCCCCTGCAGCTACAGGCTGGGGGCAGGGTGCTGGAGAGCAGTCTGGCAGAGAGGGACCTGTGGGTTCTCGTTCACAAGTGGCTGCATATGAGCCAGCAGGGTGCCCAGGTGGCCAAGAAGGCCAGTGGCATCCTGGCCTGGATTAGAAAACCTGTGTCTATCAGGAGCAGGGAGGTCATTGTCTCCCTGCACTCAGCACTGGGGAGGCTGCAGCTTGAGGACTGGGTCCCGTTTTGGGCACCTGAGCACAAGGGAGACATTGAGGGGCTGGAGCGAGGGCAGAGGAGGGCAACGAAGCCGGGGAAGGGCCTGGAGAGTAAACACGAGTCCATAAGTCTGATGGGCAGATAATCACAGAACACGAGGGATTGGAAGGCACCTCGAAAGATCACAGAATCACAGGACCGCTGCGGCCGGCAAGGACCTCCAGGATCATCAGGTCCAGCCCTCACCCCCAGACCATGGCCTCAGTGCTGACTTCCAAGTACAGACCCGTGCCAAGGGCACCCTTTTGCCAGGTAGCCACAGCCAGCCGGCAGTTAACGTCGCTGTGACGAGGAAGGCAGGAACTGGCGCCTATTGAGGCGGAATTCAGCGTGGCAGGTGCCACCCCATCGAAGCTTGCTGCGATGCCGTGGCCAGCAGCCGCAGGAGCTGAATAGCCGCTGAATGGCGCGTCAGATCAGCGGGGCTGCTGGGGCGGGCTCGCGGATACGTTCCCCGTACCCCAGTCTGTCAGGACCGTTTTGTGCGCGCTGGTGACAAGACACATGAATTTCACATGACTGCTGCCTCGCTGGGAGCGGCGCCGGGTGATTGAGCTGCCGGCACGGTGCTGCACCGCTCTTTGGAAGCGCTCAAAGCCTATTTCTGTAAACACAGCTCGACGCTGCGTGGCAAAGGTTGGGGCACCTGTGCGGCAGTGAATGGGGGCCATCTAAATATGAATGGCTAGTTACCAGGGAACGGGAAAGCACTGGTTCCCTTTCAGATCCGAGATGGCTTCGTCCTATTCAGAATGATCTGCTGGGGAAATAATTAGCATCAAGAAGACGGAGTTTTGAGAAGCAACTTTGATGTTCATAATTATAGTAATTTTTGCATAATTTCTTTCATTTATGCCCCCGTTTTGTTTCAGTTTTCTCACTCGGTCATAAAAGCCGGTATCAGATTTTAGGTTAAACCCACCTCGCTGCAGACAACCTTCCTGGGGCAACCTGTTGTCTTTGCAGGGAACATGGACTTAGCACCAACTGGGTGCTACGATTTCTTCTCATCTCCCTGGAGCTGCCTTCCCCGACAGAACAAACCACAGACCTGTGTCAGGAAGGGTGCAGGAGGATTGCTGGCTACGGCACAAAAAGAAACGATTCTCAGTATTTGAATATTGTCCAACAGAATCATAGACCCATTAGGGACTGGAAGGGGCCTCGAGAGATCAACTAGCCCAGTCCCCCTGCCACAGCAGGACCACCCAGACCAATATATCTAACTTCATTCTCAGCAAAACTGCATCGCACGGAGTGTTGAGCAACGAGTGACAAGATTGGACTCTTGTGCCTTCTGAACGACAAAGAGGAACGTTCCTGACTTTTCTCCTCAGCCTGCTTCTAAGAGCCCTCTGAAGTTGGCCAGCCCGTACCGCTGAGCCAGCAATGTGCCCTTGTGGCCAGGAAGGCCAACGGCATCTTGGGGTGGACCAGAAGGGGGGTGGTTGGCAGATCGAGAGAGGTTCTCCTCCCCTGCCCTGGTGAGACCACAGCTGGAACACAGCCTAGAAAAGAGAAAGCGCTGCGAGGACCTTAGAGCAGCCATCCCTGAAGGGGACCTAGAGGAAGGCTGGAGAGGGACTGTTTACAAGGGACTCTAGCGACAGGACAAGAGGGAACAGTGTCAAGTGAAAAGATGGTAGATTTATGCTGGATTATAGGAAGAAATTCCTCAGTATGACAGTGGTGAGGTTCTGGAACAGGTTGCTCAGGGAGGTTGTGGCTGCCACCTCCTTGAAGTGTTCAAAGCCAAGACAATCTGGTCCAGCAAGAGGTGTTGATGTCTATGGCAGGGCAGCTGGACCTAGCTGTGCCCTGATGTCCCTTCCAATCCAAGTCATTCTATGATTTAAAGATCGTTTGGGTGAGGCATTGAGGGATCTGCTTTAGGGGTGAACTTGTAAGGTAGGGTAGGTGGTTGGACTCGATGGTCTTTTCCAGCCAGAGTGATTATGTGGTTCTGTGACTCTGCTTTTCTATGATTATGTTGTTAATAACCAAAACAGGTTCTTAACTTTTCATTTGCTTGGGTTTTTTAATCCCATTCCTGTCCAGTTGCTGCTGGAAGGAGTATTTGGTGCCTTCTTAGGAACCTGCTGCTGCGAATGAGCTCTTCCAATTTGCAACCGGCTTCTCAGCGAATGTCCTTGTCCTTTAAAAAGGAACATCCCTTCCTTTCTACAAGGCTGCAGTTCTAGCTTCCACTGGAGTCTACTTGCTGAGAACAATCCTTCTGAACATTCAGTTCCAGTTTGGAATTTTTATGTGTTTGTGCAGGAATGCTTTGATAGCCCAGCTGCTTCCCAGTAGTTCCAGACTTCGGACCCTGGAGATACAACTGGAAAGTCTGGAAGATATCATCAGGGAAGTCACTTTTATTTTAGGGTCTGTTTTCTAAGAAATAATAGCAGAGGGTCTCTGCTTTCCAGTCCCCCCCGTCACAGCAGGATGCCCTAGATCCAGGCAATCAGGAACATGCCCAGGCGGGTTCAAAACCTCTCTGGAGAAGGAGACTCCACAACCCCCCTGGGCAGCCCCTTCCAGGGCTCTGTCACCCTCACTGGCAAGAAGGTCCTTCTCAGACTGAAGTGGAACCTCCTCTGTTCCAGCTCCTTATCCTGTCACTGGGTGCCCCTGAGCAGAGCCTGGCTCCATCCTCCTGACACCCACCCTCCACATATTGATCAACATTAATGAGTTCTACAAGGGGATCCTGCTCTGACAGGGGGACTGGACTGGATGATCTTTCGAGGTCCCTTCTGATCCCTAATGGTCTGTGACTCTGTGATTACTGGGTCTGAGAAACGCAAGCCTCCTTTGTGTGCTGCAGATTTAAGCCCTATGTGACTCGAACGAGCCGTTCCCATTCACTTGGCCACGTGGCACCTGGTGGAGCCAGCATAGCCCAAGGCAAGCCCGAGGGCTGTGACTTTCTCACAGCAGTGAAAGAACCATCTTCACTGACTTGCAATCTGCAGTCACCCTTCAGCGCTGACATCCGTGAGGGTGGAGTTTGGGAGGAGCTGCCTTCCCCAAGGCAAAGGAGCGCAGCATCACCGAAACCGGCGGGTACCCGGCTCCGCGCTGCAGCGGCGCTCGGTGCGGGGGCTCACACGCAAAAAGCAAAGTGTCTCCCCTAAGAGAACGTTCCTGCGGCAAGAGGAGGCTCCGCTCTGTATGAAACACACCTGTCACTCAGCTTCGTGGATCCCAGATGGGTCCCTCCCAGTCCCCGACGAGCTGTGATGCTGTGTGAGGCCGTGATTCTGCCCGGGCAACACACAGAGGCCACAGACCTGCGGTTCAGGGGAAACCACAGCCCAGCCTTTGTTCTTCGAATGGAACCCGCTCCCTGTGTAAATCTTGGAGCAGCTTTGCTTTGACAGCTCCAGACCCATTTGCATAACCATTGATTTCCTTCCACAGCAGAAGTCATTAGGCCCTTGGCTCGTGGCCACTTGTGCGAACCCGAGACGGATGGAAATCACTGCATAAATTTCTGCGGCAGCCGGATTCCGACTCAGATTTCCTTCGGGTGTCGGACTGTCACAACAAACTGCCGAGCAAACACGTCCCACACTGTTCATTGCTGGAAACTACTGGTCGATGGCCGCGTGCACGTTGACTAAGGGCCCCGCCAGCCTCAGCGTCCCCACAGCATCCTCTCTGACAGCGATTGTGATGCCTCATCCCGCAACACAAATTGGCTTCCAAAGAAATCAATAGGCTCCCTGATTTGTATCAGGGAGGAGACACAAACAATAAATCATGTGTTTTGAAGCGATTGTTCAGTCCAACAGCAGGGTGTCTGCACTTGAAGGATGGGTACGGCGCACTGCGGAGCCGGATTCTGACAAGAGATGCAGCTCTGAGGATCTCTGCTGCTGCTCTTTAGAGATGCGTCACTGCGGTGGTGCCTTGACTGATTCTCTCATCCAGGGTGTATAATGCAAGTTCAGAGCTGGCACCAACAGTTCTGCCTGGGGGACGCCAGAGTCTCCTTCACTGGTGACGTTTGAAACCCACCTGGATGTGTTCCTGTGCAACTGGATCTAGGGCATCCTGCTGTGGCACGAGGATTGGACTGGGTGGTCTTTCAAGGTGCCTTCCAGTCCCTAGTGACTAGATCCTGCTGTGGCAGGGTGAATGGACTGGGTGATCTTTCGGGGTCCCTTCCAGTCCCTACTGCCCTGAAACGCTGTGAAGCTCCACAACTCATGGTGCATCACGAACATGACATCAAACTCTGTTACTTGAGACAACCAGAATCTACTCACCCAACTACAGAAAACTGATTGAGCTAAATTCAGATTGTTCAGTTTCTAACATAAACACTCTACAGTTCTTTGGAAACAGGACACTCACCATGTGAAAAAGACATCTCCCACCACAACAGTCCAAGCATGTAGAGCACACAGGCCAGGATGGTGGTCTCACAAAACCAGACCAAAGTGGAGTGGTTTCTTGGCAGCTCTTCAAAATGAAGACTCTTGCTGCTTTTAAGGAAATAGTTCTCTCAATTTTATCATCATGATTCAACTAGAGTTTTATGATAGCTTAAACCCATTTTTATTCAGAGCAGATACATTAAGGATAGAATCTCCATGACGTTTCAGCTTGACAGTTTATCTTCACACTCGTGGCAGAAGAGCCTCTTATCTTTTGTGATCTGAACAAAAAATGGTGGCTGTGAGAGTTGGGTTGTGCAAAGGTTTCACACGTCACAGACTCAGCATGGATAACGGCTAAGTATTCTTGACTGGAAATCCTCTCTGCACCTTTTTGTCAAGGACAGTGTCTCTCCTGCCTGTGCTGCTTTCTGTCTGCATTAGAAACTCACTTCAAGGTCACTCTCTTTGCTCCATCATCAGATGCCCCTGAGCAGAGCCTGGCTCCATCCTGCTGACACCCACCCTTCACATATTTATCAACATCCATGAGGTCTCCCCTCAGGCTCCTGTTTTCCAAGCTCAAGAGCCCCAGCTCACTCAGCCTTTCCTCAGCAGGGAGCTGTTCCCCTCCTTTCATCATCTTCGTGGCTCTGCCCTGGACTCTCTGCAGCAGCTTCATGTCCTTCTGGAACTGAGGGAACCAGATCTGGACACCAGATTCCAGATTTGGTCTCACCAGGGCAGAGTAGAGGGGAAGGAGAACCTCTCTGAGTCTGCTAACCACCCCCTTGCTGATCCACCTCAGGATGCCACTGGCCTTCTTGGCCACAAGATCACACTGTTGGCTCCTGGCCATCCTGCTGGGCACCAGGACCCCCAGGTTTCTTCCTCCTACACTGCCCTCCAGCAGGTGATTCCCCACCCTATACTGCTAGTGGGGCTGTTCTTGCCCAGATGTCTGGATGTACACCTGAGAGCACTGAACACCTTAGACTAAAGGCACAATCCTACTTGAACCCAAGTTACTACAAATTGCCCAAATCTTGTCTGGATTGTAACTGTTGGGCTCAATTTTCCTTATTAACCGACCTTACATACCGTGATCGATGGGGCACTGCAAGATCTTTAAATTCTGACAGGCAAATCAAATAGCTCTGCTGCAGAATCCAATCTGGAATCTAAACATATTAGCTTTTTAGGATATCTCTCAGTAGGAAATTATTTAATCTGTTTATTTTAATTCTCCTGCCTGTAGGATATCTCTCTACGTCTTGGAAATAACATTTGACAAGGACCTCAGGATTATAACGTTAGGATTATAATAATAATTAGATCCATTTGCAGCATTTCCTACTCATATTATAATAATAATAATAATGTAGAAAGAACTATTAACTGCTTGGAGAAAGAGCCCGATTGTCCTCTTCTGCTCAGCGCAGGATTCGCAGGTGCTGTAAATAAACATCGCTCCTGTGAGCTAAAGCTTCAGCCCTTCATACACACCAGGGCCCCTCAGCAGCATCGTGACGGTAACTCTTTCCCTGATGATGCAAAAGCTGTTGACAAACGTCTGCTAAACATTGTCTGCTAGTAAGTTTCCTGCTTACAGGCTCCTTCTGAGCTGTAGGAACCAGCCTGCTCTACACTGTGTGAAAATGAAGCACCTTCTCCTCCAATTCATAGCCCCCACCAGCTCCCACGCCACTCACAGTTCCACTTCTGCACTGTGTGCTGCAGCTACACCTGTTCCACACATTCCTTCCTTCCTGAAGATCATTTCTGTCTTTTCTTATCCTTTCTAAAGAGCCACCTGTTTTCTGAGGCAACAGGGCGGCTGTTTTGCTCCCGTCCTCTGGTTGGTTCATTTCCTTCGCGGTAGCTGAAATTCACTGGCATTCCTAACTAATTATTGTCACAAGCTCCTGAGGGTGACCTCACTCATGTTGGATCAATACGGGAAGGGTGGGTGTCAGGAGGATGGAGCCAGGCTCTGCTCAGGGGCATCTAATGATAGGACCAGGGGCAGCAGGTGTGAGCTGGAACAGAGGAGGTTCCGCATCAATGTGAGAAGGACCTTCTTCCTGGTGAGGGTGACAGAGCCCTGGCAGGGGCTGCCCAGGGGGTTGTGGAGTCTCCTTGCCTGGAGACGCTTATAACCCACCTGGCCATGTTCCTGTGGGACTGGATCTAGGGGATCCTGCTGTGGCAGGGGGGTTGGACTAGATGATCTTTTGAGGTCCCTTCCAACCCAGTTGCATGCCACCTCCTAGGAACAGTTTGAACCATAAAGCTGTAGCTATAATTCCTCCTGTTTTTCCATTTCCATAAAATGTGGAACCAGCTTGTTGACAACAAACCAACCGAAAAATAAACTGCAGATCCATAAAGAGCAACAACTGGCAGGGGGATCCAACAGAGCTTCTCCCAGTTACTGTCCAGGCTGCTCTCCTGAAGCGTCTCGGCTTGAATTCCCTCTGGCAAAGGAACGAACACGCCAATGACTAAGAGAGTTTCTAAAAAGTCCTCGCTCTAAGTGCTGTCACCAGCTGCAGATGTATTAATGACCCAGGAGCTCCAAGTCACGTGCTCCTCAAATGGAATTGGAGTGGAAATATTTTCCTCCCAAGCACCACTTTTTGATCACATTAGAGGTCTCCTTAGTCATCCTGCTGCTGTGGATTTCACTCCCGAGGTGGTGGAACGGGGCTGCACTGCCTAGCGAACCCATGAGCCTGAATCACTGAACATTAGGGATTGGAAGGGACCTCGAAAGACCATCTAATCCCCCCACCACAGCAGGATCCCCTAGATCCAGTCACACAGCTGTGTTCCTTGTTTATGGTAGAGACTCCATCCTCAGTGTCTTGGGCTATGGGCTCTACCGCGTTGGCTTCGCTGCCTGGTCTCTCCACTTGCAGACTCAACTCTTAATGCAATTAGTGACAGAGCCTGTTTTTAACGTCGAAAGATTTCTTGGCTGCTTTTCCCAACCTGCTGCCCGCAGGATTTGGAGCCTGAAAGCCCATTACTGGATGTCATCAGTGAAATAAGACGTCCAAAAAAAACTGCTGATGCGTCACTTACTGCAACTGGAAACCACTTAATTAATACACTGGGTTTACAACGTATTCAGCAATTAAAATTTAATTAATTCTTCTTCCTCGTAAGTCTACAGAAGGGGTAACTACTCCAACAAATGCTCTGCGTTGAGTTTCCAAGGTGTTTGGAAATTGTTTCGGGAGACCAAAACCATCCTCTGCGCGCGCTCCCCTTTCCCTTTCAGCCAGCTCACGAACTAGGAACTGAATCAGTAGAAATTATGCTCAGAGCTGATGGCTCATCTGTTTCCTTTCTCTGGCTGCTTTCACGAGCAGGCAAAGAAGGTGCTGACTGGGCACCCTTCGGAGCCAAGACTTTTTAAGAGCAACTAGTGATTCGGAGTTCTCGAGTTTGATGTGCCTGGCTCGAGGCGCTGCAGAGGCCATCGATCTCCGGAGGAGCAGCACTCAGCACTTTGGAGAAGCCCAGGCCCTTGCCAGCACTTTCAGGGCCAGTGAACACTTTTTAAAACGTTGGGCCAGGTTTCAGACAAAATCTGGGGGCAGTTTTGCTCCAGCAGCTCTGAGGGTTTGGGCAACTTGGTCTAGGGGATCCTGCTCTGGCAGACGGGGCTCTGAGGTGCCTTCCAATCCCTAATGTTCTGTGATTCTGTGACTGCCAGGGACCTTCTCATGGTCCTTTTGCTTCTTGTTCTCTTGGAGCTGGGAGGCTTTGACACAGCTTTCTTTTCTTCTAGATAAAATTAAAAACCCAGCTGAAGAGAGCTGGGGCTCTAGAGCTGGGAAAAAGAAGGCTGAGGGGTGACCTCATGAATGTTGATAAATATGTGCAGGGTGGGTGTCAGGAGGATGGAGCCAGGCTCCGCTCAGGGGCATCTAATGACAGGACAAGGGTCAATGGGTGTGAGCTGGAACAGAGGAGGTTCTGCATAAACATGAGAAGGACCTTCTTCCCAGTGAAGGGTGACGGAGCCCTGGAAGAGGCTGCCCAGGAGGGTTGTGGAGTCTCCTTCTCTGGAGATGTTTAGAACCCACCTGGCCACGTTCCTGTGCAACTGGATCTAGGGGATTCTGCTGTGGCAGGGGGACTGGACTGGATGATCTTTCGAGGTCCCTTCCCATCCCTAGTGCTCTGTGACTGCAGGAGAGCAGTCCAGCCTGGTTAGGTGCAAACACACCTCAGACTGGAGACCAGGCAGATGAGCAACAGGCAGATGAAGTCCCACCTCTGCAGCGCTGGCCGCCCTACGCCAGTCACTGACCTGGGCTCGTGCTGACGAGCGCTGCCTGCAGAAGAGGGATACGTGCGGCAGCCCTGGCCTCTTGTGTCTCATCAAGCAAATACTGCAGGTGGCACAATCAGCAGAATTAATTCAGTTAGGCTGTGCACGAGGCTGCCAAAAAGCCCTGCCTGATGGCTCACTTCTTCGCTAGCGTTCCCAGCAGCGTGGGGCTGTTGCTAAGTGGCTGGGGGGCTGCTGCTGCTGCTGCGTGAGAAGCCGCAAGAAGATGCTGAGCTTAGTAAACGTGTCCATTTTACACAGTCCATGAAATTCACACTAATTGATCTGCAAGGAAAAGCAGCTCCTCAGCCCATTACTGTGCCTTCCAAGAGCCTTTTAGGAACCAGCACAATCGATGCGTTTCTGTAAATAAAATGAGAGCCACCTCCGCGTGGCTATAAATTCAATAACAGGCTGAGAAATGTAAAGCAATAACACCCTAATAAATACACAGCGGGAGCTCAGGAGGGATCTCCCCGCGGCCACACGGAACGTGAGCGAACCTGACGCACCTATGAAGAGAAGCACTTCATCACTTGCTATTACAGGAGGGTTCTTCTCTGCCTTTTACTGTTTCCTAGATGCTCTCCAGTGCTGTGACTGCAACTGTATTTCAGTCACGCTGAAGGAAGATCTGTGAACACGCACCCGCGGGCTCACAGGCAGTTACTCAGAGGCTACATGTGCGAGCAAGGCGGCTGGGTCTGCACGATGCCAGACTGTCGTAGGCTATGAGGAGATGGGTCTCTCTGAGCTTGTCTCCACACCCCAAGTCCAGCCCTCAGCAAAAGAGCAGCAGTCTACATCTACACCTCTATCTACACCTACGCCCTGTGCTTCTGTAGGAGAATCACAGAGCATTAGGGACTGGAAGGGACCTTGAAAGATCATCTAGTCTGATCCCCCTGCCGCAGCAGCAGCTTAGTGTTTGAGGAAAGGCTGAGGGAGCTGGGTCTCTTGAGCTTGGAGAAGAGGAGACTGAGGGGAGACCTCATTAATGTTGGTCAATATGTGAAGAGTGGGTGTCAGGAAGATGGAGCCAGGCTCTGCTCATTGATATCTGACAGTAGGACAAGGGGCAATGAGTATAAGCTGGAACACAGGAGGTCCCATGTCAATCTGAGAAGGACCTTCTTCACAGTGTGGATGGCAGCACTGGAAGGGGCTGCCCAGGGGGGTTGTGAAGTCTCCTTCTCCGGAGACTTTTCAAACCCATCTGGTCATGTTCCTGTGTGGATCTAGGGGATCCTGCTGTGGCAGGGGGACAGGACTGGATGATCTTTTGAGGTCCCTTCCAATCCCTCATCTTCTGTTACTTGACAGGAGGTACTGCTAGATCACTTCAAGTGGCCCAGCCAAGACATTAACGCCCTGCAGCCGCGACGCAACCCATGACAGCTGTTCTTTGCCATCTCTGCTAGCCATCAGAACCACTGTTGGCTCTCTGAAATGAAAGATCCTGTCAGGCACTTTTATTTTAGCTTCTCTTATCTATTTTCCACCCTGCAGGTCCCCAGTGACTATTCCAGTCTAACAGCCAATTTGCATCCATTTGTAGCCGAAGAAAACATTATCTGTGTGTTCTCAGCCCACGAGCAGTCTGCCAGGTGCCTCCTGACCGCGGCGCTAATCACTTTACGGGAAGTTTCGGCTGAGGCTGGCCTCCAAGAGAGCAAGTTGCACAGTCTCTATTTAAATGGATGAAGGCCAAAAGCTGCTCCCTTCTCGGGGCAAGCGGTGCTTTGGTTCTTCTCACGCCCGCCAACACACAAGTCACTGGTCTGCAGCGCCGCCTGCGCTGTGTTAAGGCTCCAAACTGCCTCCGGGGCCACTTGGAACCAGGTTACTTCTGCGCTTTCCACGGCACAGGTCATCAGCGTTACAGCTCCAACACCTCTCCTAAGGCTTGGAACCATCAACAGTTCCACACATCAGTGCTTTTGAGGTGCTGTGGTCCCGCCCGCTCTGTAAGGTTTTCTCCCCAGTACCCAGCGCAAACCTCCCCTGCCTCAACTTCAGGCCATCTCCTCTGGTTTGGTCATTAGTTACTAAGGAGTAGACACCAGCCTCTCCACAACCTCCTTTCAGGTAGCTGTAGATGCCAATGAGCTCCCCCCTCATCCTCCTCTTCTCCAAGTTGATCAGGGAGTCCAAACATCAACCCTGCTTTACAAGGTCACCCCTAAACAACCAACGCCACATCTCAGTGACTTTTGAGCTCACCCAGGGATGGAGACTCAACCATCACCCTGGGCAGCCCATTCCTGTCCCTGACCACTCTCTCTTGGGAAGAATTTCTTCCTGATGGCCAGTCTAACCCTCCCCTGTTGCAGCTGGAAGCCCTTCCCTCTGCTTCTGTTGCAGAGAAGAGCCCAGCACCAACATCTCTGCAGGGTCCTTTCAGATAGTTGTAGAGAGCGATGAGGTCTCCCCTCAGCCTCCTCTTCCTCAGACTAACCAGCCCAAACTCTCTCCATCTCTCCTCATCAGATGGATTCTCCAGGCCCTTCCCCAGCTTCGTTGCCCACCTCGTTGTCTCATCTTCAGCCCCTTTTTCCTTCTTGTACCATTGCCAGTCTTTTCCTAAGACTTTTCCAAGTGCGTCACGACCTCACCGTTGGCGAACGCGTTCAGAGACGCGGGAAGGTGCCGGTCGTTCCCTGCTGAAGGCACTGCAGGACTTGCCCAGGGAAAGGGACCGTTCTGGCGGGGGACTGCGCGGGATGATCTTCGGGGTCCCTTGCAGCCCCTCGTGCTCGGGAATGGATTCTGTGTGAAAGCAGCGGCTGCGGTTGCTGTTTTTCTGCTGGAGCAGCACCAGAACAGCAATATGCTAAGTACCGAGAGCACGGGGAGGCCAACGCGCTCACGCTCTGCCGGCTGGAAACGCGGCAAGAAAGGAGGAAGAGCTCCAGAATGCAAAAGCGGGCAGATGGGGTGTTAAAAAACCAGCAGCAGCAAATCTCTCCGAGAGGCAGTTGCAGTCTACAAAAGAGCCCTGAGCGAGTCGGAGGAAGCTAAATCGCAGCTGCTGTTCCAATTCTGTGTGCACACTCGGGGTGGCCTTCAGAAGAGAAGGCCAGGGGCTTCCCTGCGCTCGCTCACGCAGAGCTGCCAGTGGGGAATTCAACAGTCCATCAGCTGCTGATGCCAGACAGACCAAGTGTGATGCTGGCATCGACTCCTCAGAGGGAGACGGGAAAAACCCCAACCAAACCCCCCGACACCAGCATCCCTGGATGTGTTCAGGGATCATCTGGATGAGGCGCTGAGGGATGCGGGCTAGGGCTGAACTTGTAGAGTAGGGTGGGTGGTTGGACTCGGTGATCCCCGGGGTCTTTTCCAACCAGAGTGATTCTATGTGTGTTTCTAGAGCACCAAAGCACCTCTTGAGGCAGAAAGGAGTCCCCTGAAAACGCTGATCCATATTTCTGGCCAAGAAGGACCAACACACCAATCCTGCGCTTGCCTAATCCTGCAGGTTTGTGAGCACCAGTTTGCCCAGCGCCAGCACCCAGTACAGGGATGATTGGATTGTCTCTGATCGCCAGCAGACTCCAGGGGCCACCTGCTCTAGCAGCTGGAGGCCAGCCAGGAGTAAAGTGGTCCTGGCCTCTGTCCCCTGTGCTAATGGCAGGGGAAGGAGGTGCACAGACCACTGCCGTAGCTGCTTGAAGATCCCAGAACGGGGCAGAAGCACAGCTGCTGCCAGCTGCTCCAGGTGTTAGCTCAGCCCTGAGTGAGTGAACTGGTGCAGAACTGCCCTGCCCTGGTGACTCTGGCCTTGTGCATGTGTCCTTCCCAACACTGCTCTGGCACAAGCAGAGGGCAGTCGGGAAAAGTGAGGGATGTTTACTTGTTTTCCAAAATCAGATCAGCTGTACTAGGCAACTTAATTTAACATTTGTGGACGGGGCCATGGCCAACAGACGAGACAAGAAGCAAAGAAGCATTTCAGATCCTTAACTGAAGCAGGAGAAGGGAGGTGACTGTCCCCCTGCACTGAGCACTGGGGAGGCTGCACCTTGAGGACTAGGTCCCATTTGGGGTGTCTCAAGACAAGGGAGATGTGAAGTGCTGGAGCGAGTGCAGAGGAGGGCAACAAAGCTGGGGAAGGGCCTGGAGAATCAATCTGATGAGGAGAGATGGAGACAGTTGGGGCTGGTTAGTTTGAGGAAGAGGAGGCTGAAGAGAGACCTCATCGCTCTCTACAACTATCTGAAAGGACCCTGCAGAGATGCTGGTGCTGGGCTCTTCCCAGAGGTAATTAGTGACAGAAGCAGAAGGAAGGGCTTCAAGCTGCAACAGGGGAGGGTTAGACTGGCCATCAGGAAGAAATTCTTCCCAAGAGAGAGTGGTCAGGGACAGGAATGGGCTGCCCAGAGTGGGGGTCGAGTCCCCATCCCTGGAGGAGTTCAAAAGACGCTTAGATGCAGTGTTGGAGGATCTGGCTTAGGGGTGACCTTGTAGAGTTGATGTTTGGACTCCATGATCCCAAGGGTCTTTTCCCACCTGAACTGGAATTCAGGTTGATTCTACACAGTCCCTAAGTGAAAACACTACGACACGAATAGGTGGTTTCTGCCCCTCAGCCAAGCACAACCCAAACCAGGCAGCCACAGAAAACAGGACTTCCAGTGACATCAGCGCATTTATTTGTCAAATCTAAGGCTCTGTCCCCCTAGATGGAGGGGACCCCGAACACCTCGGGGTTCCTCAGCCTCCCAAACAGCTGTGCTGTCACAGGCAGCCTGTTTCAAGCAGCCCTCACTTCAAAGGTTTCACTCTACCTTTGAAGCAGACGATCCGCACCCAGCGTTGAAGATTTTCTGCTCAGAAGTGGAGCCCAGCAGCTGCAAAAATAGACCGTAAATCTGGTTCCAGCCAGACCCTAAGTAGATTTAAAGACATATTTTGAAGAGTCCTGAGAGTCTGTCTTGGCCACTCTGCCAAGAATCTGTGCCTTGACGTTTTCACTCAGTAACGCCTTTCCCCAGTGGCCTGTCAGGAACCACTCTGCTCCTCATCACCTTCCCCTTAACGCTCCTCAAGAACAAGCAGCGCTGGGCAGGCAGTCCCTGGAGCACACTGCCTCCAGCTAAAGGCTGGAGCAAGTGGTCAAGGCTTCATCTCCAGACAAAAACCCCTCATGCTGCGCTGACAGCAATGGGACCCAAGACAAACGTGCTAAGTCTGTTCCAGAAAGCACCTGCTGGGGACTGTGGCTCTTCTATTCCTGCCCAAAATGACCAGAAGCTTCCCCTGTTACTGCTGTGCTCTACACTCAGGTCCTCAGCACAGACACAAAACACTAAACACTGGTGAACCTGAACGAAGAAACCCTTTCTGTGCCACCAGACAGCCAAGTGCTTAACAAAGACCCCTGTCACCCTATGGCACAGGTGTGCAAATAAGGGCAGACCACAGGGACACACAACCTCTTTAGGGTTAATCACGGGACTTTAGGGACTGGAAGGGACCTCCAAAGATCATCCAGTCCAATCCCCCTGCACAGCAGGATCACCCAGACCAAGAATCAGTCAGGGGAGGGTTAGACTGGCCATCAGGAAGAAATCCTTCCCGGAGAGACTGCTCAGGCCCTGGGATGGGCTGCCCAGGGTGGGGGCAATCCCCCCGCACAGCAGGATCACCTAGACCAAGTTGCACAGGAGCAACACGAGAAGAAACTTCATCACGGGGACAGAGCCCTGGAAGGGGCTGCCCAGAGAAGTTGTAGAGCCTCCTCCTCTGGAGACATTTAAAACCCTCCTGCCCATCTTACTTTTCATTACAGGACCAGTTTTATCTGCTATAAAATCAATAAAAATATAGGAGTATAGATTAAGAGATCAGGCCAAGGAGACAGAATATACTACTGGAGTTCTATCCTCACACATTCCATGCTCTCCTGGCCTGGATACTGTTCTTAAACATACATCTCTCCCTCTGAGTGATCTCTTTGCTCTATCCCAGCAGATATTGACTTAAATTCTATCCATCCCCTGCTAAAGTTGTTGTAAAACTGCAAAAGAAGTCAAGGATAGCTCTAATGCAATTACATATTGATTTTGTCCTGTTCCAGACATAGAAATGGCTCTGGAGTTCCAAAGAGCAGCTTTAGGCTGCTGTCTACAGGCTTTGTCACTAAACACGCAGGGGACACAGCGAGGCGAGTGGTCCTGCTCTGGCAGGGGACTGGACTGGATGATCTTTGGAGGTCCCTTCCAATCCCTAATGTTCAGTGATGCCTGTTGAAGGGTGAGCTCATGCTTGTAGACAAGCAGCATCTCTTGACTCCATTCAGCCACTTGTAGGAACTTAATAGCTTAATACCCTCTCCTCTGTCAGATCAGATCAGCCTTGAACAAGAGATTCTAGAGATATTTAAAATGAGAGCAGCAATAGACACACATATGGCCGCATGCACGGGGTAATCACCGAAATGTGATTTCCTTATTAAACCAGATAAAAGCAGTCATCACTGTAAAGGACTGTCTGTAAGATGCATCTCACAGGCTCCTGCTTCAAGCCTAGGACCTGCAGAATCATAGAATCACTAGGGACTGGAAGGGACCTCGAAAGGTCCTCTAGTCCAATCCCCCCGGCACCGCAGGATCACCCAGACCAAGAACCAGTCAGGGGAGGGTTAGACTGGCCATCAGGAAGAAATCCTTCCCAGAGAGACTGCTCGGGCCCTGGGATGGGCTGCCCAGGGCAGGGGTTGAGGTCCCATCCCTGGATGAGTTTAAAAGATGCTTAGATGTAGGGTTGGGGGATCTGGTTCAGGGGTGACCATGTAGAGCAGGGTTGCTGGTTGGACTCGCTGATCCCAGGGGTCTTTTCCAACCTGAAGGATTCAGTGATTTTTCATACAAGAAAAACAGTAAAATTAATGACTGGCTAAGAGTGATAGATACAGAAATGGATTTAAGCTGAGATTAATTTTCTGACCCTATAAAACCTTTGCTGTCTAGAGGTCCCTGAAGGATCACCAGGTCCTACAGCAGGCTTGCCCATGCTGACAGCAAAGTGTGGGAAGAGACCACACCTCTCTTACCACAGAGCACAAGAAGCTAGGGCCCCATAACACTTCCACAGAGAGGTAACCACGGGCACTTTATAAGAAGTTAGTTCTACCTGCACCCCACTAAGGTCCCTTGGTTTAGGGGCTCTGAAGTGCTGATACAGCCCTGGGATCAGCAAGCCTGCCGCTGTGTTGCCGTTACTCGGTGCCAATGGCCATCCAAGAGAAAATGAATTAGCCTCGCCCCCCATAAATCTCAAGGGTATTAACTGAAATGCCAGCTCCGTAATCACTTTCCATTGAAGCCAAAAATACTAATTAAAATTGATTTTTGCCTGTGCTTTGGTGAACGGCTGCCAGAGCCGGGCTCTCAGCAGTAACGCTGGCTGAAGGGAGACCTTTGCCTAAGTGGATTTTGGATGTCGTCTCACCCACCTCTAGAAAGACAACGGGGTGTGAGAGGATAAGGGCTTTGGAAGCAGAAGCTGACAGGTTCCACGAAGAAGGGGGAAATGTGAACGCTCTAGGGAGCGTAGCCCTGTTCAACCTGCAGCGTCCTGCTTTTCCAGTCTGGACCCGGCCTGTGTGTCAGGCCAGCGCCTATTAATGCGCCTCCATCAATAAGCCATGAAGGATCATTGTGATGGATGGCTCTGGCTATTCTAGTGGTGCTGGGCAGAGAGATGCCAAGTACTTCAGCATCAATATAGTCACCTTCCTGGGGCTTCTCTGTTCTGCTGAGGAGCAACACATCACAGAACCACAGAGCAGGAGGGACCTCCAAAGATCATCCAGTCCAATCCCCCCAACACAGCAGGAACCCCTAGACCAGGCTGCACTGGAACATGGCCAGGCAGGTTTTAAATGTCTCCAAAGAGACTCCACAACTCCCCTGGGCAGCCCCTTCCAGTGATGATGTGGAACCTCCTCTGTTCCAGCTGACACCCACTGCCCCTTGTCCTATCATTAGATGCCACTGAGCAGAGCCTGGCTCCATCCTGCTGACACCCACCCCTCACATATTTATAGACATTCTTGGGGACACAGTCTCCTGAGGTCTCTCAAGAGACCCCGCTCCCTCAGCAGGGAGAATTTCTCTCTCTCTGAGGGAAGGCAACTGCACAAGGAAGTCAGGCTGACTGACAAGGGTCCTTGCAGTCCCGGAGAAGCTCAGTCTCCAGGCCTGAGCTGGCCCCCTGGAAGATCTAGTCCAATCCCCCCACCACAGCAGGAACACCCAGACCAAGCTGCACATGGACAGATCTTACTCAAAAGAACACTTTTTATATGAAAAGAAGCCTCTTTCTGAGGCTCAGCTAGCAAAGGGCCAGCAGTGTGGATTTAGTTTCCCTTCACTACTTAAACATCAACATTACATCTTCAATCGAGTTTCATCTCTCTTGTGCTACTGCCAGGCCCTGCCACTTCTCTCAGGTGAAATGGCTTTATCTAATGGCCATCAGAAAGAGATGTTTCAAGAAATCAGGAGTGATGAGGGGAAATGTCTGCCCTCTATCCCCTGACATCTGAGATCATCTATCAGTGCCAGTAAGGCTCTGGTGTTTGTGTGCCCTGGCCCAAATCCAGACTGTGCCAGGTCTGCGGGACTGCTTTGATTAGCAGATGTGATGGTTACGTCCCTTTCTCGCTCATCCTTGGCAGAACTCGTGTCACAAGCCATAAAGCCAGTTTCTAACACATAGGGCTATTTACAGTTTCACTGGTCCGCTTTGGAAGGTCTTTATTCGTCTGCCGCGACGCTCGTCTCTGGGTTGGCTTCAGTCAAGTCAAGAAGAATTTACTGCTGTCAGAGATCCAAATCAAATGAACGGGAGAAATCCACAGAATAATGGGCGCCCTGTTCCTCTCTTGGAAGCACATCCCTTGACAAATGCACTTGGATACTAATCCACTCTGTCATTTCTACCTTTCACATGATCCTAATAGAATCATCCAGGTTGGAAAAGACCCCCGGGATCATCGAGTCCAACCACCAACCCCACTCTGCAAGGTCACCCCTAAACCAGCTCCCCCAGCACCACAGCTGAGCGACTTTTCAACTCATCCAGGGATGGGGACTCAACCCTCACCCTGGGCAGCCCAGTCCAGGGCCTGAGCTCTCTCTCTGGGAAGAAGTTTTCCCTGATGACTAGTCTAACCCTACCTTGGGGTTTTCTGCAGCCTGGACTGATGTCACGACATAACATAGGAAATGCAGGGTGGGAAGACATGGTTGTGGAGGACATTTCTGCTCAGATCCCATTCTGCAGCATCCTTGAGGCCGTAAGATAGAACAAACAGCACAATTTACGAAGCACCAAACACACAGGAGGACAGCTGAAGCCACTCGAGTTACCACTTACATGTCTGTGACAGCTCAGTGCTTCTCAAAGCCAGCTGGTTGCCCAGCAAGTGCAACGCACCAGAAAGACTGATTTTGAGTTAATCAGGCCCTCGGGCCACATCTGCAGCAGTAAATAAGGGCACAGGCTCGGACTGAAGCTGTGGCCTGTGACTATCCAGAGTGCTTGCTGCACGCGTGCTCCCCAGCACAGACCGCGCATCAGCTAACACGCTCCAGTAACACGTGCGATGAGGGCCAGTTCCAGTGTGAAGGAGGTCTGACCGACTCGCATCCCTCCGTCCACCCCAGTCCTCCAACGTTACCCCATTCAGCTTCACACCTTTCACTTGCCCTTATGCTTTCTCCCAGTGCCTCAGGTGACAGCCGGCCACTCGCTTCACTCCAGCTGTTTCAGAGTGTAAAACAGGATGATGTGAAGGGTGGGTGTCAAGGTCCTTCTCAGACTGATGTGGAACCTCCTCTGCTCCAGCTCACACCCATTGCCCCTTGTCCTATCACAGGATGCCCCTGAGCAGAGGCTGGCTCCATCCTCCTGACACCCACCCTTCAAAGTGACCATTCATGAGGTCACCCCTCAGACTCCTTTCTTCCAAAACAAAGAGACCCAGCTCCCTGTCACAGAACATATGGGGTTGGAAGGGACCTCTAAAGATCTATCAGGGAGATGTTCCACTCCCTTCATCATTTAAACAGCCAACAATTGAATCTTCTGAAGTATCTGTGCACTGTTCTGAAGGACAAGTGCTTTCATAATCCAGCAAGAGCAATATGAAGGTATTTAAATGTGCTGTGTTCACTGAACATTGACTATTTAAAGGATTTGAATTTTTAAAATGAACTACTGCTCTTTTCACCACGTTGAGTAGGATGAAGTCTCTTTTATTTATCTTCATCTCTTAGAAAAAGATTATCCTTCCCTTACTTTCTACTAACTGAGAGTACAAAGGACACAAAGAGAAATGTGCTTTGGGGTAAAAGTGACCCTTTTTTGACCAAATCTCCCTCCCTTTCTTCAGGAATTTGGCTGATGCCAAGTCTGATGTGATGGTGTTTGTAGCACAAAGCTATTTTTAAAGCCAGAGGGAATATGGGGAAGCAATTTCACGCTCCTGCTAGGAAAGGATTGTCTTCCCTCATTCGCATGACAAACGCCCGGCAGATGCGAGAGGGCTTTTCCCTTCGATTAAAAATTGCGATACTCCCTCGTAACCTGCAAGATAATGAAACTCAAAATCCACGTGTGTGGAGCTTCTCCAGCTTTCTAGTGCCTGCGTGTCAGGCAGGTGACTCGCAGTCAATTAGCACCTCGGCAGAGCACCCAGCTCCGGCAGGTGGGTGGGCTGGGAGGTGCTTCACACTTCATTTGCAGGTCTGCTTGTTTTGCTGCTGAACTGCGCCTGCCTAGCAGAGTAGTTTTCGGCCTCTTCTTCCGTGAATCCCTTACAGTGCTGCTCTGTTTTCAGGGGCCCATCTGCTACCATTCTGGAGAGTTATCAGAGGATCACAGAGCATTAGGGATTGGACAGGACCTGGAAAGATCATCTAGTCCAACACCTCCACTAGGCAGGATGCCCTAGATCCAGTCACACAGGAACATGGCCAGGTGGGTTTGAAACAGCTCCAGAGAAGGAGACTCCACAACCCCCTGGGCCGCCCCTTCCCGTGCTCTGTCACCCTCACCGTGAAGAAGGTGCTCCTCAGACTGACGCAGAACCAGCGGATATCAGAGCACCCATCGCTGGAGCGGCTTGTGCTTGCGGTGGAAGTGCCTCAGCGTGTGCCGCACACAAACAAGCGGCCAGATGTGTTCAGGCTGCCTTGCAAGCCACTTAATTGCATCCATTAGGGTAAGTAATCAGCCTAATGAACTCAGCTAGACTGCTTCCTGTTCAAGATCAGCTCAGCCACTACAACTTTGACCATCTGTGCCCTGCTCTCAGGCTCTGAACAGAGCCGACACACTAGCCAGGTACCCAAAGGCATTTGACCACTGGACTCCTATCTGGTAGCCTGGTACAAGTCAAGCATCTACACTTCTTTAAGTCAGACATGTTAATACCCCGGGAGGTTCACCTGAAAGGCTACAGTCAGGATCTGGAGCTGATTTCCAGCATCAGAGACAGAGGGGCAGGGAGGAGCTGGGAGACACTTGCTGGAAAGGCTCAGGGCTTTCTCCTGGCAGACACATTGAACATGGCAACAACATCAAACACTGTTTGGGTCATGCTCGTTCTGTGACTTGTAAGAGGTATTGCCAGGTCATTCCAAGTGGTCCAGCCAAGACATCAATGTCGTGCAACAGCGAAGCAACCGATGATTCCAACTCCAGATGATTCAAGCTCCAGCAAAGATGACCCAGTAGTACAAAGTGGAGGAAGTCAATGCAAACAGAGGAAGAAAAGCCCCACCACCACCACTCTCCATCTGGGCAGTACTGTCCGGGCAGGAAAACATCTCAACACCCTGGAATATGACACATACTCCAGAACCTTCCCATAACTGAGATCCAGGCTGTCTCAGGCTGATTCCTAAGGACTCCTCTTCTTCTGCAAGCCCCAGCAACACCACAAACCAGTTTATGAAACAGGCCTAGGGCCAAAAGGGCTGAATTCACCCCAGTGGATCACATCTCACATCTGTCTGACCAAGAATCCAACCCCGACAGCCATCACCTTCAGCCTAGTCCTCCACTGTTCTGGATGAAAGCAGGAATCACAACATAGGTCAGCACTTGTGACCTGACGTATGTGAGTCCATCACCCCCTCATCTAGAGCTCATCACGGGTTCTGCTGATTCAGTATCGGGCTAACCACAGCAGCACGAGCTTTAGCACAAGTTTGAATTTGTTATTCTCTTTAATTGTAAAAATATTAGACACAGGAGAAGCGACCCCTGAAGGGACCTTTTAACAACCACCCGGGCAGCAGGCTGTGCAGAACTGTGTTGTCTTCACGTGTGACAACCCCCACAGCCAAGCACATAGAGCCATTAGGGACTGGAAGGGACCTCGAGAGATCATCTAGTCCAATCCCCCTGCCACAGCAGGATCATCCCAGTGATGACTGCAGATCAGCCTGCATCGCCCGCATCCCGCGAGTCTCTGGTGAGCCGGGATGCTCGGGCCCACACGGCGATTGGCAGAGGCGTTACAGACACCCAGCAGATTTTAAAAAGGAGCCTGACTCAGCTTTTGCAAGTACTGGGGAGCACGACGGGGCTCTTTCCTCCCCGGAGCGGCGGTGAAACGCGCTCTCCTGCTGCCCTCCCGTGGGCACAGCCAGCCCGCACTCGTTTCGCTTTCACGCTCCTCATCAGCTGAGCAGCAGCTTTCAAGTGAGAGAACCACACACTTCTAGAGCCGCTCAGCTCAGAAGAGACCCTTAGGCAGATCGACTGTCCAACTGTTAGCACTGCCAACTCCACCTCTAAACCGTGGCCCCAAGAGCCACAGCTACTAGAGTATGAACTTCTTAAAGTACCGTGGACTTGTCGAGAGGCTTCTCAACTTTCACAGGACAGAAGGGACTAGGGAGAGTGAAAGAGGTCTGGTTGCCCCCCGGAGTATCAATATCTTCCCTGGACAGCCAGGTCCAGCACTGAACGGCCTCTTGAAGAGAACAATTTTCCCTGATGTCCAGCCTCTGCCTCCCCTGGCACAATGTCAGTCCATTTCCTCTCACTCTATCCAACAATCTGCTGCCCAGGTGGGTATTAAATCTCCAGGGGTAATTTCTCACGGGTCTGTGATATTTTTACAACTAAAGAGAACAACAAATCTGAACGCACGTCAAACCTCGTGCCGCAGTGATCAGACAGACACTTGGGAGAAGAGAGCAACTCCTGCTTTACTTGGATTCAAGCCACAACAGGGGAGGGTTAGATTTGACATCAACTAAAAACTCTTCCTGGAGACAGTGATCAGGTCCTGGGATGGTCTCCCCGGGGTGGGGTTGAGTCCCCATCCCTGGATGAGTTTAAAAGTCACCGAGATGTGGCGCTGGGGGATCTGGTTTAGGGGTGACCTTGTAGAGTAGGGCTGATGGTTGAACTCGATGACCCCCAGGTTCTTTTCCAACCTGAATGGTTCTGCGATTCCGTTACTGCAGTAGCTGCTCATTCAATCCACGGGAGGGCAACAAGAAGTTTCAGCGCCCGTCCGATACCGATTTGTGCCGCTGCAGACAGAGCCCCTCACATTCATTTTCAATGCAAATTCATTGAGAGGAAGACTCCATTCAAAAGCCTCTTCATCCCAAATCATAACAAGTCAAAGCAACACTCTGCTTCCTGAATTTTTCTTTCAGAGAAATTTAAATCCTTCAATAGCTCAACAATTCGTTCCATCGTGGTCTGGCAGTCTCTCCCCTTAGGCAGGTCACAGAGCGAGTGCTCGGAGTCGCAGCTCTCCCTAACAAACAGGGTTTCTCTTTACTTTGCAAAGGCTGTGATCCTGTGACCACCAACGCTGAGGCTTCTTTTAGCAAATGTGCATTAACAACTGCTTTTCGTGCAGCTGTGCTAACATGAAAGAAGAAATTAAGACATCGAGGCATGCCGAGATAAAAGGTTTAATCCGCCCAGGATTATCAAGCATCTTCGGTTACACATATGAGCTCTTTAAGGAAAATTGGACTGGCAGGACACTGTTCAAACAGTCTAAGAGGAGCATTTTTATCTGCATTAATTACGTCGGGTGTATGTGCTATTTTTAATGAAAGAGTATTTGCTTTTGAGATTCTGGGAAGTCAGAAGTGATCCGACTCACCAGATGATAGATCACAGAATCACAAAACATTGGGGATTGGAAGGGACCTTTAAAGATCCTCTACTCCAATCCCCTGCCACAGCAGGATCACAGAGCATTAGGGATTGGAAAGGACCTTGAAAGATCACCCAGTCCAATCCCCCTGCCAGAGCAGGATCCCCTAGATCCAGTCACACAGGACACCCCACCAAGAGTGGCAGCACCACAAACATGCAAGAGATCTCCATGCAAAGTGCAGATCAAGCTCTGCATCACTTGCATCATTTTTGTGATGATTCTCCCACCAGAATGAGTGAAAACAGTCTCTTGTCTTTTGCCAGATATAAGCAAACTAATAATAATGTTCATAATCAACTAATAATCACTGCCAGTAATAACCAAGCTAATGGAGTCCTCGTGTGTATCGCTCTTTCATTCACTGAACACGTATGAATTACTGAGACATCATCCCCCTTGGAATCAAATGAGGCTATTTGATATAAATATAGAAATCAATTTAGAATCTCTCCCTGCTGAGGGACTCTGGGCTTTGCCCTGCTGCTGTTCAACTCATTGGACGGACAGGAGTCATTGTTCTGTCCTCGCAGGATGTCATGGACTGCATCCACAGTCCTGCAGAAGGCTTCTCATCAGCACCAGGACCCAGACGTTCATTGCTGCCCAGCCATAGTCTCACAAACACTGTTCTGGCTGCTGGAGCAAATCCCACCCCCTCAGCCTTTGGGGCTACGGGATCATGCTGTGGCTGTGTGGAGTACAGACATAAAGATAGGGGCTGCCGCAAAGTGCTGCTGGCTGATAAACGAGGAAAGATTGGAGAACAAAGAAACAAGAGCTCTGCTAAAAAAAGACAGCAGCATGTAAAATAAACTAGGAAAAAATACCCAGCAGACTAAACAAAAAACCCTAAACCTCCCTCCCCAGTGCAGTAGAGTTGGTGAAAAAGTTTTTGTTTATTAGCTGCGGAAGGAAAACCGCCCGAAGAACACGAAGATCTGCCAGAGTGCCTGGAAAAGTCCCAGTGGCCTTATCTAGAGCCGGAAAAACTCCCCAGCCCCAGGGGAGAGCGGAGTGAGGAGAGCAGAAAGCGAAGAGAAGGCAGGCTGATTTTGAAATGCTGCTTTCGAGATGTCTGCACAGGGGCAAGCCCGCCCCGGCTAGGCTGCGAGCTTCACCTGCCTCTCACCCTTCCCGAGTCGCTTTTAATACACGCACAGAGAAACCACACCGGCGCCTTCACTCGGGCAGCGCCAGCACCGCTCGCTGTCTCCGCTGGGGATTTGCTGCAGCAGTGTGGATGAGGCCAGAGCGAGGCCACCTCTGCCTGCACTCCTCCACTTGCCCGTAGGAGTGTCTTTCAGCTTTGGAACTGCTAGATCAGGACGCTGGAACCAAGCGTCACAGAACATGAGAGATTGGAAGGGACCTCGAAAGATCTGGTCCATTCCCTTCACCACAGCAGGACCACCCAGACCAACATGTCCAGGCAGGTTTTAAACGTCTCCAGTCTGCAAAACACTGACCCAAGGTTTCATTTCTGTGGTTTAGGCACTGGGAGTGAAGACCCTAATGAAGGTCAAGTCACACTTTCATGACATGAGGTCCAGAGTACTCATTTTCATCTCTGCATTTTCAGCTGCCCTCCCACCAGTTCTGCACTGTGATACCAAGAAGTGAATTGATCTGAAGGAAAATTAATTCCAAATCTTGATCTAGGTGATCTTGCTCTGGCAGGGGGATGGGACTAGATGATCTTCTGAGGTCCCTGATGTTCTGTGACATCAGTGGTCCAGTGCCTGGTGCCATCTCACAATGAAACGGAGACACAGAACGTTACGGATTGGAAGGGACCTCGGAAGACCATCCAGTCCAATCCCCCTGAAACAGAGCAAGGAAACAGTGTGGGAACAGGACCGAGCAGCGGGGTGGGGGCGGAGAAGGTGAAGCAGTGGGAATCACTACAACATCCTCACTGCCAAAGGAAAACACAAACTTGGTGGGGAAAAAGAAACAAAACAGGACAGAACAGACTTGTTTGCTACTAAAACAATCCCCCAGTGTAAGCAAACTGCCAGCTAGCACCACGTGCACGGGCAGAACAAGGCTCTCGGGAGGAACCGTGCTCGTACACACACGAACCGCATCACGGGCAGCGGTTCAGATTGCACAGACAGCCCTCGCCCTGGCATTTCTGGGGCGGCTCATGGCTTCACAGCCGAACTATTGACTAGCTTTCACTCTTTTTATCGCAGTGACCTCCACAGAGGAGCTTTTTTACACGGAAACAGCCCAGTTACCAACAGCCAAGACTGTCTCCCATGTCGTTTATTAACTGCTTTGGCAGGTAGGAATGTGTTCTGTGGAATTTCCAGCAGTAGTGGAAACTCTCAAGACAGTATGATCCAGTAGTGGAAACTCTCGGGCCATCACGATCCAGCAGTGGAAATTCCCAAGACGGTACGAACGTGGATTCATCGACGCCAGCTGGGTCCGATCTTCCACCCGAGATCGCACTCACAAGCCTCTACCCGGTACCTCCCCTCCATCAAACAGAAGCACCTAGGACTTGTAAAGACTTTCTCTCCTCTTTCTCCTGTCACTCCCATCAATTTTTCACTCCTTTTCGCCCCCTCCTGCTGTAGGTACACGGAGGGAGACTCAACGCCCGGGGTCCAACCTTCACTTCCTAGAAAGCCCAGGTTAGACTACTGCCGCCCTGAGTCTCGCACGGCCATGGATGAAATTCACCCACTCGCCAGGTCTGCAAACACACGCGTCCCCGCAGCCTGACCGTGCTGCTCTCACTCTGCAGAGCCATCCCCTCCGCTCTCAATCCCTGCACCCTTTATTTGCACTTCCAACACCGCCCCATCGCCGCTGCCCGGGGGGACGGTCGCCGTGTGTCGGTTTACACGAGCCACGCAACTTTCGGGCGGTCTGAAATCACCCCACGGCAACACGAACGCCCAGCGCACGCCAGTCAACCCAGCGCAGCCACGCTGGGACCACCGCGGCACCGCCGGCCCCGCCACACGGCCCCTGCTCCCAGGGNAATAGCGGAGCTCGGCGCTCGGGCCGGCGGCGGTGAGCGGAACCGGGGCCGGAGCCCTCGCCCCGGGGGTGTCGGGGTGTCCGCGGGTTGTGCGCTGTTGTTGTGTGTGGGGGGGGAAATGACGGAGCCGAGAGGCGGGGAGAAGCGGGACGGGACGGGGCCCGTGGGGAGGAGGGGAGGGGGCGCGGGCGGGGGGG